>CADDXX010000087.1:1592252-1726308 GCA_902810485.1 Alauda arvensis | reverse complement strand
AGGGCGGGGGCGCGGCCTGTCCCGTCCCGCGGCTGCCCGGTGCGTGGCGGCGGCGGGGAGCGCCCGCGGCCCGCACAGGTGTGCGGGCTCCGAGCTGGCGGCCGGGGCCTCCCTCRGCGTGGGAAGCCGGGCCCGAGCTCCCGGCAGGGTTCAGGCGTGGGGCCGCTCCGCGCCCCTGRGAGAGGGTGTTGGGACGCGCAGGTAGCGGCTTTGCTGCCAAGTTGTCTGAGGAAAACTGCCCGAGCCCCTCAGCTGGGTCGGAGTTACCGCGGCTTCGAGCGGGCCTCTGGTCTTGAGTGGCATTTATGTTCTGCTTTGTCCCTTATTTATAGTTAATACAGTATTAWTAATAATATTTATTGRCGCAATTGGCTCTTGGATTCATAAKACCTTAYTTTCACAGCAATGGACTCCAGATTTTTTGATGTGTCTGTAGTACATGTGTGGAGATGGGCAAGAGGAAGGGATCAGGTCTCTATCTGGATTTATAGCTGAAAGTGAGTCTCTCTGTGTGGGATTAAAGAAACCAATGAACAGATTGCATATTTCTAGCTGGATTACWAAAATCCATATACTTACTGATGGAGGATGATTTAGAAAGTTTTTTAGGAAAGTGCTCTCAAATTCCCCGTGTTTATCTTGTGCTTCTTTACGGTGTGCTTACGGTTACACATGTGATAGCAGGAAAGATATGCAGAAAAAGGAAGGGTGCTATGTTGTCTTCATTGCTATATAGCCTGTGTAGGATAACAGGCAAGCCCCGCGGGGGTTTCCTCTGTGCTAACGAATGTTATGACTTCAGTTGTGTCCAAGCAGCTGCTTTGCCGTATCTGTGCACTGAAGTTTTCCAACTTGTCCTTGAGCTACTCTGAGTTAATTCTTTAAAACAGTTATGTGGTGTAGTAAGGAGAGAACCTTGCTTCCTGATTATTTTTTTAATGCAGTATAACCAAAAGCCTGTTCCAGCACTTATCTTCTCTGCCCACTCCAGCCGAGGTTTCTTTGACTCCTGTGCAACACACATGGTACCMTTTTGTTGATCTCTGCTGCCTGGCCAAGTGCAGAGTCTGTGTCTGAAGTCAATTCATGCAATGAGAAAGCTGCAGGCATARATGGTTTTTCTTGTGTGAGCTTTCATTTCCAGTAGAGCCTATTGCTTTGTTATTGCATGGTACAAAGCCTGCTCAGCACCAGAAAGGGGCWGAGCAGGGATAAGATCTTGAGTAATTTTGCTAGGACATGCCAGAGACTTGATGTTCTCTTGAAACAGGGTAGATGAGTTCACAGAGTTTTCTACAAGATAATGATGAGAGCTGTCTCATGTGTTGGCAGTGTAGGTTAGCTTGCCCACCTTGTAGTGTTTAAATAGGGAACAATAAGATGACGTATTCTCAGAATACAGTAAATACATGATGGTTTTCATCACTTCAGAAATTCAGGGTGAAGTTCAGCMGTTTCCCAGAAGAAAAACAACAGTATCAACTTGTTAAAACTTGCGTTGTATGGCAGGACCAGGCTGTGAGCATATTTGCATGATTTGGAAATGGTTTAAGACAGTATTTCCAGGGCAAGCTGCTTTTCTCAACATCCTGCTGTTTAGCATGACTCCAAGCAGACATCATGTCATGTACAGAAATGATTCTGAAGGATGSAGTTAGGATTTGATCCATAACTTGCTTTGGGAGGTATTTTTATAGAGGAAAAAAACTGGTCATTTAATGATCATAATATTCTACACCTGTAAACATGKGAAATGCACCTTTTTTTCCCTTTAAGGTATAGTTTGTGCCCACACTGGCTGAAGTAGGAACCCAGAGCAGTCTGACATCCTCTGAAATTTTAGCAGCCTGTTAGAAATTTCCTCCTAAGTCAGTGACTTCTGTGCACTGTCAGGTCTGTTTAGCAAATTTACTTCAGGACTGAGTTTGAATTTTTTTTTTTAAATTTAAAATGCAGTGTATTCACTCCCAATAAGCACTTAATTGGGAAAGAAATGAATCATAATAATTAAATGGTAATTGTGCTGGATGTGGCTGGACTGTAAGCAGCAGTGTCCAGACCAATCTTAACAGTTTTCTTCAAGCAAAAGTCCAGTTATCTGGTGTGTGTTTCTTGAAAACATATTTCTGGGGTTTGAATCGCCTTATTGTTGCTTTATGTTAAAGCCAGTCAGTTTGAGCAGTGTTGCTTATGTCTTTTAGTCACAGCAGTTTATTCTCTCATTAGAGGGAATATATGAAGGAGGAGGTGGAGGAGTGTGCTGAAGATGAGGCGACTGAATCGGAAGAAGACCTTGAGTTTGATGAAAGAGTTGGATGCCTTTCCAAAGGTTCCTGAGAGCTATGTGGAGACTTCAGCGAGCGGAGGCACAGGTGGGCCTTGTTGAGATGCAGATATTGATAGAACTTCAGCATGAGGAAGRCAGGCATCTGTGTTCACTTGAACTACCCAAAATTGGTTTCTTGAATTCTTTGGTGGACTGACTGAGCTCATCCCCTTCAGGTAAAGACATAATATCTTTTCCAGAYAGATGCATCCATCACTCATCTGTTGGGAGATTTTTGTATAAAGCTGGTGAGACTCAACCCAGTGTAAAGGTTAAAAATTAAAACTTCTAACCAGTTGCAATTGGAAGTGCACTATGCCAAGGCTGTAATAAAACTTTCTCATTTGTTGTCTCACCAAGCTCTTTTCTTGGTGTCAGGTTTCTGGGTGAGACTGAGTGAGCATGACCTGAAATGGTAGTGGGGTTCAACACTCTGCTTTTGGAAAAGTAGAAAAATATTCTCCAGAGACAGATAAGTTGAGCATAAGGATTAAGAGCAGTTTTCTAAAGCTTTTCTCTTGAAGGKGTACTTGATTTTAAGAGTAAAGATAACCCTTTGAAGAACTAAACGCTTTAATCCAGGATATGTGCTTGTATGGTCCCTATTAGTCACTTGAGCTTTTCTGAAAAAGTTGGAGCTGTAAAAAAGACATTTCTTTATGTATCTGATCATAAAATTGTGTTTTTAAGCTGAGCTGAGTTAGAGGTAGCCTCATCTGAAAATAGTGACCTAATCTCTTGGACTATTGGAATTATTTGCAGATATGAAATTGCTAGCACTTAGAAGTGGAGGACAGATTATCTCTCATGTGTGATTATGCCTGAAACTTAGTTGAATAAAAAGTTCAGGAAGCAAATRGAACCTACAGATAAGCCTTTGAAGTTGTTATGCCACTTACAGCGTAGAAGTAAATATCAGAAGGTTCTATATTACTTTGCTTTTTCCTCAAGTGCACAGTTAATAATTAAAGGATTATTGTATATAAAATAATCTCTAAGAAGTATTTAAATAATTATTTGTTAATGTTAGTCCCAGTCCCTGAAGAAACAAGTGTGTTATTTCTATGTTGTAGTTTGCAKAAAAACACCAAATGCTTAAAGAATCCTTTTTTGTAGTATAGCACCATCCTTTGTGATACCTTTGCTTTGGTGAATGGTGCCTTTTGGGTTTCTCAAAACCAGAAGTTTTTTTAACATTCTTTGATTTTATCCCAGGAACCTTATAAGTGGCAATATAAGATTGTTTTTTTCTGTGCCATTATGAAATCTGAATATAGTATTCCTGTTTCATTCAGGATTAAGGTGTCAGGCTTATTTCTGATGTGATAGGGATCTAAAACATACCAASACTATTCTCAGACTTTCACGGCCTTCAAACCCATTGCAGAAGAAGTGCTGGTYTCTCAGACAGGCTGAGACTCCAGCTCTGGGGCTGGGAGTCCCTTCAGGAAAGAAAATTCCACAAGACTTTATTTTCCTGTTCAGATTCACACAAAGGTTTGCTCAGAATTATCCAGAAAGCAGCTGTGGCTCTAATTGTATTTGTGTGGCTCTGGATAGCCAGTGTGGCTCCAGCTTTCCTAYTGTTGCATAGCCAGGCTGAGTCTGGCCTACTGGTTCCAGAAGGAAGTTGAGAGCCAGAATGATTAATTTATTAGTGCAGTTGACATGAAGGGTTTCATATGTGKGATTGTTACATAGTGACAGCTGAAAGCTAGAGCTGGAAACATTGCTGATCCATGCAACAGTCAGTAGCTTCTTTCCTGATCCCCAAGGCCAATGCCTATATTGTCTTCTCCCACCTCTGGCTTGTGGAGCACTGTGCAGTGAGTTGAAGCCTGTCAGCAGTGAGTTTGTTTGTTCTCAAGTTGCCCTTCACAGATTCCATAGAGATAGTCCACAGAATGTAAATGAAAAAACCTACAGTGCCAATAAGCTGTACAAATTGCTACTATGCTCCATAACTGAAGTGTTCTCAAGCTTATAAAAGCCATGATTTAATAAAAGGGGCATAGCAGGTGCTTCTGTGCATCTGTTACTGTGTCTCTGCCTRTGAGGAAGGGTGGTCTTCCCCTTGCATTGTACAACTTTGCAAGTGTGGTGAGTAGGCTGCCTKGGAGATAAGTGAAGCACATGTACCACTAAAATACAGCAATTAGTTTTCATCCTAAAAATAATTTCAAGTTCTTCACTTATTGGTAGAATGGATAGCTGCCTGTTGCTTGTTGCCAGAGGGAGRCTTGTTTGAGATACTGGGGTGGGAGTCATGACTATGCAGCTATGCACAAGTAATATAATGCATCTTATTTCTGTTGTCAGCTAGCTTCTTGAGTCTGAAAAAACTGTTACAAAAGCTTAACTTGTAGACAAGTGGAGGCTTGAAGTGATTTCAAGGTGCACTACCTCTTTCTTTCATGTTTGAAGCTAGGATTGAGTTTTCTTAGAAAATCCCTGACAGTGATTTGTGTGTGGTTTATATCTGGAGGAAGATCTATCCTGTTCTTAAATTTTCCATACAGGGATTTCATAACCTCCTAATCATTCCAATATTTGACTGTACTTAAAAAGTACTTTCTTGTTGCAAAGGTAGAACTTACTCYTTTCCAATCCTATCTAAAACCAAATACTATCAGTATGAAAATAACTCTCCAAGAGCAGCTTTTGTATTTATAAATTAAAGATACCAGTGTTGTACTGATAATGCTCAACTTCTGGAATTGTTAGAATTCTGTTCTGCTTATTTTCTGAATAATCTTTCTCACAGTCTGAATTTCTGCTTTTTTTTTTTCCTCTGATCAGTTTCTCTGATAGCATTTACAACAATAGCTTTCCTGACTATCATGGAGTTCATGGTGTACCGGGACACATGGATGAAATATGAATATGAAGTAGACAAGGATTTTACTAGGTAACATTATTTGTTAGAATTCCTTTTTAAATGTTGCCTGCATTTCAGGAACGAACAGATTTAAAATGTTCATGTGACATGAAAGCAATTCATAATTGAAATTACAAATTAAATATTACAGGGGTTTGACTTTTCATCTGTTGATTGTTTGGGGGCTTTTTCTTCTGTGTAATCTATGAAGAAGATAAATTGAGATTTCTGCAATGAAGAAGTCAAAATAGCATAGATTTGTTATTGAAGGAGCTCCCTTAGGAATTACTTGCTAACAATTCAGAGAACATTATAAGGTGTAACTCAGCATCAGGTTGGTAAAGCCCCCACTTTGGCTGGAGGCTTTCTCTAGTTCATACAGTCAGTTTGTTGCCATTATACTTTGTGCTGCTGGACGTGAAGCTGGAGCACTCAGAACTTTGACTGCATTATTTAGAGGTTGCTGCTAGTTTTGTCTCCAGATACAGCCCCCTGAAGATGTGTTTGCTGTTGGTTYCCTGTGTCTGTCAGTGTTTGCCTTTTCTCCAGAGCTGGTCAGGCACCCATGAGTCCTTGTGAAGTTAATGCAGATTTTGTGCCCTGAACACCTTTAAATGTTTTATCTCTGTGTTGTGGTTTGACACTGGCACCCTGAACTGAACTAACTGAAACTGAACTGAAATAACTTAAAAAGYTGTTGGGGTAGTTGCTGTGATAACAAGCTGAAGATACATATATTAATTGGATGTTTTGTACATCAGAAATAATGAAGGTTTCTGTAATTAAAAAAAAAAAAAAAGGAAAAAAAATAAAGGAGATGCATCAAAAACTCAAATGATAGTAAATCCATTCAGACAGCTGGGATTTCACATTCAGGTCTTTGCTAAAGTAGGTTATATCCCAAGTGAAGCTGTCACACAGGAAGGGTAGTCTATCAGTTAAGAGACTGTTATGGGATTTGGGGTATGTCCTACTACACATTCCCCAGTTTSATTGTGGCCTAATCACTCAGCCTGTGGCAGTTTGTACCAATGGAGACTGGTATAATTTTAACTGCTTTTCTCCTCTCTACTGACCCTGTCTGACCCCAAGTTGAGCCAGTGTTGAATCCCTTGCTTATGTGATTTGCTTGTGGTCAGCTAAGCCCCAGAGGAAGCTCCCTGAGAACACAACCCTGTGACAACAGTGAGGAGTTTACTCCTTATAGTTCAAAAGACTTTTGTGAAACTAACATGAAAACCGATAGGAAATTCCCAGAATATTGGGGAATGCCACACAATCACACTTTTGGTGTGGTGGAGGTTATCTCTTAAGTTACAAGGGCTTTAACATGCTCTAAAAATCTATGTTGTTTTACCCAAATTTTAAACAGCTTTATCTRTATAAATTTTGGTACTTGACTGTATTTATGCAAGTAGTAGGAGTTTTTTTCTTGATACTTGTACTCAGGGTTACTTAATGGATTTTTGCCTTTTTTTTCTTTCCAGTAAATTAAGGATCAATATTGATATTACAGTTGCCATGAGGTGTCAATGTAAGTATTCCTTCAATGAAAGTTTTTAAAGTGCTTTAAAGCCTCTTCAGAGAGCACACTTGCTCAAAATATAGTTGGGTATTCAGAATATTTTACCAGTGTCATTTCKTCTGGTCTTAATGGCATGTAGTGATCTCGATGGCATATGACTCATTGGAGGAATTAGTAAGAAATGTAAAGAAGAATATCTCTGCCATTTCATTTGCATCTTGCAGAACTTTGCTTTATCAGCAGGAATAGGATCTGTAGTTCAGTCTCTTACTGGCTAAAATATTTTAAAASCTCATTGTGAGACACAACTCAGCAGCAGGAATTTATAAAAATTTCTATTTATTTATGAATTTGGGATATATTTAAGCTGATCTACTATTTAACAGTGCTGAAACCATCACATAATTTCATCCTCCTTGTGAAAGTGAGGGATGCCTTCCTTATAAAAGGCAATACTTAATATTATTTTGACATAATTTAGGTAATGAATTGTGTGCAGTCTTGCCCTGGACTRAGAGAAGAGTGAATACTACTTCTACCAAGAATGCAAGAAAATTTGCAGGATTCACTTTTTTTGGCTAGCTTAAACCTTGCATTAATTGTATGGTACATCAGTGGGGGTTTGTTTGKTTTTTTTTTTGCAAATAAACTTTTATCCTCTGTTTTGACTAGTCTTGATCTCTATTCAGTGCTTGTAAAACAGAAGAAAATACTTATGCATAGCAGGTACTAGAAAGCTTGTATGTGTGGTTCATACAATTTCTCTGTAGGTGTTAAATCAGTGAGAAAATAWGCAAATCTGAAGATTTTTTTGGTCAGTGTCCATCAGCTGATGTTGAAGGTTAAACAGGTTGAAGGAACAATAACATATACTGAAGTTTATCATTGTAGTGTGAAACTTCATTTCAACTTGAATTTTTTTTGCTTGATCATCTGTGTGACTCAATATTTCTCTGTGCTTAAAACAGATGTGGGGGCTGATGTTCTGGATTTAGCAGAAACAATGGTGGCCTCTGCAGATGGGTTAATCTATGAACCAGTAAGTTGATTCTGACCTTTTTATTTAAAAATTTAATTCCTCTTGGTGCAAAGCACCACTTGGCTGGTTTGCTTGTGGTCTTTTCCACYAACCTCTTAGAGAAACAGTGTAGTTGTGTTCTTTTGGCCATAGCTTCTGGCTATGTTTGAGCAATAATTGCAATTGAATTTACTGAGTGCATTTGTGTTAACAAATATTTAGCTTTGAGCTTGGTGAACAGGTRTTACTAGTGATCCTCTAATGCTGATGAGGTATAGCAGGTCTGGTAGCTTGTCTTTAGTGYTTCATGTGGGATGAGCCTAGAAATRAGCAATCTGCACCTGGACACTTGTCTTTCAAAGGTTGCTCCTTTGCAATTCTGGGTGTGAAGGGACAGACATTTTTATGCTTGAGCACAAAGTGTATTATTTAAACTGCAAAGTCCTTTCATAAACTACTCTGTGGTACCAAGTGTGAAGCTGATTATAACTCTATACCCACACTCCAGTTCTCTTCTGGTTTTCATGGAAGGGATGCTTTCTGTGTGTTTTATTAGATGTGTTATTTTTGTTTCAGGTACCTTTTGAGCTCACCCCACAACAAAAAGAATTGCAAAGGTAAAGCACTGAGAGGCATGTTTATGGTTTGTATTATTTGTACTGGAAATGACTTTGAAGTACACCAGAGGTACATGACACAACTATGTCTYGAGTCTAACAGCTCCTGCTTGTAATTTAAGAATGCAGTCTGCAAAAAGATACGAAGTTACTTTGCTTTCCTCATCATTTAAGATCTCTGTTATGGAAAAAGAAAATTTGTTTTGGACTTAAGTGTTCATTGGGGTCATGCAGTTGCAAGCCAAGTTGTATGGACTCACTCAGCTTCTGTTTCCCAATGAATGCTTGGTAGCACAAGTTAAAATCGTGGAATCAAATGTGTAGAACAGATATCTAAATGTCAAAGCTGAGCCATTGCAACAGATTGGCACAGTCTTGCAAAAACAATTAATTATTTCCTATCACTTAATTGACACAGTATTTATCACTTTAATATCTTGGTGTTGTGTCTGCCCACTATAGTGATAGTCTGGTAATAGCACTAAAGCTTATTTGGGGGTCTGGCTAGTTGTAGTATTTTGGTAACACACTGCTGTGAACACCTGAGCTTTAAATTCTGTATAAAATATTATTCCCGAAGTTTTATGTAATGCTTTATTACTGTCATCAGCTTTGCTAAGTTCCTGATTTGCAACCTGTAGTTGAAACCAATAATGAATTGTGAAGCTAGATTTTGTTTTACTGTTGCTTGCTTTCACACTTGTCTCTAAATCTTTAGGATGCTGCAACTAATTCAGAGTAGGCTGCAGGAAGAGCACTCTCTTCAAGATGTGATATTCAAAAGTGCATTTAAAAGTGCTTCTACAGCACTGCCACCACGGTAAGAAAAACTAGGATTTTGTGTCATTATTACTGTATCATAATGCTTCATAAATTTAAAATAATCAACCTTTGAATACAAATGGGTTAGTAAATTCCTGTGTCTAAGATAACACTGTTAAGATTGTGTGGAGAAAGCTTGCTGTTTTCACTYAATTCCAGCTACTCAGAAATGTTAAGAGATTAGTGGATAGAATGTTTGGTCTGCTGAATCTAGATGCTGTGTGTTTTTATTTTTCCCCCCAAGGGAAAAACACTTTCTACATGAAAGCTGAAATTCTCTCCATTCAGAAACAGCACTAAACAAAAAAATTGCTGAATAAAACAAACACCAAAACTGCCATACACACTTCTTGCGTTGTATTCTCCCTTCTGAGGATCAAATATATTGCTCCTAATTAAGGCAAGCCTGAAGATGGCTCAAAAAATCTTTTTTTCCTCATTTGCTTGATGTCTCCAGATTAATTAAGTCCTTCTGTGCCTCTATGTTGCTTGTTAGTGCAATATTTGAAATGGTATTTTTGCTTGAGATGTGTTWACAAAAATTTGTTTTTCATCTCCTTCTAAGGAGTATATTTGGGAATAGATTTTGTGGACATCGCAACCTGAATGAGGAGTGGAATCTTTTGTAAAGAATAAAATTGACAGCTCTTCTTGCTACAGTTGTTAGTGTGGCCAAAATGTATTTGGTTCTGTTCATTGTAGCATTAACATTTTCCCAAGGAACCATTTTTGGTAGAAGGAAGTGGGAAAATAGAAACCCCTGAGACAGATATATAAAATATATATAATTTTATATTATATATAAAATTTATAATGCCTGTAGACTAACATTCTCTGTTCATGTGTTCAGATATCATAAGGCAGTTTTGTAAGCCAGATCTCCAGATACAAGTAGGAATGAAAGCTCATTGGTTTCATCAAACTGACCTTTACTAGTTTCCCTCCCTTCCACCATCTCTGCTGTAATTCTAGAAGAATACAATAATGACAGGTAGATGTTAATGCTGTATCTTTATGATAGGAAAAAGAGGTCTAACTCCACTGCTATTATTTCTGCTAGACAGTGAATATTCTCAAGTACTTTCAATGTTGTTTTTTTATTTAAACAGGGAAGATAATTCATTACAGTCTCCAGATGCATGCAGAATTCATGGTCATCTCTATGTCAATAAAGTGGCAGGGAACTTTCACATAACTGTGGGCAAGTATGTTCTGTCCAATTCCTGAAAATAAAAAAAAAACCCTTGACTTCTACATTCTATATAGTGCATGTATGTATATGTGTGTGTGTGCTTTTATGCTGCAGTTAATGACTGGGGTTTATTGACCTTCCTGTACTTGTGCTTGGTATTTTTTTCCTCATAGTGCCTGTTCTTGCACTGTTAATTTTCTTCATAAAGTGCCAAAACTGTGCAGTGCATTGTTGCATGTAGTGTAGTCATGAATTTCAGTGTTTTATAGGATGGAAACAAAAATTGCTTTGTCAGAGAGCAAATGCAGAATGCAGTTAATTTGCTCACTCATAGAATAAATACAGTCAAACTACTGTTAGTCTCCTGARCAGTTCTGCAGTTTTTCATATAGTAAGACTTGGTGACTCCTCCAAAAGCATTGTGACTTGATGAGTTTTTGATATTTCTGAAAATGCAAGACAACTSTAGTTTTGTGTAAGAGGGTTTTTGTGAGTCCAAGATTCCTGACCTCATTGTTCAGTCTGTCTGTACTTGACAGTAATAAAAATATCATATTTGGATTTTATATAGATGTACACAATAGATATCAGTTTTTATAACATATATATGTTACAGATATTTAAGCATGAATATATAACATATATATATGTCTGTATAATGTAACATATGTTATGTTATGCATATTTGAATATGTACATATTTTAGAAAGTATTTATTGAAATAGAGGAGGAAAGGTGATTTTTCTACATAGTCCTGTGTGGATTCATAAAACATTTGTTGCTTTCTTCAGGGCAATACCACACCCTCGAGGCCATGCACACTTGGCAGCCCTTGTAAGCCATGAGTGTAAGTTCCTTCTGTCATTTCCATACCAACATGATTCATTTCAGTCAGAATATTGTCTCCTAGCTCATGTTAGATTGCTGTTTTAAAGATGTGCAATTGCATTGCAGAAAAAAAGTGAAGGATATTCTTTGCAGTAATCTGACTTCATGACAATTTGCTTTCATACATTTAACACTATTAGGATTGTTTTTAGGTTGCTTCTRCAGTAATGATAACACTGGAATCTCAGATGTACTTTGTTGTAACRTAGACACCATATAAAATTCCTGTAATTCAGTCCAAAATACCTCCTTCCTTGAAGACCTTCTTAAAAGATCAAAAATTTCTGACCTTTTTCTGTAGAAACTTCATTTTTGGATTATGAGTCTAGATACTAAATGTGTRTTGCTGCCTTACTTAATCTGAGGCAAAGGTGACTTACCTTGAAAAATTAACTTGATTTAACCAGTTACAGTTGGTTAATCCTCCAAATGTCTGCCCATGAACTTATGTTAACACAACTTTAATTTATACATCTTAAGTACCTGCAAAATAGGCAATGTAGTAACTTGGCGGCTACCTTATACTACCTCTGTACATTTCGTTTACTAAATTTTAGTCTTTTTAATGCAATTGCTACAAGAATGTGAACTGTAGAATAAAATAAGTAGTTGGCCAACTAGAAATTCTGTTACAAAATTATAACTTTGTTCAGCTTCACCRTTGGTTCAAATATAGTTACAATTCAGTTTAGAAGCTCTTTTCTAGAAAAATTTAACTTTTTTTGTTAAATATTTTGGATTTGAATTTTCTTTGAAGTGTGGGTAGATCCAATGATGTGTACAGTGGTGTTTGGTAAATGCATTAATTGGAATATTTCTGTGTCAGAAATGGGTGCATCTTTTTCTCTAAGTACAGAATCTCATAGTTTAACAATGCTTCATTTCTCTGTATTGTCTTTCAGCCTATAACTTCTCCCATAGAATAGATCATTTGTCATTTGGAGAGCTTATTCCAGGAATTATTAATCCATTGGATGGAACAGAAAAAATTGCATCAGATCGTAAGTGTTGTGTGTTTAAAAAACATCTTGTTTTGTTAARTTTCCCAATAGCTACATTTAAAGTATTATTTTTCATAAATGTTGTGACAAAGCAGCATGTCAGGCTAACTTTGGTAGTGAGCAATGTCCTGTTCACTTATCTACATGACATCTTAAATGGGCATTTCTTTCTCATATCTGCATTGCTGTTCTRTGCTGTTTCCTTGAAGGCAATTTGCTGTTTTTTCCAGGTTTGTTATGTTGCAATTACCTTATGTCTGACCATATTGCARCAGTGTGTTACAGTGGAGAATCACAGATTCTCATAATGGGGAAAAATAAGCCTGGTTTGGTTTAAAAAATAGCRCCAGGAGTCTTGGATTCTATTCCTCTATTTGGTTTGTCCCTTCCACAGTGTGYTCTGTGAGACTACAACAGGATGGGGTTGTGTAGCACTTTTCCTCATGTATAAATAAAGGAGAGTAGTAACCTACCTCATGCCACCACTGGCATTCCCTGGGAGAGTGAGCCCCAGAACCTTCTACAGCCACTTTTGTCTCAAACCCTTACAGCCAGAATGGTKTAGTGCAGTTGAAATAAATTGCTTYAGTCTATTGGTGTTTGTTCCCTKAGGGAATTGCACAAAGAGCAATCAAATCCATGAGCATGCTGATGGATCTASAATTCCCTAGAAGTGTAATTGAGAGAAAATCTGTAAGTTCAGAGGGGCTTCCAGCACTGTAGATACAATTCAGTAGCCAAAATCTATTCAGACCACTCTGAGATTTGTATATGTCATGAGACATGTGACAGTGTGATACTTGTTCTAGAGCCCTGGGAAACACTACCTGTGTGTTTCATTTAAGCTTTGAGTGGCCTGAACTTAGTGAGTCTTTTCATTACATGGGAAAAATATAAATTTCTGAGTATAAATGGGACATATGGGTCTTTTCCATGGAAACTAACTTTGTGCAGATGATGCTGAAGTAGCTTTGGCAATGCTGGCATTCCTTGAAGAATGTCCCTAGTGCAAATGGCTTAGCTGATTTATTATTYCTTTGATTTATTTGTGAATATCTCAGATGGCCTTTGGCTCTGTTTCTGATTCAACAGTAAGTTTTTTTTTTCTTCTAGACAATCAGATGTTCCAATATTTTATCACAGTTGTGCCAACCAAACTCCATACATACAAAATTTCAGCAGAAACTCATCAATTTTCAGTGACAGAAAGGGTAAGTAGAAGAAAGAAAAAAACCATGGAGATAAAAAATCTAAAAGTGATTGTTCATAACAAAAGTTCAAATGTGAAAATAGTGTCATGGTTTWAAAAAGTACTCTAGCATGAAGAGAGTCTTYGTAGAATRTTCTAGACACCAGGTTTTGYTGTAAATCATGCAGCAGTGATGGTAAATGTATATGTATATATATGCTTGGTGACACATGCGGACTTCTATTAATGCTTTGCATCTGTTGATCTGGAGTCTGATATTAGAATTAATGATAGACAGTAATTTCCATTTCACTGGATGCTAATTGTGCTGGTGGTGAAATCCTCCAAATTTTAGGTCTGTAACCTAGTGTGTAGCTTTACAAATACTGAATTCAACTTGAGCTTTTTATCCAAGTTTGGATAAAAAGAAAGAAGCAAAGAAAGATGCAGCTCTCTTGAATATCCTGAACTTGGTGTAGAGTGTAAAAAACAGGAACAGGTAGTTTGTATGAAAAACTGATSACACAGTCAGTGTCTCAGCTGTCTTGTTTAACCTTTGTTGAACCACCAAATTTAATTACTCTCAAGACTAGAGAGCTTCCACTTCTGGGTTTTGAGAGGCTTTTAATTCTGAATCCATAACAAGGGTAGTTAATGCAGCATAGTCTATATCATAAAGTATTTATTTAAAGACTTCTGTGAATAGGAAAAAAGCACTGGGTGTACTGGCTACATGTCTTATTTTCAGGCACTGAACTCTGTTTTCATCTTTTATTCAAAAGCCAAAAGAAAATTMTTTTTGAAAAGTTTAATTAAAAATGACAGATAAAGTGAGAGGTGAGAAGAAAGCCTTGGGTTGAAAGAAAATGTGGGTATTAGTAGGATGGCMGTTCACTGTATTACAGCTTGTGGTATTCTCCAAGGGAGAAGAATTTTTTATTTCCTCACAATTCCATGTTGTGCTTCTGAAAAATACTGAGGTAGGGGAAGTGGGATAGAGGTGATGTCTTGGGTTCAACTTCAGACAGGTCACTGCAGGCCACTGAAGGGAAAGGTTTGCTCAAAACCCATGAAAGCTGGACTAAAGAGAGAATAAAGAGGGATTTAATTAGGCAGTATACTCCCACCTCCTGCTGGTTTAGCAATCTGCTTTGTGTTTTCTCTGAACAATCTGCAACAACYAAGGTATTCCCCTTAAACTTCTGTATGTCAATCAACAGTTTATCTTATTGTTCTTTTTTCTTTTTAATCTTGTATTCAGTTTTTCTCTCTTCCTGTGTAACAGTGGTTCTTTCAATTAACTGTCTTGTCTAAGTTAGCTCTTCAGTTTTTTGTGGGGATGTATTTTTATAAAAAGTGCTACGATCCCTGGTTGCTTAGGAGAAAAGCCTCTGAATAATGGAGATAAAGTGTCCCTTATGTACTTGTTTGCTCTGGCTGCCTTAGTAGGMAACCCTGTTACCTCCAAAGCTTGTTTGTGTTTTATCTTGGGAAACCAAATACTCCTATTAGATGAGSTGGGAAAGGTTACTAAAAACAACTATTCACTGAACACCTCAGTGCATTTATTTTGAAAGAGTAGGCACAAATGCAGACATGGAAAAAGGTTGTCAGGCAGCCATGGCTCRAACTTGAATGCCAGTGTTGGGGAAGCAGAGTTTGAGAGGTGTGGGCTGAATCTTCTCCACTATTCTTCCTGGTTGAGATACTGTAGTTATTTATGCTTAAAAGATTTAATTCTAGCAAGGCTTCACTGATGCAAGGTTAGTAATTTTTAGCAGATTTTAGCAATCAAAAGTTAAATCTTCTGCAGCAGTAGAAGCTRGAAGCAGATCAAAATGGTTTGCAGAAAAAGAATTCTGTTTCTTTTAAGGGTGGAGTTTTGTGTGTTTATTTATTTATTTAACTTCATATTCTTTTCCCACCATTTGACCTCAAAAGACCAATAAGGCTTCAGGAAATAACAGAGGAAAAGCAAACAAAAGTCAAGTTTTGTCCTTTGCCAATGGCAAGGTTCTGTTTAACTACCTTCAGTCTTCTCTTCCTTTTTAGTATGACTGATACCCATCTCCAAATGCTGACAGTTGTCATGCTTTGAAATATGGAAAACATTTTCTACTGGTTTGTTGTACTTGACCATTGCAAAGTTTTTGGGACCTGGTATCATTASTGATACATTATTTTGACAGCTTTTTAATTTTGCTGTGGTAGCATAAAAAGCACCATGGTTTTTGGCAATGTTAGCTAACTGAAGAAGTYGCTTAACCTGCATTTTCCTAAGTGGTATTCTGGGTTTTCTTTTTGTGCTGTATTCTGCATGCTTTTGGAGCACAAACTTAAATATACAGAGAAATGGAGCTGTGATATGTTGCTTTTCTCTTCAGTCTTGCTTATCTTGTCTTCTAGGTTCTTACTATCTTAGGCATGGCTGAGTTTGTCTTCAGTCTATTGTGTTCTTTTCTGCTCTCCTTAGATCAGTGTTAGTGTTTCCAGGGAGACTGGCAGTGCATTTATCAASACCTTTCACTAACAACAAAATTACAGCAAACCTTTGAAAGAAGCTGATGTTGAGGTGTGTTCTCTTCTGAAACCTTTTTTAAAATGTAGGTATTTATAGCAGCCACACTCTCCTCGTTGGTGTCTTCTGGTTTGAGAATTTGGCAAATGAAAAGAAACTAGAAATTTCTCAGATCAGAACTGAGGTGCTGGGTCATAGCAAGTTTGGGGTGTTTATTMATTTCCTGAGGTGTATTTCTTGCTGTGTGACTGTTGTCTGATAGGATGTAACTGACAAAAAGTTAGAAAAGAGGCTTTTGCCAAAAAAGGTTGGACCAGGTGTTCCTCGAGGTGCCTTCCAAGCTGGTATTTTATGGTTTATGTAAATCCTCTGGAGATTCTGTCATTGCTAAGGCTGTCCAAAACTGTAAATCTTATTAAGGTCTCATGCTGAGTTAAGTGATTTCTAGTGGCTGATAAAGTAGGAAGAACTGTGGCAAGTATTACACCAGTGCATTCCCCTGAGTTCACAGGCTARGCCAGGACTGTGGCATTTTCTCAAAGGTACCAACACCAATCCAGTTATAAAAATCCTGTTTAAAGGACTATGTGAGCAAGTCTTGAGAGAATAGTACCAAAGCACAGAAGGGAATATTGATATACAGCACAGCAGACCAGTGACCAGGAAAGTAAATTTTTACTTCATGATGTTTGACTTTTAGAAGGTACTGGTCAAAGTGACCTTGATACTCCCCAGTTYTCTGTTCATTGCTAACTGATTAAATAGCTCTTTGTCATCCCATCTTGTAAGACTGATTTTCTTGTGACTAATTTAAGTGTGACTAACAAGTGTTTCTGTTTTTTCTTTCAGGAAAGAGTAATTAACCATGCAGCTGGCAGCCATGGGGTGTCAGGAATATTCATGAAATATGACATCAGTTCACTTATGGTGACAGTGACAGAAGAACACATGCCTTTTTGGCAGTTCTTAGTGAGGCTCTGTGGCATTATTGGTGGAATTTTTTCAACTACAGGTGATTATCTTGTGCCTTCCTTCTTAAGTTCTATTGCTTGTTTTTATATCACGGTGATTGCTATGGGTAAGTTACAGGGAGTCCTCTTAACAGGTTTAAGACAAGTACTTGTTTGTRTGCATTGACATGTGCCATGAAAGCTACTCAGTTCTGGTGTCCCAMTATGGCATTTCTGGTGTTTCCTTTTTGGTAACAGCAAATTTCATTTACTTCTGGAAGAGCAAGGCTATATCTGTCTATAGATATATAGACATCTATGTATATGTATGTACACACACACATACTGCTATTCTGTGTATTTCCTTTTTTGGGATCCRGTAACTAAATCAGTAAGAAAAGTTGAGATAAAATTTCCATCTGAAGTAATTAGGAAGATGTTCCTTGTGAGTGTACTGCTGGATTTCTTCATCAAAGAAAATAAACTGAGTTGAAAAGGCACAATTTACATACTGGTCAAGACATAATAGGGTATCTGGATTACAAGTTATTTCTTTCCTTGGCTCTCATTGGAAGAGAGCTCAGTAAAGAGGCTTCACTCTAAGAGCTGCTTTTCAWAGTAGGTATTTCTGTCCCACAGAATGTATTTTCACCCATGGAAGCTGACRGAGGGAATTTGGTTTACTTGGTAGTTTTGCTTTCTTGGTACATGCCAGAAGGTTAAAATTCTCCCCTGCCCTTCCCTTGATATTTCCATTCTTAATGTTAATTTCTCAGTGTTTTATGGTTGGGTTTACTGCACTGTGTCCTGTCCAAGTATGGTGCATAGCTTTGTTGCAGTGCTTCTATAAATAACATTTTTTTGCTACTGGTGACAATTTAAATCTTGTTTGATGTTGCAGGAATTTTACATGGCTTTGGAAGATTTGTAGCAGAAATTATTTTTTGCCGTTTCAGACTGGGCTCTCACAGATCCCCATCGGTAAGGAAAACTTCCTCTAAGTATTCTCCAAGTGGKACAGCTGAGGATGGATGATAAGGACAACTTTGGGACTTGGTCCCAGGAGAATTTAAGATATTTGCAATGAATCCTCCCCTTGACATGCACATTAGCAAAGATTCAACAGCTTTTAAAAATAGTTGGAAAACCTGAAATGTAAATAAAACAGAGTTCTCTAACAAACTGAACTAATGCAGCTGAGTCTCTTAGATGTCYTACATTCCCTTCAGTGTCCTTACTGTATTTTTTTTATTTTCATATTGCTCCAAAAATTCCATGTGTCCCAGGCCTGGTTTGTCTCCCTGTCCTGGTTTTGGTTTCACATATCCTTTTGCTTGGCCTGCACACTGAAGAAGAGGCACTGTGTGCTGCAGGGTTCAGTGGTGCTCCTTATTGGTCTGCTGGCTGCTGCCAAGCAGTGTTACAGAGCTGAGCCTTCACTTGTCCCTTCATTAGGCAATAAGRGAATTGCTTCTCTAGCAACTACTTGATTTTATATTAGTTTTATTTTTCCCATTTAAGCCTGTAGGTAGCCTTTGAGACCTCTGCCTTTCTCTCAAATCTGGTTGAAGTTTGCTAACAAGGTTATGTGAGTGGGGAGAGAGRAGAGAAGGCAACCAATTTTGTGTAATATTTCTATGAGAGGCCAGGTAAAAGGCATCCAGMAAATGCACAAGAGTAAAGAAGTGTTTGTTTTTGAGGAGAGAGGGTGGAGATTCTGTTTCTGGACAAGCCATTAATAACACCTTGCTTTTGTTTCACCAGGTCCCACTTCCTGATGGCCACACAAGCAACCACTTACCTCTACTTACAGACAATAGTACACATTAGCCTCCTGAGAAATTTTTTTTTCTTCCTGCCTGATACAGACTTTTTTGTAATAAAGAAAACATTGTGCAATATGCTGAGACAGTGCTGATGGGCAGCAAAAAAATGAAGCCTTTACAAAAAAAAACAACCTCCAACAAAACAATTTGTGTAATTTTTTGTCTTTGAGTGCACGTGGAGACATAGGAAATTGTGASCCCAGTGAGGTGGATGATCTTCTGCAGAGTGAAGGAGTGTTGCTGCCAATTCAGTATTTGTGGTCRAGCTGAACATCTCTGTGGTGGCTGCCTGTGACCACTGAAGCATCTCAGTGATGCCTGGGAAGGCTGCAGGCCCCAAGGAGAAAAGAGTACAAGTGGGATGTGTGGAAGGGCTGGCAGSAGCCACAGAGGGACAGTAACAGCTGGAGTTTCTCTTAAGTGTTCAAATGGGGGATTGGCTCTCCTTGTTTTTTTATAACGCTGGGCCTGAGGGCTAAAACACCTTTCATACAGCTGGGGAGTGATCCTAGAAAATCCTGGAGAAGAGGGGAACAAGAGAGTAAGTGAGGTGGAGCCCAAGCCATGATGTTGGTCACAGCCACTGCCTTTCTGCAGCCCCACCATTCCTTAGTGGAAGAAAYGTGGAGCAGAGGAGTGCTTCTGTGTTTCCACACAGCCACTGTGCCAAAAGTGAGTGTCACTTCTGGCATTGGTGTGGAAGTGCCCAAGGACTCCAAGAATGCTCTCCAGCCTGCGCAGCTTTTGGACTTGGAATAAAAAGCCCTTTAAGTATGGCGTTTGATGGTGGTTTTGATAGAAGGCAAGACCGCCTAGTAAAACAGGAAATCTTTGTATGCCTCTTGGTAAAGGAATTGCTTTGATGGAATCTTTGTTACAGCTGTGCTGCTCATGAGGGARCCATGGGAGCATCCACATCCTGGAAATGGAGAGGGGAAGGGAGAAGGGGGCAAGAAACTCTAAATTCAGGGCAGCTGGGAGGTCTGCTAGGCCAGGCAGGGAGTGTGGAGCTGGTAGTGACTCCAGGGAATCTGAATCATAATGCTGCAGACAGGTGATAAGAGGATCTGCAGAACTAATCCTTGCTGTTTGTGAAGGTTTTTGTAAATTAAATGAAGAGAGCAATATTGTATTGTAAATATGCTAGTGAGAAAGAATGTTATTAATGCAAATGGTGCTTTGAGAAACAACATCATGTTACTGCTGAACTGCTGGTGTACACCTGTGGTTGAACAGTTACTGCACCAGTGTAAAAATTATTAATAGGATTCCTTCTCAGCAAAAYTGATTTAATGTGTTAGAAGATGATGCTGATCCTGGCCTTACTCACCATGGAATTAATATTTTAATTAAGAGGACTAATTACAGAAAAATAAAAATCTCTGTGGTGTTGTCAGATTTTGCTGACTTCCATTAATGTACTTGACAGGACACTTGGACTTTGTTGATGAGCATAGTGTTAAAAACACAGCTGATTTGCTATGCAAAGCAAAGGGCTTCCTGAAAAGACATGAAATAGTGAATAAAATGTGGGAAATAAGGAAAGACTTGTTGAATTTGGCTATTGAGAAAAAAAGTTCAAGGAAGCCAGGTCCTTGGGGATGACAGCCAGGTTTGGGGTTTTCTCTTTTGTGCTTTGTTTTTTTAACATTGATTAAAACTCCAACAACTTGAGAAATTTGGCATTCCCATTTCTCTTTGGTGTTTCCTTCTGAGGTTTCTTTCCTACTTCTGCCCAGACTGGTTCTGCTTTGGGCTTTTTCTAACACTTTTTTCTTATCTGCCTGGAACAGACTGTACTGGTGGGAGAGACTGATCTCACTTGACTTTCTGTAGCAGAACTTTAAATGTTATTTTCTATTCTCACATAAAAGAGCCAAGCAGCTTAATGTGTCTTAAGTCCTTGTGTGGCATATTCATGTTGTTTTATCTAAAAAAAGCTTGTGTGAGGGCTGGTTGCTAATGGAAGAAAATTTATGATCAGGTGTTAGGCTCTGCATTGCAGAGTGAATGAAGGATCAGTTGACCCKTTGCTTGCTTTCTCTCCACAGCAGGTTTGGTGGCTGGAGCAGTGCTGCTGACCCTGGTACCATGTGTTGTCAGTACCTTAACCAGCATGTGCAGGGAAGTCCTGGGGAAAATAATGGTTTATTGCAGGGACTTTGTTTGGGTCACATTTATTTGCATTCTGCAAAAGCAAGTTGAGGATGAAAAAATGGGAGGAGTGGGTGTTCCAAGGGAAACAGAAGCCCAGATGTTGATGTGATGTGTATTTTCTGAAAGGGGAATAGCAGATGAAAGTACCATTTTTTGAGTTRGGAAAGATGGTCAAAATGATCTTTTTATCCTTTGCTCTTACACGATGGTGAGGAGAGARGTCCCAGGGGAAGACAGTTTTAACCTCTATAGGGTGTGTTCATAGTACCCCATCTGCAGATCAGTGTCTGGCCAACAACTCTTCCCCACTCCCAGCCAGTGTGATTGGGGCTGTGTCCTCCCTGCTCCCCCAGGGAGAGGGGGACAGAGCCCTGTCACCGTGCCTGCCTCTGGGACTTGGAATGCTGTGCCTGGGGGAGGGAGTGTCCCCTGGGGCCCCCGAGTCTCACCACAGTGCTGTGGGGAGCTGGTGCCAGCCCCSAGGGGCGGGGAGGGGCTGGGAATGGAGATTGCTCCAGTGATGGTTTTATGGCTGAAGGGGAAATACTGGTCTGGGTTTTTAACAGAACAGACCATCTTCGGCCATGTCACCTGAGAGCCAGCACCACACAGCATTGACAAGAAGTTGCTATAAAATCTCTGAATCTTGATGACACTTCACTACTGTATTCCTGGGTGTATTTCACAAAAGATTTCTGATTAGAGAAAGGAAAAGGCAAGACTATACCCAGCCCTGGCACTGCAGGGGTTGCAGTGCCAGGGCTGGGTATAGTCCCTCAGTAAGGGGTTGCTGCTTTATGGAAGAGCAGAAGATGGGATGAGACATTTCAGTAGGCTGGGAGGCTGTTGGGTACCTGCTCTGTGGACAAGGCAGCAAAAGCAAAAACTGGCAGGGCAGAGRCAGGCTGTGATCAAAACCTGCAGCTGTGAGAGAGAACATTGGGGGGAAAACTGATCATGAGCTGAGAGAAGGGGTAAATTATTGATACTTATTATAGTGCTTCTAGGTGAGTGTGCTGTGCTCTTGAGTTGTGTMTGAGGGGCTGTGGTGGGTGTGGGTGGGCAGTGTGATGGGGAGGCAGTGGGAGTAAGCCTGGCATGGATGCCAATGCCACTGTACTTTATGGCTGCTGTCTTTCTTACCACCTCTGTTTTGTGCATTGGTGCCCACTGCAGGACACACCACAAGAAGACAGTGAAGTGAGTATAGGAATGGAAATTTCCTTCAGACTCTTCTCATTCTTTTTCCCTCACTTTTCTAGCAGATGTTCTGGAGCTCTTGGTAGTAGAGACATGGGGAAGAAATGAATGTTTGTAGCTGGAAAGGGATTAGGTTGAGAGATGTAGCGGACATTTTTTAAAAAAGCAAACCTAAGCTGCTCTGCCCTGAAGTTCTCATCTTAGAAACAAGTAAGTAATTTGAAAGAAAATTCACCTCTTTCCCTCTCACAAGCTCTGTGGTGRGGACCTGTACTGCAGGTATGGGGCTCAGCYTTTCTCTGTAGCCCCWGGCTCTGCCTGGGGTGGCTGGCTGGGGTGATCCATGGCAGGACAGGGACATGTGCTGATGGAGCCTGCGTGGAAGTGGGCAATGACTTTTCCTTCCTGCCCTGTGCAAGATCTTTTTAAGCTTTTCCGGGACAAGCCCTAAGTAGAGGCTGTAGTTGCTTAGGAAGGGTCAGAGGCAGATTATATATATATAATATATATATATATATATATATATATTTGTCTATTCAGTTAATCACAGCTGTATAAATGCAGCTGTGATTAACTGAATAGACAAAACCAAGGTCAGGAAGGCAACTGTTGCCTTGTCCTTTTGCTGTTGAGTTTTCTGTGAGAGGATCTGTTGCTAAGGATGTCTTGTGTAATGATGCAGGAACACTGAAGCAGGAGGATGTGATCACCTTGTCACATCTCTGGTGGCACTGATGATACTAAAACTCTCTGCTCCCTATTTCTTCAGAGGCAGCCAAGTGCTGCAGCTTTCTTCTGGAAAGATGGGAAAGGAGAATATATTGTTTGGGGATACTTGCAAAGATCTCTCTCAGAAGTTGGGGTTTATTTACACCTTCCTGAGTCAGATTGTTGCAAAGATACTTCTTGTAAAGACCATTTTTTTCTGCCAATGCTCAGTGAATGCAAATTGTGTCTGATGTTTGGCCTTGGCAGTGGACCTGCTGGTTAGAGAAAATGTCCATGCTTGCAATATAAAGTTATAAAGTTAATGTTTAACAATTAATGCTTCAAAAAGCCTTWAGGGACTTTGCCTGCTGCCTTTTGTGCACTGGCAAGGGTTTGATGGTGTAAATCTGTTCTACACCATCTGGCCTTGCACATCTTGCTAGAGCACTGGCATGCATTTGCGCTAACTTAGTGAAAAACATATTAAATACTTCATCTTTTCCTTTGCATAATTTCCAAAGTATTTCTGGTTGCTGCTGGCCCAAGAGAAAGGCAGTGTCACCTTTCCCTGCATTCCAGAGGAGTTTTGTGAGAACTGGTCCATGAATTCATCAAAACATGAACCTTCAAGGCTGGGTAGTGCAGCCTCCCCTGGGTGAGAGYTGTAAGCATGCTCTGAAATCATGTSTCTYTGTGGGGCTTCCACTTACTTAAAWTCAAGCAAAATCTCATTGTGGCTTGGTTTGGGTTTCTTTTTTGTTTTATTTTCATATATACATAGAAATATTTAGAGTTGCAGGACCCGTAATTTGATTTATGGAAAATGAAACAGAAAGCCACACTTGTTAGGGGTCAGGAGGATCCTGGTGTGATCTGGGGACAAGAGGCCATGGCAAACAGCTGCTGGGCAGGCTCAGGAGGAGCAGAGCTTCTCCAGCCAGGCTGCTGTGCTGTGTCTCTGCCTGCACAGGCACAGACAGGAGCTGCCACAGGCACTGCCCTGAGCTGGACCCTGCACTCCCCTGCCCCCCTTCCATCCCCAGCTCCAGCAGAGCAGATTTCAGCCTCACTCAGCAGGACCAGTTGCTCTGCAGCAGCTGCTTCTGAGTCCCTGCAGAGTCCAGGTGTTTGTGTCTCTTCCTGGGTTTAGCTGTAATAGCCATAAAAATAGAACTGAAATGGTGTGGGGTTGTTGGATTTTACCCTTTGAAAAATTTCCTGTAATTACAAGGTGACAGTGTATTTTGCCATGACATTTTCCAGTTGTAGAGTGCTCAGCACATGGGACTGTTTTGGAAAAGAAAATAAAGCATGGGGAGCTGAGTTTTGACTCACGGATAATACTTGAAAATTACTGTTTACTGAAGCTTAGCTCCCTGGCTGGTGGTTGGTTATTAAAAGTGACAGTGAACAATGGTGGCATTAAAACTGAGCATGGCCACTGCACAGGGCAGGGTGGCCCCTGCCTTTGGCTCTGCGTGCATCAGGTGCTGCTGTTGCTCTGCTTCAGCTGCTATCGTGGGCTTCAATGGGCACCTCTCCTTGAAGTTTAGAAATTTGCAAATACTGAACTTAATTGGAATAATAGGAAGCTATTAAGCCTTTACTTATGCATATGTGGTTTAACAGCATCCTTTGAGTTTCGCTTGAACCTGATGGTGCTTGACTAATGCAAAGGAGTGGTCACTGAGGCGGTCTCTGGAGGCTTGTGGAGAAAGGAAATACTTTTTACATGGCCAGCCTCACCTCAGGGGGAATGGACTGGCTTTCAGTCCTCCATCAGCAGCACCCAAACCCATCATCTGCATGGCAGGCTGCTACTGCTGCTCATCCGAGGTATCATAGCTTTGAAAGCAGTTCTGCAGCTTTGAAAAAATATTTATTTATTGTGATCTCTGAGCATACTGCTATGAAGTTGCCATTTCTGGGCCTCAGCCTTAGCTCAGTTGATTTAAAGTCCAAATCGCAGAGCCCAGGAGCCTGGCAGATGRTGGTGGGGGTGGATGTTTCTTTGTAACTCCACAGAAAACAGATGTTTTCAAGGCAACTGCAGGGCTGTTGCGGCAAGAAAAAGCAGAACTGGGACTCACCGACCTTACGCTGGTGTATTTATAGTGAAAAGCACAGGTGTTTCCGTCGCTGCCGAGGGTCACTGTGCACACGGCTGTGGCACCACGCCGTGTCCTCACGGCWCGATGGTGCCGTGCGGCTGGGCCGGGACCCGGGCAGGGCAGGAGGCGGCGGTGCTGGAGTTGTGGGACCCTGAGCTGAGGCCCTGCCCTCCCGGGCACTGCGTGGGGCTGGCCTGGAGCCTCTTCCTTCCTGCTGTGACTGACTCATSCCTCACTTCAAAAGGGAGCTTGTGGTGAAGGGCTTTGTCCCCTTGGCACCCCGTTGAACAGGGCTGCAGCGGCGGGGCGGTGCCGGCCCAGCCGGCCCGCGGTGCCCCGGTGARGGAGCCGGGCCCGGGGCGCTCTGGCACGGGACGTGTTGGCACAGGAGGAGCTGGAAGCTCTCTCATGTCGCTGGAGGGGATTCCAGCCTGCTCGCTCCTGTCCGGCCATCCTGGGCCACTGGGCACCGTGTGGTATTGCCCTGACCTCGCTGCTGGGGGCAGCCCTGAGGGAGGGGATCCGTGAGGCGGCACTGGCAGCGCCAAAGCCAGGCCCTGGCCCGCGCAGCTCTGCCGGCTCGGCTGCTGAGCACTGCCRGCTYCTGCTCGTTATTTGTTTCTCTCTCYATCTCTCTCTCTTTCCCCCCTSCTTTCTYTCCCCTCCCGCTTTCCTTGCAGAAAGGTTTCAGCGCTTCTCGGCTGGGCGGCAGCGGTGTCAGCCCCCAGCAGAGCCGGCCCCTCTCCCAGGCACAGCTGTGCTGGAGCCAGTGCCAGCACATGGCGAGGGAAAGGCACGCGAAAAAATGGTTCAGAAAACGCGAAACACTGAACTGGTCCCAGGAGATTTTAATTTCTTTCCATTTTTCTGTCTGCTTTAACTTTTCAGGTCAGTGACACTAATGGGCTGTGGTGGAAGTGAAGTAAATAATCACATACGCCAGAGACAGCACATTGATTTTTAAGTCTCTCCTCAGTAATTAGTGACAGCCTTTGTAGGGATTGACGACAGCACTTAAACYTCTGGCAGCAGGAAAGACAAAGCAACACAGCAGAAAGGGAAAAAAGAAAAGGTGTTTTTACTAGAAGCATATTGGTATGGTTTTAAAAAAACTGTTTTTTAAACAGCTCTATTTGTATATCATAAATTTTAATAACCTTTAAAAAATCATTCCAGTTTACTGCTCAGTCCAAACAACCCATGTAAAAAGGTAGGTCACTGCAGGGGAAAAAGTTTTATCACCATTTGGTAATTCTTGTAATTCTGCAACTTAAGCAAACAAGGACCAGTRTAAGTATTGAGGAGTCTTGCTGAGGTGCCTGAAGCTCAAGGCACAGCTGTCCTCGCAGTGCCTACACATTTCACAGGTGCAGCAAAGAATATTCCTGAAACTGTTAGAAATTTCACCTGGGTTCACTTCTAAATTTTTGCTAAATGATGTTTCCCTTTGCTAATRCAACAATAATTAACACATCTTGTGGTTTCTTCCTCTCAAAAGAATGAATATTAAAATACAGATATGCAATAAGTAGGATTCTCCATTTTCATGTGATTATGCTACTCTGTATTTATAAATTAGTTGTGGCACATATGCCCACCCAAGAAAAAATTGGAAAAGTTATCAAAGAATATGCTGGCAGCCAGTGAGTTATACCTGTTCAAAGGCCATGAAGAAGGCTTTATATAAGAGAATGTGCAGGTCAGTATAGTCCTGGGATGGGTTCATAATACAGATGAAGAACTAATTGAGACAGAAAAAACAGAATACTTGCTAGTTCTGATGAAGAAATTTGGTTCTTTTAAGGGAGGCAAGGGCAGCTCTTTCCAGATTTTTTTTAAATTAATGACAAAAGCCAGAAAGTAAGTGAGAAAAAATTGTTCATATGCTTTTCTACTTGAAARAGTAGTAGAAAAATACGACTATCACTGTCTTTTCCTCATTCACTGAGACTCACTGTTTTCCCTTACTACTTTCTCATGTCTCTGGTATCTGAAGTACTCATTGTAAAATGGATTATTTGTCTTGCAAATGCTCACGTTTGGGGTTTAACCACATCTAAGAGGCCTCATTCTCTCTCCTCCCTTGCATGTCCCAGTTTTGCCYCAAAGTGGTGCCTGCAGAAGTAATGGGGTAATAATATGGTACACCAGAGGTAGTATGAGAGTTCAGAGGAATGCCACAACATAATACCAAAAGTGCATTAAATCTGGCTGTGCAGCTTGTTTACAGTGGGGTTGACAGGAACTGCTTGTAAAAGAAATGAGGTTAAAATTAATGACCAGGTGAATCTGCATACATGTAATTTATCAGAGCAAGCAACCAATAAAAAAGAGTGACTCTAATTAAAGTCAGTAGCACAGCAGGGAAGGATACTTCAAAAAAACCCCAACAGTATCCAATGAAGCATTCAGCTGACTGTGTACATTTAGTCTCTTTAGGTTTAAACCCCAGTTGCCTCTAGCTGCACTGAGGSACATGGGGTCACTCCCCTGTCCCAGCTCAGGTGCTCAGTCATACCACAGCACCTGCTTGTCTSCCATGAGCAAACAGGCTCTTTTCTGAAGTGTTACCTGTTTTCACATGTTGGATGTTATCCTAAGCGTGCAAGAAACTGTATCTGACAGAACTTGTCCTCTTATGTGATCAGCTTCCACTGGTTTTCTAACAGCTCCACTGAAACCAGAGTGAACACAATGTTATGGATATTTTTTTTCCTCTTTCCTTATAGCTTGTTAGTAGAGATATTTTTGGGAACAAGTTTCCTTATAGTGCAGGTTTCACTGGTGCTGTTCCTGCCCTTGGTGGCAGGTGCCAGCTGGGGAGGGGATGCAGTCCCTGAGTGCTTCTAACAAGAAGCAACAACACAAGAAGTTCTCTAAATATTTTCTTGCAGTACTAAAAAGTATTTGGTGAGGATGCAGCAGGATCACTGTGCTCTGTGAATGAGTGCTGTACTACTAAACAGTCCCACTGGGTCACCACCATGACAGGATTTTTCTCTCTAGCCACAGATAAATCAGCAGTGGCCAGGTGAGCAGGGTTTGCAATGAGCTCCTCTCTCTCTTCTGGCTGCTGTTTCTTTTGKTCTTTGCCTTCCCTGTAATACTGAAAACATGATCTAATTCAGTCTATGTTATCTAGAACCTTGGAGAGGTGAGGAATGACCACAGGGACAATTTTCCTTACAGGTCACCTCCCATCTCTGGGGAAGGCTGCAGGAACACCAAGCAGAAGACAACCAGGGAAAGGGAAAAGGGCTCAAGACATGCACTGRGACAGAGCACAAGTGGGAATGCAGCTGTCAATAATCTACAGAGCCAGATTTTGCATCATCCTGAAGGAATTAAATGTCACAAAAGCTGCACAGAAAAGCCCCTCCTTAAAAATTCAATTATGAGAAAGTAGACTTACATTATTAACAAAGCACAGTTTTAATAGAAATGTTTAGGCTTACATTTCAAAATGACTTACAAATAAACTTAATCACAATGCATATATTCTTTTAAAAAAACAACCATATTAATTCCAACATAATATATATTTTCTGAGTTATAAAATCCCATATAAATAGCAAATTCTTCTCAGTACACAGATTACAAGAATACATAGAAACTGGGATGCATATCTGAAAAGAATCCTGAGTATGCATTCCACAACTGGCAGAAAATAGAACAATGCTGGAGTTGGACACAAGAAATGCTGTTGTCCCAGTACATAATTTTCTTAAAAAAAAAMCCAAAAACAAACCCAACCAAACAAAAAASTGAGAACTTTTTGGTTGCTCAACCTTGTTCAGCTCCCTAGACTTCAGGAATAGTTCTGAATACTCTACTCCTTGAGATTTTGGGAGCACCCTGTGGATTCTTCTGGTATCAAAAAAAGAGAACAGCGTCTGTCTTCAGGTGGACAGAAATAAGGCACTTCCTTAGAGCAGGTCAGCGTGGGCTGTAAGCAGCAGCTGGGACTTACAGCCAGAAAGCAGCAAAAAGTGACTCTTGAATGATGTGTGGAAACAAATTTGGAAGAGGCAGCCAGTTCTTACACTCCTCAAGTTTCCCCTGATTACCCCRCAAAACAACATAAATTTAAACAAGAATGGAAAAGTGGAAACTCAGCATGTTAGAAAAATCAAAGCAAAAGTTCTCCTGTTTTTTTGGACTGAGGTAAGCAAACAAGCAAGTTGGGCTAAGAGCAAGTCATAGCAGCATTGAGATCAGAGCATTCACCCTGTGCTTTCTCTTCTCTCCTCCAAGAGAGCTGCACAGGGAGCTACGTGCCTGGCAGTGTTCCAGGGCTGTGACTGCCTCTCCCAGGAGCAGCACGAGGACAGGGGTGTGCAGAGGCCTCATGGTGTGTGTAATTTGGAACTATTTCATTATTGTAGCACAATGGGGATTTTTCTGGTCATAGTGAAAAAAAAAGGTAAATTATTCATGGGAGAAACACAGGCAATTCTGCCTGATGTTTTCAAAGAGTAATGTAGTAATTATATATTCCTTTAACCACTCCTGTTAGATAAAAGATGATGGTTTTTCACAGGGTCACGAGCTCTGACATTGCTAAACCATGAATCATAGGAGCAAACTGATACGTGCAAACTGCAGTAAACATACAGAGGCTTCAATTTTGCTTCTTATTAGAGTGTCAACTCAGTGGAGATAATGAAGTGAATTAGAGCCATTTATAGTCTCGTGGCTTATTCCCAGTTTAACTGGGATCAAAACCTGGATGAACAATGTTATTCTGAAGTTGAGCCATAGCTGCAGAGAGCAGAACTTYACAGGTAAACAGCAAACACATGATACCATTTTAGAATCAGAAATTCYCAACAGTTTTCTGTCCTTTCAAATRTTRCAAATAACTTCTTTCTTCTTGGTATCCTGTGAATACTCTCATGGTAATTTTTTTCCTGCTGTAGGTTAAAACAACAGGAAGAAGTTGTTGTAAATATTGCACAGTATTTTAGGATGGAAGACTAGAAAAAAATGGCACTTGCAGGGTGACTTTTCAGTCCAAAGAGAAGCTCTTCATTTTTTCTGCTAATTCCTGTCTAATTTCTATGTGTTTTTTCAGGTTTTGCACTTCATGGGGCAGGTTAATGTCCCACACTGACACACAGGATTGTAACTCTGGAAAAAAAAAAAAAGAAAATTTGAAAACTGCAACAGAGATGAGTTATTGCATAGAYAGAAATGATTTTGCATATCTGCTTGTTCTCAATTACTCATAAATTTACCCAATGAAGCATGATCTTTATGACCCAAAAGACAAGTTCCACGACACTTCATGTRTGAGGTGATGCAGTTAGGGGTTACAAGCTGTTTGTACTTGCCCAATGATCTGGATTCTAGCTCCTAAATTTAGAGTATCMCATTTACAAGTACTTGAAAAACCATTTCTGGTGCCTGTGGGCCTGAAGGTACTGACCTGAGCTAAAGCTAATGCTAATACTGAGGTGCCTGCTAAAATTTCATCTCTATCTTTCCAAGCAGATATATCCTAAATGCCTGAGACTCAAACCCCATTCACTTTAAAATAAAAAAATAAAAAATTTAATAAGCTAGTGACTATACTGAGAAAAGGTCACTTCTTCAGTCCCCATTCATGCAAACAACTTTTTACTTATGAGGAATTCACACTTTTTGGTGGAATAGGGATAATTGAGAAGACTTACATGACTCTAGGCTTACAAACGAAGTCCTAAGGATTCTGGAGTCTCTTACTGTCTTTGTAATTAATGTCACTCTTAAATAAAATAAAAATAYTAATAAGCCAATATATATTCTTATRGTTACAGGAATTGGGGAATATCACAATGTAAACCCAATGCTCTAAAGTTTGACTCATTTCAGTCAGCTCATCTACACTTACCCTCCTTAACTTCATGCTAACATTGCCACATTTTTAGGARTCATTGAAACTGGATGAGATAAAGKTGAARAARGGCATTGATCAGAGCATCAACTTTAACTGTTCTTAGAAAAATCTAAAGGTGCAGATTTTCTATCTTCCAGCACTTTGCTATGCTAATTGTCAGGAAGCTTTTATTGAAGTCTGACTGAAATCTCCCTTGCTGTAACAGAAACTTGTTAGTACTTATCCTACCCACAAGGAATATACAGAAGTCTTTATTGTCTTGCTCTTCATTAACATATTTGAAGCCTATTACCATGTCCTCTCTAAGCTTTATTTATGTTAASCAGTTTAACTCCCTGCAACATTTCCTCACAGTTGCACTTGTCTCCTCTGGACTATTCCTAATAGTCCAGATCATTCAGCARTAAATGGTTGGGCTCCTCCAGCAGAGGCCATATGAGCACACAGCAAAGTGTAAGAATTAGCTCAGGTCTTACAGACACCACTTTGATGGTGTGAGAGTGGTGTTTGCCTCCTCTGCACACACGTGCCATGGCTGATTCATGGCCAGCCTCTGATCAATTCTGACCTTTTTCTGCAGCACTGCTGTTTAAGCTGATCATTTCCTTATGCTGCTACAGCAGATCATTCCAAATTAAACTAAAGGTCTTGCATTTGTCCTTAGAGAATTGTATCCAATTTCTTTCCAGACCATTAGTTCTATTTGTCAGGGTCACTYTGAGCTCTAATCCTGCCCTCCAGGGAGCTTGTCTTAGCTGTGAATTGTCTGCAAATCTGAAAAGTACATTTACTATTCTTTTATTCACATCATTCATGAAAACACTGGAGACTCCTGACCTAGCACAGGCACCTCTGGAAATCCATTTGATGCATTCTCCAATTAGACAATGACATTTACTCTCCAAATACAGTTTCCCAACAAATTGTATTGTATCCTTCAAACAGTGGCTTCCTCAGATCCATTTTTGGAAGTTATTTTAGTTTGTATGAGCCCAGATATGCAAAAGAAAACAAAACTATTTAATAGTAGCGTTTCAATAAAATTGTATCAARTGATGATCAACTCTTCATTCTCAGTGAGTGGTCAAGCACAATAGTGTTTGCTCCTCTAATAACACAAGCTAATAAAACATAATTCAGATACCTTTGTGATATTTGCTGTCTTCGGTGTCACTTTTATAGCAATATCCCAAAACAAGGACCACATTCTTGAGACTCCCTTTTTCAAAGAAATAAAATGTAAATCTTAATTTTAATGTGAATCTTGTAATTTAAGGACAGAAAGAGTAGATGATATTGAGGCACTAAGAGGACAGAAAGCAGAGTTCAATCAACAGGAGTCTTTATTCAAAATCATTAACCATGAAAAACCCGGACAATACAGTCCCATGTCCATTTAATGTCAGGGTTTATCAGGGTTCCAAGGCATAAGCACAGGATCAGCCAACCAGCCTGCTGAGCAAGCCCAGGAACAAAGCACCCTATTATACAGCACAGGCAGAGGTGGCAGTCACAGGAAACAGATGTCACAGCAAAAGGACAGGCTGCAAGTGAAGTCCCAGTGCACAGCAAAACCAGGAACAGTTCAGTAACCAGTTCAGGTACAGATAAAYTAAACCAACCAAGTATGACAAAAAACTGAGTAAAAATTATGAACTRAAAGTTTTAAACTTATGATGGCATAAGGGTGGGAAGTGGAAATAGATCRTAAGAAGGTGCCTGCTGAATAATGCAAAAAAAGACTTGGAAGACACAAAAGKATAAACAGAATGTGCCAGTGTTTCAGTATCAACTTCCTGGTTATTTCCCACAAGACATGTCTATAAATGTATTGCAAAGACACTGCTTCATACAGGGATCCTTACACTCCCAGGGCAAAGATGAGGAGGGGAGCARTTTCTGGGCATAAATAGACTGGAGGATGGCCTAACTGTGAAAGCTGCAGTTGGGAAGTTTTTTAACATGCCCTGGGATCTCTGCAAGGGAGAGAGAGGTTTTCCCTGCCCTGAGGAGGTCAGCACTATATTCTCCYCTGAGAGTGATGCAAATCTGGTTATAGTAGAGGAGGKATGATGGGAACCACACACATCCTCCATGCTCAGATTTTTCACAAATTTAATTTTTTTTTCTATAGTCACTCCTATCCATACTCCTTACAAAAGTGATTGCAACTTAAGTATAATGTTTCTTATTYAGACCTAGGTTCTGTCTTCCTATATAGAAATCTAAATTTGTACTTGCAAAATAAACTATAGTTACATCTAAATTATTCTCTGTGGTAAGTYTTATGCCTATTGAACATCAATGTGTTAGGTGGCAGAATTGGAAAATGACCTTGTATTTCCATATTCATATATGAAGTACAGATAAAATTAATGTCTCAAAGTCTGGCAATCTCTTTTTCCTGAAATATTTACTTCTGCTTGACATTATATGTTTTAACCTTAAATGAAACTATTCCACACAAAAATACTTCCCTCTATCTTCTCTTATGTCATATAAGCAATGTGGTACTGTTGAAAAAACTGCTCAGCAGTCTCAGTGCCATTTTCAGAGATTTCAGTAGAAACCAAGTCCTTGAATTTAGGAAAAAACCCTAGCCCTTATAAATAATTGCTGCAAAAAGATGATCAAAAGAAAAAAGTACACATCAAACTGCATATATCAATCTTATTTGCTGTTCTTGAGATTTGTGCAAATGCAGCTAAACTCCTGAATATTAATTTTTCTATTAAAAAATTTTGATTAAAAATGTTCAGGTGACTGARCCTCAAGGTTTGTTAAATCACTATTCTATACAATGTATTTTCCCTATCAATGGGCAAGGCAAAAATTACTACATTTTCATAATAACTATTCTATATAAAATGCTAAAAATAAAATATCCCTTTATAATGCTAACATTGTAGCTATCAGGACTAGATGGAATGATAATGCTGTGCTGTAACTGGCACCATTAGCAGCTGGGCTCTGGACAGACTKTAACACTTGCTGTTCCAGGCAAAGGCAAGGGAAGGTGAGGTGTGTTTGACTCATACACCATTGCCAGCACTATGACCTGACTGTAATCTATGGATTCTTCTGGTGCCTGAAAGAAAGAAACAGCCTGCAGAATAAGTTCCTGATGGTAAGGAGAAAACATCCACAGTCTGCAACTCTGATACTTGCTAGCAGAATTACAGTGTGCTGCTGAATTCACAGCTACAGTGTTTAGTTTGTGGGGGTTTTTTGGGTTTTTTTTTTTTTTTGGACAGCAAACACAATTTAAATAACACTGACAGGGAAACTCCAGAGTCTTTTCCAAAATACAGTGGAAAGTGATGGGAATCTGCATGTCATGCCACAAAGTACTTTTTGAAGTAATGTGTATTTTGAATGTATTCACCACAGCAGTCCCACAAACTTGAGTTCACATGGTCTTTATTACTATTGGGAAAGGTGCAATGGACAGGTGAAGGAAGTTTCAATAGCCAAGGAATGTCTCTTCCTCAGCTGCATTCTTGTGGCTGCTCATGGTCACCACTGAAACCCCACAACTCTTTCTGCCTACAGCAGCTCAAAACACCTGTCCCTGATGACAGCAGCAGCACATTTRTACAAGTCCACACCCCGACTCCAGGTGGGTAGCACTTTCTCAGCTCTGCTATGATCTACCTGTAACCCAAATCTAAAAGAACCGTTCCTGAATGAGAATGGGAGAAGAAAACTAGGCCATAAGCAATGAAAGAAAAATTGTTGAAATTGAACATGGTCCCCAGAGAGAGAAGGCAGAAGTGTAACACTTGAGATGGAGAAAGAACACAGGCAGACACAKGTAAGAGAAGATGGTGAGAGTTGTGCTGAAGCACAGCACAGGGATACAGGGAAGATGAGTAGATCAGTGACAAGCCAGGGAAGAGCTGCTGCTTTGTGTGGGCACAGGTATTCAGCCTGCTGGAATTCAGTTTACACTGATGACAAATGACAGCCATGGAATARAATGAATGAACAAATCCTGGATAATGCTAATCTGTTCCTGGAACACTGTAACAAGCAGTACAGACAAAACCTAAACTTAGCAGTGATCTCMAAGCACTCATCAGCTGAAGGTTGTACTTACCCAGCTGAGCTGTTGTCATGACTCGAACAGAATCACAGAACTTGTCTATAACTCGTACAGGGCGMCGCGTTGACAAATCAAGCAGCAAGATATGTCCTCCTCCTGTCCCTATCCACAGGGCAGTGTTTTTCTGCAGACAAATGGTCTTCACTCTTCCAGAATAAGCCAATTTATGTTTTGATTCCTTATTTAATTTTTCCACTTTGCTCCTGCAAGTATGGAAAGAAYTTGCATTGGAACTTGGTGGCACCCTATTCTACAGCTACTAAAATGACAYTGAATACCAGATGTTTAAGCAATCATTCACCAAGCCAAATTACAAAATTGTCATGCACACAAACTGGGATGAAAACTACTGGACTCCAAAGAAGCTTCTGGTCTGCTTCAGAAGACCTTTAAATAGAAGGCAGGAACTCTTTTCAGTTCTCCCCCAGTCTGCAGAAGGTTAATRTCACAGCATAGAGGGAAGAGCACACCTACACCTGCTGGTAAMCACACCATAAAAAAGAAATGGATTTGGCATGCTAAGGCAGAGGAACAATTTAAATGCAAATGAAAAAGTTGTCACAGTTAATAAAAATTGATTTCCTACTGTATTTGTACACTGAAAAGACAGTGCACAAGCCTTGTTCAGGCGATGCAGGAAATAGCTGAATTAGCCTTAGTACCTGAAGGACAGCAAAAGACTTTCTTGAACCAGATAAGTCTTCTTGACATCATAGAGAAATTGTGAAATACAGTAAGAKTCTTTAAAAAATGGGATTCTGCATGGAATATTCTGAAGTTCTTGGCCAAAAGACAGGATAGGAARTCCACACTTGCCCAATGAACTGGGCAAATCCCTTACTTCTGGCAGGTTAGGGTACCATGCTAGATAAGGCAATCTGATATTCAGCTTCCTATCCACCAGGCCAACAACCTGAAATAAAACACTTACTTAAGAAAATGTGCACAGTCAATTAATTCAGAAAGTTTTTCTGTCTTCTTGTCCCAGATTTCCACAAAATGRCTGTTTTTCTTTGCCAAGTAGATGGATTTGTCTATTGCTATTGAAATAATGTTTGCATCACTGTAAGCATTGTGGCAGAACCTAGAAGAGAAGAACTTCAGTTAGATACACAGAAAATACCTAGCAGAAAACCTTGACTACTATGGGATTAATTTCCCTCTGACTCTTGCAGAATCATTCAGCCTTAAAATCAAACTAGGCTAAGATACAACTGAAAGGCTTTGCTTTACTCTTCCTACAGCTGGACATAAATTCTCACAGTAACAGAGTTAGGCTGATGACACCCTTGGAGGCACATTAATGCTCAGAGTCTATTAATAAATCTTTCTCATCAAACACTGTTTTCCCTGCTCAGGAAAAACTCCCCTTAACTTCAGAGTAGAGTTTGTCCATGTGAGAATTACATCAAACGCTTCCAAACCCTCAGTCAATAATTTCTAAATAGTTTGAAGTCAGCAATTTGATGTGATTAAATATATATAGGGCAAAGATATGCACACAAATCATACTGACAAACATGGAAGGACAAATACTACAATAAATATGTATGTGCAATTCTAAATAAAGTAAACAGGGCCTGGACTAGGCCAACTGGAGAAGAAAACTGATCAGTTGCATAGATATTGAATTCATCAATCCTTTATGAAGCAAAAATGTATTTCCTTGTTTAAAAGCAGCAAGAAATACTTTCAACATTGCTCACTGGTACTCCATCAGCATTCTGGAAAGAAAAGAATAGAAACAAGCAAACTCAAAGAATGAGCTCTAGAACAAGACATTACATCCAAGTACTGTCAGAAATCTTCAATTAAAGCAAATGAACCAAGTAATATCACTTGGTTAACAGTCATTAAAAAATCAAAAACTTACAGCTGACTTGTCTTTGTTTCAATGAGCTTTTGCACAGAGAAGTCACTGGTTAAGGCAATGATTTTTGTTCCACAGCCTCCCCAGATTACATTTTTTTCAGAWAAGCATGAGGATTCATTTAAGCACATCAGGGGTGTGCTAACATTTCCTATAGTCACTATCTTCAAAGGTGTAGCACCCTTACACTACAAGAAAAAATATATTCTGCATTAGAAACAAGAAGGATGCAGACACTCAGAATCTTGTTAAAACAAAGCCACAGAACCTGCTGAATTAAATTTACATATCCTGATTTTCTAATGGTTCAGAACATTCCCATAATGTTACTGCCTGAAAAGCACCATATTCCCATTAGAGCTGTCCCAAAGGAGACAGGCTGTGAGCAGGAACAGGCAAGAGCAGGGACTGACACTTGCTGCAACCCCTGGCACAATTCAAGAACTGGTTGGAAAGATACATCTGTGTCTTTGAAGATGTCCTACACTGGACCATATTCTAATTCTGAAATGTACTGCAACCCCATAACTGCTCTAAATGCATATGGTCAGGAATTAAATGTTCAGGTGCCAGCTGATACAAACAGCTYCCAGCATTTCTTCATCTGTTCTGTGAGCAGGACTCTGATCTACAGAAAACCTAAACAATATTTTATTTTTGAACATAKCTGTTTTGCAAAAATTTACTAAATKGGAGGAAAAAGGAGCTATTACAGCAATAAATAAAAGAGGTTAAAACTGTTAGAATATTCTTAACAACAACCAATAATGTCAGTCTCTAGCCAGTTTGCCAGGCCTTTCAAAGGAATTTTTCACCTCTTAACCCCTTTGTTTAAAACAGTCATTGTAAAATGTGCAGTTCCTCTCAGATTGCAGTAGAAAATTAATTTTAGTTTTAGAGAAGCAATTAAAAAATAAGTGGCATGAAATAAAGCTGTTCTTGGTAGTTGCTTTTGATATTATTGATAACACTCTGTRGAACAGACAGCAAAGAACAAGTCTACCTTTACTGCTCTGTCTTCAAAAACTGCCAGTCTGCCATCAGCTGTGCCTACCAAGAAGAAATTCTTCTGTTTGCTGAAATAAAATAAAATAATTAATTCTAGAAATGCCTTAATCAGGTAAGACAAATTAAAATGACAAGTCTCAAGTATTTAAAGTATTCAATTAAAAACTAAAAGCAAACACAACCCCCATGATCATGAATGTAGTCCCCAGTTGCACTGGGGGCAAAATTAAGTGGAAACACAGGCAAAATAAGCAGTTGTCAGAACAAATTGCAGAGAGTACAGATATACACTTTCTAACCATCTCAGTTTAGCAGTATTTTCCAAATGTAACCCAAAACATTTAAAATTCATTTATACCTTTGCTTTGAAAGAGAATTAGAGTATAAGCAAGTGATAGAATCTGACATTTTCTGCAGACGATGCCGCCTTGTTTCATCCTCTGTGTTAACTGCCCACAGAGAACCAGACTGGGTTCCTGCTACAATCCAGTTTTCTTTCTCAGTAGGAAGAGTCACTAAGGCCAAACTTATTATTTTACTGTCTGCAATATCCTGAATCAGAAAAGAAGAAAAACAACTTGGTCATGATTTCAGTAACTAGTAAATGCTAGTAAATTACTGATGATAAAAATACAGCACAATCTTTGTGGACTCTGGACAGACCCCTTGGTTTAACTGCCTCTTTAAGAAATCTAATTCCCTATTAGAAGAATGAATCATCAACAGGCCACCTATCTTCAAAATGCTGGGAAGGACCCCTCAAACAGTACACGAGAACATCTCATAGCTGAATGTTGAAAAAAACATATTCTAATCAAGGTTTCAAAGCCATCAGAGAATTGAACAAACGGAACTATTGCAATACTAATTGCTAACAATGAAAGCATTKGTCTAATATTTCTTTTCCTCATTTTATTTTTAGAAAAACAACCCATATATTTTATACCAAAGCTACCAATTCAGACGTATCATGGTCAACAGATGGCAGATGGAAAGAGAACTGAAACAACCGTGATGATGAATCATGCTCAGTTCTGGCACACATGTTCATCACAGCACATGAGTCCTGGGTAAAACCTTTGCCTTTTGCYCATGGATAGGACTTAGCCACATCAAAATCAAATGAAAAGAGCTGGAGGGCATCACTACAGTGGCACAAGGAGATGGCACTTGTAGGAAGTGAMAAGCTGTTAAGGTACAAGCTGGAGTGTTAAAAGGAGGTAGAGATATGAAGGTCTGCCTAACTATTAACTCCTTTCTGTGGCCTCTAGGCTGGAAATAGTTTCCATCTCAGTAGAAGAAAGTAATCCAGAAGTGGAAAGAYAGTATTATGAGAAAGCTCAGGCTGGATGGCAGGAGGAGAGTAAAAAGCAACTGCTTTTCTACTTCATTTCATGGATACAATGATGACTCACTTATGAGCAATCTTTGGTTCTCTCAAAGCTTAGCTTTCCASAAGTAATATCCTGCTGTAAAAATGCAATTAATTTTTCTGAAATACATCTGTCTGCCAGAAAAAATATAATAAATGTCAGCTTTCCCACATACCTCACAAGTATGTCCATCTGTGTTTAGGTTAACAAATGAAAGTTGTGCCTTTTCTGTATTCCCATTGCCTATCCAGACTCCTGCCTTCTTGCAGCTTTGATTGGCAGCCACCATGCACTCTGCTGTAGATGTGCTGGGTATGGAGACATACCTCATCAAACAGATCAGCTCTGCAGAATTCAAGATCTCATAAACCTATAAAGAAAGCCACAGCATGCCTCTGGTGACAACAATGGCTTGTACAGTGATAAATAACAAGCAAAGGATAACATTTTTTGTATACAGTATCTCAGCAGGCCTGGTCATTTGTACTGCCACAGAACAGTGTGTAATTGCACTGATACAATTTTAAGAAACTCCTTTTTGCATGCCTCTAGTAAAGACCAAGAAGTAATCTGAATTGTGTTTCACTACAATTGCTACACAGCAACACGGGGAAACAGTGAGCTAGAAAAAGTGGTTCRTAGATTTCAATTGAACAGTTTATTCTGGAGGGTGAGAGCAGGTAATATTTCATGGCAATTTCCATTCCAGAAAAGAACAACAGAAAGAAACCTGTGCTTCTCATTAACTTAATGTCTGATTCCTTTTCAGAAACCACAACTTTGTACTACCATCTCTCACAAAAAAACAAAAAAAAAATTAGGTAATACCTGGCAAGATGTTGGTCTTTCTTGAGGGTTTTCCTTCAAACACTTTTTAATTAAATTTTCAACTTCAGGCCAGGGGGAACACCCATATTCTTTGACAGGATCTAGAATGYAAAATTACATAACTTATTAATTAGCATTTACCAAAGTTCTAACTAACCTTCTTATTTTAGAATTCATCTAATGTCTTRCTGAGCTGCTCTAAGAAATATCACATTCTTAGGTAAAATGTCAGCATGAACAGCTTGAAATTGCTCATCTGCCATTATATGCTRGAGCATGAAATGCTAGAACTGGAATCTTTTTAATTAATAGCAGTTAAAGCAAATGGATTTTGCTTTTTCTTTGATGTCCCTGGGGCTGAGTTGCAGATATATGTGGGTTGTGTTTCCATTAATGCTGACCATTCAAGGGTAAGTCACTCCAGTGAACAGTCTTTCAAATTCCTATAAACACTGTTTTCCACACTTATTCTTCTGAGTATATGGAATACAGGTAAACTTCCAATAAAAGATACAGCAGATAGATAAACAACTCCATATAGCATTTACAAGAYATGGAAGTTTAAATTCTCACTTAGTGCTTGGAATATTATGACTATAGCTGCTGAACTCAGAAAAAAATCATTCATGATGGTGCCTGTACTGCTTTTCCTTTTAGTTCATCATAATCCACAGCAAATATTCCAGTYCTATCTCAGACAGAGGTAACATTAGTGATGAATACCTGCAAATGAACATATTCAGTTCAAAAGACAGGCACTGTTTGCTTGGGAGATCAGCCAGCCCCCTTTTTGGTGGAAATACAGAAATGATGAGCATAAATAGAAGTAACTTTACTATCTCCAGAAACACTTCAATTATTCCACAGAGTTTATAATACAGTGAATATAGCTGCATTTAAGAGATACTTAAATCATCAGATCCTGGGATATCCTTTTCAAGAAGAGAGTGGATCTGAGCTTAGAACTGGACTGTTCTCCTTAAGGAGCAGAAAATGTATGAACACTCTGTCTCTCATAATGGAGAAGCTATGCCAGACTGAACAATGCTGCTCTTTCCTAAATGGAGCAAACATTCCTTTAAAATGTTTCATGAGTATATCCACTATTTCTGGGCAATAAATAAGAATACAAGACATTAAGTTTTTAGTGCTGTAAAAACTCAACAGCTCTCAACACTTTGGCAGAAATTTCCCAAGTTACATTGTCCTGAGTTATACTGTCCAAATGATTACATCATGTCCAGCCTGGTATCCTGTTTAATCTTCCTTCCAGCAGTCAACAACTACTTATTTTAATGCAGAAGGATTATGAAGAATGTGATATTTTTCAAAGTCTCCTTCTATGATCACTGTTAGATGCAAGGTAACTCCTAAGATATGCTATTTCTGGAAGAGRTAGGACAAATGCAAAACTTTTAGAAACAAGGCATACCTGGTAATTTTCCTTGTATTGCTARTTCATCAAATTCATTTGGAAACTTCAAGCCTTCCATTATTCTACCTCCTCCTGTTAAAATGTCATAAAGCAGCAAGCCAAATGAATAAACATCAGCTTGCTGATTGTAAATAACATTTCCTCTGGCAACCTCTGGTGCTCGAAAGCCTGCAAATAAATCATTCAGTAATAAGCATGCTTCATATCAAGATGAAGCCATATTTGTACTTTAAAAAGTAAACAATTATTGATAAAAATAACACAGGAAGCGCAAGGAAAAAGATYAAACTATTTCTGGGCTGGCAATAGCTTGCATTTGGCAAATGTCCAAAAATATCAGCAGTAAGTATAAAGAAAGGGAATAGTACATCAGTTACAGAGCTCCTGCCCCTTTTAATATAAAATAATTATTTTATCAATGAAAGCTGAAAATCAAGGGCAAGTGTGCAGTCTTTATTGAAGGTCTAACATTTAACACTTGAAGTGATGGTCTCAAGCMCAATTTAAAAGACCTAAAGGAACTTTTCAAAGTTGTTGAATTGTTCAGTGCTTTAGAATGGATGCTAACAGGTTCTCTCTAAGGCTGGGGAACAGTAAAGGTATTTATTGCCTTTAAGAAACCCCTAAGATTTACGTATGCATTACTGGAAATTAAAGCAAAAKATTTTAGCAGTATAATTTCAATATCACAATAACCATATTAAAACAAGACAACGAAGAATTATTATGAACTCATGTAATTTATTTTCTTCTTTTTAAACCTTCAACATACTCCTTGATTCTTCTAAAAGAYGTTAAAACATGAACAGGAAGAAAGGCCAAGAGGGATAAATCTGGCATCCCAACTTGTAATATGATTAGGTCTCCTTTTTGTGATTTTTGACTAGAATATAGCTTTGAGCTACTTCTTACAGACTACATGAAATAAATATTAGCTATTTTTGGACATAAWGGCCTTTAAATCAAACCATATCTCCTTACCTGGTGTGCCTTCAGAGGTTTTTATTCCCATTCTGCAGCARTACTGGGAAATGCCATAGTCAGCTATCTTTGCAATAACAGCTGAATTGGGATATAAGGTAAAGAGCAACACATTGTGAGGCTTCAAATCCCTGTAGATGATCATTGCTGAATGCAGGTACCTGGTAATCAAAAAGCATTTATTGAAAGCATCCATAAGTTAGGGATGCATCTGTATACACACACAGAGTCCATTATTCCCACAACAGCAAACTGTGCTTTCAAACATRAAATATTGTGTCAAAAATGTCAAACATCACCAGCATGACACAGCCTTTCTGGATAATGACTTTAGAATTGTTCTGAAATACTACTTGCTGTTTACTTCTTTACTATTTACATTGCAGCATTTTAGTACCAAGTTTTATCAGAAGAGTCACAATAGTTTGAAAAATACATCTTAGAACCTTAGGTTTAACCCTCTTGCAGGTTTTATCATTCTAAAGTCACACTGCAACGAGCTGAGGTGATTCATGGACTTTCAGAACTTGAAAAATGTGCTAAATTAATTTCTTTGACATTTCAGTAAGAAATCAACAGCCACATGGAAATTGTACCCAGAGTCTTGCAATTTCTCTACTTATRTGAGCATCACTTGTTAGCAGGAATAAAAACAGGTAATGAAAGTACATGTTACATATCAGCCACCCAACCATAAAAACACAAGCATTTGGAAATATTCTGGAATATTTCTGGAAATATTCTGCCTGAGATGTGAGAGAACAGAAGCTTTTCATTTGCAGTATATCATCTTTGCAGCAATATCCTGTTTTTACAGCAATGCAGAAGTCACATTTACCTTAAGCCATCTGCTACATGCAGAGCTATCCTGTGCTGAAGAGTTCTAGTTAAACTTGCATTGTCCTGTTGAAGCAAACGATCAAGAGASCCTTTGAGGGCCAATTCCATCACCAGCATCCGGGGTCGGATTGCAGCAGCCAGCAAAGACACTAAGCTGGGGTGGTGGAGGTGACAAAGCACTGCAAGCTCCTGTAAATTGCAAAATCAGATGAAATCGTGCAAACAGCATAACTCTACATCTGAAGTAAGCTGAGGAATGTTTTGGAGTGAGGACTTGCAATTTACTTAAACTTCTMAAACTCTTGGCTAGGTTGGTACTCCCAAAGCAGCACTACAGAAAAAGAGGCAGCATTTCTTACTTGTCTGAGGAGCCTGAGGGAAGTGTGTTTATTGAAAATCTTCACAGCAACATCTTCACCCCCATAGGATGCACGGTACACAGATCCAAACCCACCATCACCTTTGGAACAATAAAATTGAAGAGTATTATCAAAAAGGGATAACAACAATTTCTCAAAAATAATAGCTAAAAGGGTTCAGTTTCAAAAATATGTGAATCAGCTACTTTGTTAAGATTAATGATCAGTGAACTAAACACATAAAAACCAGTGTCCTGGTGCACAAGTTAATGGAAAATTCAAAACTCAATGACCTGAAATTCAGAATACCTTAAAATAATAAATTTCTTCAGAAAAGAAATCTTTAAAATGCTTTTCATATGTTGCAGAACTGACTTCAATAGATTTGTTTACATAAGCTCTGTAAAAAAAMCCAAAAACACCCTACAAAATCATGMTTACCCAAGAGAAACTCAGGAGCTTCATCAAATTCCAGGTCATCATTGTTCAACATAATATTTCTGGGCAAATCAGCCAGTATCAGATCAGGAGCAATCTGAGCAATTGGAATGGTCTGCCTTGGTTGATCTGGATTTACCAAAAGGTCACCTAAGAAAAACAAAAGAGAAAATAAAAAACAGATGGGTAGGCATCATTGAAAAAGCACTGAAGGGCACGAGGATCTTTGAGAATGAGTAATATCAATGTACCTAAAATTAGATTCATATGTGTGCTTACATATACATACATATATATATATATGTGCACACAGACATACATACTAATAAAGTTTGCCATTCAAATTCTTGGCTCTTACATGTTTAAGTATTTTCCAAGTTCTATATTTATACCAATCAAATGTGAAATAATTTGCAGCTATGTAACACCATGAAACTAACCACGAGATYGTTTTTCTGTCTGTAAAAAGAAAGAATGCTGTTGGCATGTAGAATGCCATACTGCATATTGTCTTTTACATTACTGTGCCATGTGATCCAAGAGATCAAGTATTAGTTTTACTGTCTGCTGGATTCAGTTTCAAGATTGAAGCTGCATTGTCAGTATTATGACAAAATGATTGTTTCCATTATTGCTATTTTTACATAACTACACAGAGTAGATGCAATCTGTCTCATATTCTATACTTACATATAACAGACAGCTCCTACATAAAAAAAAAAACCCAAGTTGCTTTTGACTTACATTGTCATTTTCTCTTACAGAAATGAAACATTTTCAAATAACACAAAGTCCCCAAATATTATAAAGGGGATGTTGCATAGTATTTGTGTAGATACAAGTATACCTCAAATGGAATAAATATATACCTTCTTCAGCTTTCCTAAGCAAGTCATCAAGTAGTATTTTTTGGTGTTCTTCACCATCTTGAAAGCTGTACAGAGCCCATTTCTTCAACAGTGTTTCCCCTTCACCACACACATCTATTTCCAACAAACCTGGAAACCATTCTTCCATAAGAGAATCTATGTGATCCACAACTTGCCCCAAAAGGATGCACCCTTTAAAAAACAAAAAGAGGGACATTACAGACCCAACCTGCCATACTTTTAATTGCAAAGACAAACTCTATATTCCAAAGGCAAAAGCACAACAAACCAAAATGCCAAGCTGCAATTAAACTGGAGCAAAATTCAGGGTCAGGAATAATTAACCTTTTCTGCAAGAAGGTGCTGTAATTTTCAAAAAACTGTCGGGGTTGTTGTCAAATACTGCTGATTCCACTAAACAATAAGCTTCAGGAGACCAGTTCAGGTAGATGCCTTGTCTCCAGTACATTCTGTTAGGACGAAGAGCTCGCTCTAGAAAACACAAAATYAGATTAAAAGTCTGATCTCCAATATGAATGTCAATTTTAAAATACTCAGAATAATTCATGGTACTTTGAATACATAATTATGATTGTAAGGTTATACTTAYCCAAATAACAAACAAAAAATAAAGGCTACAACCTTGCAGGCAGCATAGCCCCATGAAAACTAAATATATGTCAGCTTGTGTTCAGTTCTAGAAGGCATATCCACAAACTTTAAGTATTTAATCAGATGCTAAGTCATGCAGCAGGTAGGCATTACAGAAATGCTTAGGTACATTCAGGTTCAAGCACAGAATATGTCAGGCAAAAGATGAGGAAAAGCTGTGATTTAAATGTTTCCTGTCACACACTTGTGAAATAGCAGGATGCAACTGGAATTTGATGCTCAGAAGAAACATCAGGCATTTACAAGTCATATTTGTAAAGTATCAGCATGCGAAAGCATGGAATTTTTGGGGAAAAAAGTAAAGACATATCCCCTCTTTCTGATAAAAGCAAAGCTTTGASACTTAAATAAAGGGAGAATTAATGAGCCTGAAGAAAACCAGTTTGTTTTTCTGTGTAGAAGACATATCCCTTCCTGTATTCTTTGTGAAAACAAATAGCAATATTGCATAAACATAAGGATTTTCCCTATCTCTAGCATGTGAAGGAGAGAAATGGACCACTTACAAGCTTTAYTTCTGCACACCCCTCTGAAGATCAGGCACTATCTGTTCCTGGATATTTCTAAGTTACAAAAATGACCACTGTCTTTTTCTTACATTTGTGAAGGGTTCAGAATTTAGCTAAAGCAGAACAGTGTTGGGGTCTAAAGCTTTAAGACACAGGTGTTGGCAGTCAAGGCAAACTTGCACACTACTCCTTTTGAAGATAAAAGTTTGTACCTCTTCCTGACAGCATGTAAGGTGATATCTCAAGCAACCTGTTGATCAGCCTGGACCAAAATCCCATAGGAAAGTATGGCATCTCATAAAGCCTGATGATAATTTCTGAATTTTCACAGTGGGGAAGCTCTATAACAGGCCTGTGATCAGACAAGCTGAAAGAACAAAAATATTAAGACAGTATTTGATGATGTAATAATGTATCTGAGCTGACATAGATCTGACATATATWATTTATCATGTAAAATGCATTATTAATGAATGCATGATTCAGGTGGTCAGGGGTCTAACAGATAGTGTGTTTTTTTTTTCTGCTTGCTTGTGTCAAAGTGAAGTTCTGACTGTAATTTAAACCCAASAGCACCTCACTAATGAATCATCAGATATTTAATGCAAATATGAGAAAAATTTGAGGCATACATAAGGCTGTTAAGTCATTCAGATAAAATCTTCCTATCCCAGATCTTTGAAGGACATAAAAATCCTAATCAGTGCAGCCATGCTACACTCTCTCAAYTTGGCAACATAAACATTACTAAACACTTTAGGAAAATCTGCAGCTGAGGCAGAGAAACTGAGTTATCTGCTTCAGATAAAACAAAAAAACCACATTCAAAGCCATAACACTTTTTTTTTTTTCCCACATGTATGCTTTTGGAAGGARATACTGCCTCTGCATAACTTATTTGTGGTTCTCACTTCATGCAAATAGGTTATGGAAATGTTTTGTATCGCAATAAATATCTGGCACACTGCTGTGTGAAGCTAAATTATAATCTCCTTGCTGTACTCTTGAAGCATGGCAACTCTAAAAGAAGTACTGTGCTCGTAAAGTATTCTATCATTTATAGTTTCCATTTACCCACCATGTTGATAAAACATAAGGTTTACCTGTTACAAGRTCAGCTTTACACATCTCTCCTGAAAGCATTTACTAAAATGTAACAAAGAATACATCACACTTTCATGTAGCAAATTGCTCTGATGATCAGTGAAACCAGTCAGCCTGATGGGAGGTTTCTATTTTGATCTATCTCTATGGCTGTCATTTGTGGGTTTAACTCCTTGCTTACCTGCTTGGGATAAGTAGTTGGTCCTCTCCTAATGGCAAAGCAATCTGAAACTTTTCCAGAAGCTTGAAGTATTGTGACATGTAGATTTTAGGGAACTTGCTCTTCTTCAAAAGGAATTTTTCCACATCTGAACGCTTTACAATTCCCTTAGGGTATTTAGAAGAGCCTTCCACTTTCACCATCAGAATCTTTTAAAAAAAGTGAAACAATTTCAGGTGTACATTCATCATTAGATGAAAGTTTCAGAGGTTAGAAAATCTGGATATATATAATACATTTTGAGAGTGTTTCTAGATCAACATTTCAATGAAGGTCTCACTTAAGCAGTCAGTCTGTTGCTCTCCGATTCCAGCTCCATATCCACTCACTTTTCTCTGCCATCTCTGCCTAGCATACAATTCAACTTCCTCATATTTACAGCCTTCAGCCCAAAGTTCCTGCTTTCATGCCAACCTGTGGCAACATATTGCAGGATTACCTGGCATCCATGGGGTTTTTCTATTCTACATGTATTCTTGTGTCCATTGCAGTTTAAATTATATTGGACATTACAATRTAAGAACAGACAAGCAATGACACAGTCAGTTGTCCAGAATGCAACAGAAACAGAAAGAACCAGGTAAAAAACACATGGGACCTGAGAAAATTTTAGATCATAAAGCAATAAAAAATGGTGAAGAAGAAACACTGATGAGTTACAGTGGCTTTAGACAGGAGAAAATGAACCATAAATGTATACACAAAAAGTAATCAGTCTCACCTGTGCCATGATTTTACACAGCCACTTTGGATCTACGAAATACAGATCTCTTAGCTGTAGTGCTGGGTCTTGGAAATGAAGGAGAACACCTGTACAAAGAATACTGTAATTAGAAATGTATTACTCAAGATCAACATTAAGCAAAGCAAGAACTCCACTCTGGGCTGTTTTTATTATATGACTTGGCATAGACAATTTGAACAATAAATACAGCTGTATTTATGTCAATATCTCAGARCAGTAGAATACAAGCATGGCTTGCTCAGCTTTACCTTTATTTTCAGACTTTYTGTTAGATTTTTAATCTGATTTGCTTTTTTGCTAGGCTCTGTGTGGTTTATTATCTAATCTTAGGAAGCCAGTACTGTACTGAGATAAGCTGTTACATGTGTTCCTCTAACCACTRYTCTATTTGAGTTATTGGAGCAATTSCATCTTTCTTCAGCAACTGGGCTGCCTAACCAGCAGTTTTCAAGGAGGGGTAAGAGAGGGCAAGAGATACAAACTGTTACAGAACTGATCCTTCACATCATGGAATTTCCTTCCTAACAATGTGGTTTAACAAACTRATGTTACCCCAGCTTAGACACTTCAGCTTACCATTTTGTGGCAACYTTGTGAGAGACWTAAAAAYGTGTACAGATCTGYCAGCTGCAGATTTACAACAAAGTGCTAACAAACACACATTGAAGAGAATATTTCACCTGATTCATTCAGAAAGTGAATTGCATGAGGGAGTTCATTTTCATCCAGCTGTAACTGGCCTTCTTGTACCAGTTCCAGCAAGCGTTTCTGATCAATGACAGGAAATTCCACTGGGACATTTTTACGTTCCAGCAAAATCCTCTTTTCCAGCTCCAGGTAGCTGTCAGGAATTAGCTGACCAACCACAGGTTGATCCCTGATCTGTAAAATTAGGAATAATAATCTTAAATGTATTAATTTATTAATGTGAAATGCAGAAAATAAAAACTAAAATATAAAGTGTACACCCACTCAATAGTTACAGAAAGGAACAAGAACACTCATTTATTGACTAACATGGCTTCTGAAAGGTAGATGTAAGTAATTATTCTTTCAGAATTATAACAACTTTCTATAAATAAATTTTCAGAGAAGAAAATATTTCCATATTACTTGTACATTAAAAATAATAAATTAGGTCTTTCAGAAGATGTTATTTCAAAGAGAAGCTTTGGTTCTAYGTGAAAGGAAAATATTCACTGTATGAACAGATGATATCATACACCTTCAGTTAACACAAAACAATAGACAAATTAATAAAAAACCTCTATACTTCTTGTAATATGGAATATCTCTAGCCATGTCTTTAGGTAAAATGGGGGGAAGAGGGTAGTAGCTCAGTTAAAATTCTCCACTGCTGGCAGTCAGTGGACAAGAGAATAGAATGAAATAACTTTAGCCACGCGTGACACAAACGGGTGCTTTGTGGCTGTTTCCTGAGCCTCCCTTCCTTCCTGCAGACACCCTTTGACATTTGGTAATCACTAATACMCAGTCAGGTTCTCCTTTCTCCTTGTGTGCTGACCTATTAACTTTTTTTGAGGAAATGGGAAACAACTTTCCCAATGTTTACCAACTGGCTTCTTAACTCTCTCACCAATGCACTGTGATGTTTATAATGTGTCAAAAATATAATTGGTACCTTGTGCAGACGAAATTAGTACCTTGTGCAATTTCAAAGACTTTGGAGTACTTGATGACAATGCTGAATACTGAACTAACTTTGTCCAACCTGTAAGCAGGTACCTTGTAACATTCCTTTCACAAACTACCTACATCATTTATGGTAATTATCTCATTTCCTTCGGGCCATCTTACATCTGTGTAGAAGTTTAAGCATCAGTCTAAGTCATAGGCTCAAGAGATGTAGACATTAAAGGAACAACATTTTTCAAAAAGCAGAAGTTCTCTAGAGTGTTGAATAAGTATGGTGAGACAGAGCCACACAAAAACACCAGCTCTATTCATGCCTAGTGGAGGTATGAGAAGAGGAGTTAACCCATTTCACTTGAAGAGGGCACCTCCTTGCCTTTTAGGACGGGTCAACTGTTCCTTGCACTGTGGAATGGTTTGGGAGATTTTGGATATGGCTAAGCTGCTAATTCCTTAAACAAACATGAGAGGTGTGWACCCTTTAACTCAATTGTAACACCACTGCTGTGAGACTAGTCATAAATAAATAATTTGTAAAATCTTCCAACCAGTCATTCAAAACAAATTTGGGTTCTGGTACAATTTACAAAGCTCTGCCATTGATTTAAGTAGCACAGGACATCACCTTTTCTCTTTAATTTGTTATGACATAAATGAAAAACTGTTGTTGCATATATTAAAAAGAAAAGTATATTCTTTTTGTTACAGGTAAGATCCTGTCTTCCTATAAGCTCCATGCCTGGGCTGGTCTCTTCATTCACACTTAGGGCTTCATGTGTGGCTAAGGATAGAGCAGGGAATGAGTTGGGATGGCTTTGGAGACAACAGAATTACAAGTACAGATATTGCAGTCTAGGAGGATCACTCAGTCCACAGGATCTTCTTTTCCTGCTTTAATTCACTTCCTATTTGTATAAATAGTTTCATGCTATGTAAAATGAAATCAGTAAATGGGAAATCAGTTGGTTTTCATAAACCACAATATCATATTTCCTGTCCTCTGAAATCTTGCAATATTTACTGTAATTACATGATTCTGCTCAAGAAAATAAGATTTTAATTAAATTTCTTTGTAAGACAAACATGGCTAATTTTTAATTAAATACCTGATTTAGTGCTTGAAAACACAACTTAGCTGGGATTTTACTAAGTTGATTTTTTTGGGAAGAAAATCAAATTAAAACAAACCTGGTGATTTTCCTTCATTATTTTGCTGTGTGTAACATTTTATAAAAGGCAAGATGACTTTGCTATCACATCAAAATTTATTTAATTATGTATTAATRTTGACAAATGTATTCCCTGAAGTAAAACAAGGATGTTTTCAACATTAAAAACAGTATGTAGCTTACCTTGAAGTGCAGACTCTCCTTTATGATGATTTTCCGAAGTCTGATAATGGAGTCAGACTCTTCTGTGGCATTGACAAAGTGGCAGTCCTGGATTGCTGGGAAGCCTCTCTTGTTCAGCAGCTCYCTGGTGATTTTACTCATGCAGGCCTTACGCTGCATCTCATCAGAAACATCCAAGTGGGTGCCAACAAGGATGACAGGGGATGTTGATGCTCGAGCCTGTCAGTGAGATCCATACTGGTTATTAACTCAATGGTGAATGCTGATTTTAGTGTTTTACATTCACATAAAAYGTGAGCAATTTAGTCAAACATTCAGAGAGCTGTCTATTTCAAAACAGAAATATTTAAAAAATCAGCCTTTTCTAGAAGGAAGGAGTGTACCTCTGGGTTTCATTCTTTGCAGATTAACACTGTTGGCAGTAAAAAACATTACTGGTTAAGAACATCCAACAAAATGGAGAAGTCAAAAGAAATGGTACTTTGCTAGCTGTCATTGGAACAGGGCAGCAGTGAAACTCTATCAAGAACTGCATAGCAAAGGAGAACACAGCAGAAGTGATTTTCATCAACACTAAACTGMTTGCAATGCTGTGTCCTGTACCACTGCCCAAGGTGAAGAGTGAGAAAGGCAAGTTCATTAACAGGATCAGTAAACAAACTCTTCATGTCAGTGTATTGCCCAGTCATGGTTAAGCATCCTACCAAAAGAAAAGACAAGTAATGCTCACTCATCATGGAATGGCTCCATAAATGGAGATAAACACTTAGAAAAAATGACAAATATACAGACAAATTCTCAGGTCAATTCTCTACCATAGTTCTGGAATCATTCCTATTAATAATAGGTACTAAGCACACACTTAATAGCATGATTTCAAACCTGTATCTAGTCAGTTTTAAATTAGTCTAATTCTGATTTCCCCAAAATYTATACTGGTGTAAAAGAAAAACACAAGTTTAACTCATTATTTCTTTAATACTACTCCTTTCTTGCTTTTATCAGTAAATTCAATATATCGCCAGGATATACAAACTATTCTTTTGCACATCACTTAGTACAATTTTAAATCCAAAACGATACTGATCATGTCTTTTTATGTCTAAAAATACTTTCACATCCAATACAAGAGGTATTTCAGCTGTCATTTAATATTACTATTCTGTATATATTCTATTTTTTTTGTCTTTCCCTATATAAATATTTWTGGTTAATTTGCTGTTCACCTACAACTTCCTGGAAAGGAGAATTCCATTCTGTATGTCTTACCTTGATGTTAAAAAGCCATGGCTTCATAGCATCCACTTCTGCTTGTCCTTTGCTGAGATCATAAACAGCAAGATATAAAGCCCTCTGGGTCATGAAATGAGGATGGGTACTGTAGAACTCTTCTTGTCCTAATGATCAAAAATTTCCATTGTTTAGTACTTCCTTGACTGAACATCTTCAGTCATCCTTGACTGAACATCTTCAGATCACAAAAAGGCAGAGGAACACATATCCCCAGACCACGAGTTCACAAACGAAATTAATGATTGCAGAAATGCATATAAATTGACAGGAAACCATAACAACCACAAATTTTAGGAAGGCCCTCTGGGTAGCTCATGGATTGAAATGTAATGTTAAAGCACATATGCTGGTTTTATATGAAGTGTAASATTTAACTGGATAAACACAGTTGCTGCATAGACAACTTAAAAGGTTGTGATTTTTTCAAAACTCCAATACTGAATTTCCCCCTCACTCTTTCCTTTCCTTTCCTTTTACCTTCTTCCTTTCCTTTCTCCTATACTTTCAGCAACTTCAAAATAAATTCACATAATTAAGCACTTAAAATTAGAACTAAAGCTGGACATCCAGCTTGAATGGTGCTGGTCTGTGGTTATACATTGTRATAGACTGTATTTAAATTATGACAGACCTCTGTTTAAAAATAACTTTTCTATAGCTTCAAATAGCCCTGGATTTTAGAACTGCTTCTGTAGTCCAGACTTAGAAAGTTTTCCAGAAACACAAGGTTCAAAGTGCTTTGTTGTCTGTGACCTTACAAACCTGTGATACTGCAGAGCCTAGAGAGACCTGGACTACAAAAGGAAGAAACAGAGCTAAATGAAAGATTCTTCTGATGATTACAAGCAGTTTCTTACTATTCTGAAATGATTATCCTTCAATATTCTAATTGACATGAGTGATCAAACCACATTGGGTAATTAGACATTCCTGAAGCTTTATTTAAATTTGAGGGATTAGCTCCTAATTTACAGAATTCACTCATTTATAAGTGGTCAYTGGACTTTTGATGTACACTTGTGATTCTACTGTCCTCAGTTTGAATTACCACAGGCTGACTCTAAGAATAAGTAATGCATTAAAATGTTAGAAAAGACAATAGTAAAAGAAAATAAACTCAGGAAATACCTCCAAAGTCCCACACATTTAATATAAGCTCCTTCTTCATTTTGCCTTTCCCTTGAATGATCCAGTCTTTCACATCAATGCCTACTGTAGCTTTTGGAGAGCCCAGTTCTGTTCGTTTGCTTTTCATGAGTTGTTGCAGCAGGGTGGTTTTCCCACTGCCAGTGTTTCCAACAATCATGAGCTTCATTCTGTTATAAGGCACAGCCTTCTTCAGTCGTTGTTGAAGAAATCTGGTAGAAAAAAAWTTGCAAAACTCACAGAAGTGTATAACAGAGAAAAAGACCAACASAACTCAAGAACAAAAAAAAAAATCTAGAACCATACAGTTTTCTTCAACTTTTCAGTATCTGTTTGATATTACCATTCTTTTAACTGTCTGCTCTRATTTCTGATTTGAAAGCTAAAATTTAATTCAGAATATGTCTTTTTTTGTATTGTAACTATCCCAAAACTGTACTCTGTGCAGTGTACTGGGGAACACAATAAACATATTACAAATAATTGGTAAGCACCATTTATTGCACAGTCTGCAGAAGCATTAAATTCAAGAGGTAATACTAGTATGGTCTAAACCACTCCAATCTATTTTATCTGTGTGTGTTGATAGCATAACCTTCCACAAAGAAGGCATGTTGGATTTCATATGACAAACCAGAATGCCTTTTTAAAACAGCATGTTATTTTCTCAATGCTTACTGCAAATCCCAAGAAAKCAAACCAGGAATATCCAAGAACAACAGGGCAACAAACCTGATAATGTCTCTGGCTTTGCATCCTACATGCTTGAAGTCTAAATTTAGATGGAGTCCTTCCAAAGGAAGATCCCAGACTTTGGACAGTTTTCCCATTTCATCRGGAAAGAATCTCAAATCAGGATTATGACTTACATCCAAAGAAGTCAAGTTCTCTAGGAAGCCAATCTGAGGAGGAATCTAAATAAAAGAACATTTAATGGGCAATTAAATGTTTTAAAAAATGAGGAACAGGAATACATTAATTATTTAACAGAACTAGGTATTACTTTTACTGCTGTAGTTCATTTTTTAATGAACAGGCCTAATATAGCACAGTAAGAGAGAAAAGACCTTGTAAGTAATTCAGTACACAAACTGATTATGTGACACATTCCAGGCAGAAAAGCTGAATAGCATASAGTGATTTTCCTTCACTATTTGCACTTACACACCATTTCACTAATAYAATGTACAGTGGTGTGAGAGGTGACATGGAAATCAAATGAACATTGAAAAATTGCATTCAACGGAAAAGCAATTACATTTTCTTCAGGTAGAATCTTACACTTTACCTCCTTTAACTTGTTGTGGGAGAGGTGTAGCTTTTCCAGCCTAGACCACGCACATGCCTTTTCACTCAAGTCCAAGACATCTATTTGATTATGGTTAAATAACAGCTCTCTCAAATTGAGTGATTTCCAGTGCATYGGTCCAGGCAGGCTTACAATCTTGTTCTGGCTTAAATCCACTGATCGCAAACTGAAAACATGACAATAGAAGAGAGAAGTTAGCAAATGAAAAAACAAAACCCAGATTAGCTGGAACCAAAGCTGTTGTAATTTTTAACAAACAAGTGGATTAGCTATCAGAAGGGATGGTTTTCTGACTGAAATCCAAGTAGATACGTTTGCAAATACATGTATGTGCAGAAATGTCATGGTGCAYCTACACCATGTATATGAAGCATGAAGCATACAAAAATGCATCCAACACCTTCTTGATTTGTCTGAGCTGGGAGATGTAGGACCTGAAAACTGCATTTTTTTCCAATACATCCATTAAATCTGCTGCTGTGAATGTTAGCATGCTGAAATTGTGAATATAATTTTAATTTAATTAATATAAATCCCCAAATCTGTGGACCTGCTCTTTCTATGGTGCCATCAGCACTCACATCTCCCCACACCTRCTGTATCACCCCTTCCAAGCACTCCCTCCACAATCTCATTCTAGTGATCTGTTAAGGTCAGCAATGCCTGTTAAAAAAGCAGAAGCCCAATTTTCACATAAGTAATGCCTTGAAGGTAATAGCAAAATAAATGTCACATGCATCTTTATCACAACTCCTTCTAGAGGAAGTGCTTTTCTTTGAGAAAAAGTATCTCATGTTATTTGGGAAGTGAAAAACTAATCTCAGTAGTCTTGTGCAAAAGTCTGCAGAACTCAAAAAGGAAAAATTGCTGATATATTTTTGTGTTGGTTCCAAGGAAATATGAGATTAATTCTAGTATTCTCAGCAAGAATTGTCAGCTTCAGCTGTCAAGGAACATATTTTCAATGACAGTGATTTGAATCTGAGGAACAGAATTTTTCAGAATCATGAAGAAAATGTGACTAATTTGTCTTCAGTTTAAAAGCTACCAAGTTCTGGATTGAAGCAGTGAGGATTCCCTCAGTAAATCATGCAGACTCAGTAAAACATGCAGCATTTTCTGCTTAACAACAATTTTGTCATCAGATTTTCTTTATCAAGAACTTCACATTAACATCAGTGAATACAAGAGTAACTTACTGTGGCAGAAGAAGAATTGCTTCTGGAACATTARTAAAACAATTCTGGGATAATTTTAAACTTGTTATGCTGGATGACAAGTCAGGTATTTTTTCTAGAGCAGAAAAAGAGGTTAATCCTTTGTTTTTTAAGAATGGTTTTAATTATTTTTAAGACTGAAGTTCAGACAAACTAGAAGGTCAGTCTGTCATTTTCATACAAAGGTATCACCTACCAAAGGCAAAGTTCAAATCCTTTTTTTTAAAGCTTATTTAAAACTAAACTCCCCAAATTAATTAATATATTGGCTTTTAACAAATTATTCATTGTTATCCTTCAGCTTCTAGTCGCATTAAACACCAAAAACATCTTACTTACATTTTACTGTACTGCAAGGATACAAAAGGTTCCCAAGTGACCTAGGATTTGTTGGGTCTTATTCACCCATTCATTGTTATTCATCCTTTAAAAATGAGTCTCATGGTTCAACTGTGTTAATGCAATTCTAAGAGTTACCTTCTGAAATAATGKGACAATAATTTCTAAATGGTAGATTTTATGTCTTGAAGAAAGAATAAATTCTARCAATAACTTATGAACTTTCACAGTRTAAYTGAAAATCTAATTTGTATARTTTTTAATTTGCAGAAATWAAGTGATTTTGACACSTTTGCAAAAARTATGCTAARCCACTGACACACACTCTGGATGGACTTAATTCAGTKCCTTAACACTGGGTTCTAGTGAAGGGGATCTGCCCTGTGCTACCTGCAGAAGGTTTAAAGACAGAACACAGGAGCTAATGGAAGATCTGCTTTTTCTGGACCAGAATCTGTAAGCCCAGGGGGATAATTCAGGGCATCTCAAATGACACCTGCATGCAGGCAACTGAACCAAACATTCTCTCTTGTMCTGAAGAGAATGCTGGATATAGTGTGGGGAATATTTAATCACAGCATCATTTAGGTTGGAAAAGACCTTTTAAGACAAYTGTGCCCAACCATTAACCCTGCACTGCCAAGTCCACCACTAAAGGCCTGAAGGCCACATTCACATGTTGGTAAGTACTGCCAGAGATGGTGACAACCACTTCTCTGTGCAGCCTATTCCAGTGCTTGTTTCAGTGARCAAATTTTCCCTAATACCCAATYTAACCTCCTCAGGTGCAACYTGAGGCCATTTTCTCTTCTCCTATTGCCTGTTCCTTGGGAGAAGAGACCAACCCCCACTTGGCTGCAGCCTCCTTTCAGGCAGTTGTAGAGACTGATAAGGTTCCCCCTGATGCTCCCCACCAGACTTGTGCTCTAGACYCTTCACCAGCTCCTCTGCCCTGCTTTGGATTCACTACAGCACCTCAAGATGTTTCTSGTASTSAGAGGCCCAAAACTGAGCACAGGATTTGAGGTGTGGCCTCACCAGTGCAAGTACAGGGGGACAAGGACATGTGGTATTACTCTTTTCTGTTCTCCTGAGACTCCAAATGTTGGTTGCAGAGGAATTTTGTCACTTGGAATAGTTTCTAGAAGGTGAAWTCTATTTTCACAGATACTTACCAAGAACATTCATCCTGGCATTGAGCTGTTCCAGTTTTGTACAGCCCATGAAGACATTCTCAGCAAGGGATGAAATACTGTTCTTACTAATGTTTAAAATTTTCAGGTCTTTCAAGCATAGGGGTGAACATAAGCATGAAATCTTGTTTCTATGATAACAAGAAAAAAGACAATCCATGTTTTACTTAGAAACTATTAGGTCAAAGGTGAAAGTAGTGTTGATCTGACAAAGTCATCCTTACATCAATAAAACAAAAAGAAAGCTTTATCTACATAAAGACTGACCAGTCARCAAAAWCACTGGTACATGTGGCAACATGGARTAACATGATTGATACTAACATCAGTTTAATCCATTTGGAGACCAAGTGTCAAAAYATATTGCAAGGTTTAATTTTCTGCTTACATACTGGAGCTCAGTCCTACACAAAGAGGACTGTTGCATTTGTGAGAGGTTCTGCATACTAAAAATAGGTGTTTGCAATATCATAATTACAGAATTACTAACAACTTAAACAAATTTTTAAAAAAGGATACCTCTATGGAATGCAATTTGGGATGAGTATATTATTTTATACAATGTATTCTGGGGAGAAGAACACCAGAAAAAGGAAGAGGAAGATCCCAAAAATACAGAAATAAAAGATTAACCCACTGTTTTGCCAGGGTAGTATTACTAACAATATTTACCCTTTTATTTAGCATGAACTGTAGGAAATTAATGAGACTTTACAGAGCTATCACCGATTGCATTCTTAAGAATTCCACATAAGTATGAACTACCTCACAAGTGCTGACAAACAAAAAGCTACATGTTTTATCTGTTTCAGYCATTTAAAACATATCCATACCAATACCTAAAATTACATTACCACTACTTCCAGAGAAGCTTTTATGCATATAAAATACAGTGGAAACTGTGTTGTGTACACAGAAAACATAGCTGAATACGTCAGACTACACAGCCCTGTGGATTAATAGTATGGTAGCAGAAAGAAACTGAACTACAACATATTTAATATGTTAATGGAACAGTAATGCTATTAGATTCTATCAGGGTCCACAGTCATGTCTTCTAATTCACAACCCAACTATGGAAATTGTAGCAATTTACACATTTGGAAGACAATGTCAATGTTTCAATCCTTTCCATGCTATAAGAGTCATCAYTCTGCATGACAAATCCATTACTTCCTATTATGTTATGCTACAGTCCATTTTCTCATGCCACTCACCCTTCCAGCAAGAGCTGTTCCAGGTTTTCAGCAACACTTGTAAGAAATTCAGGAGTGCACACCAGCTGGTTGTATGAAAGGTTAAGTTGCTTCAGAGTTGGACATCTGAGGCACGGATCCAGAGCAAAGGAAGGTCCAATGTCATTTCGTGAGATATCAAGAGTTGCAATACAATTCATCTTCAGTAAGTAAGTTGGGAAAGAAGTGAATCGGTTACTGTGCAAGTCCAAGTAAGTCAAGCATTTCAAGTTCTGAAAGAAAAGGATAATTTGTTTGTTAAAAGTTAAAAGAAAATATGAATTTATATGTTTGTAACTGAGTTATGTTTTTATACAAATTTTTAATTTATTTATATTTATCTCACATGGAGAAAATAGCAATTATACCAATGTAATTGATAATATTTCTATGAAAAAAAAAAGTATAGGGCATTATTCAAAAACAATTAACTCCATTTAATAAAATTTAAGATTTTAATGGCCTGCAATTCTCTGYTTCATTGCCATTATTATGCTACTTAATATCACACATCTTAAAGCAGTTCTCTGCAGTAAACCACTTAAAACAATCCCATGAAAACACCTTTATTTCTAAYGAACATGAATCCACTGAATGAAAGTTGAGTAAATGTATGAGGCATGCCACAATAGACACCCATACTCTTAAGTAATATTGCTATGGATACATTATTACAATCTATATGGATTACATTATTAGAGAGCAACACTTTATTTTAATTAATTTCAAYTTGTGTTATGTAAAATGATGCAGAATTACTTCACACAGCTGTTCTGGAATGTTTGTAAGAGCATTTTGGTGGAGCTCCAGTTTCTCAAGGTGTTCCAGATGACTAGTTAGGCAGCTATTCTGGCTGATGGCATCAATGTTCTCCAGCTCATTTGATGAAAGATCTAGTGATTTAATATATTCTTTCTCTGAGATCAATGAAGAAAGACTGTCTGATGGTCTTAGATGTGATGACAATTTTGAGACGCCTTCTATTAAAACAAAAATGTGAAAATACCATGCTTTCATTTGTCACTTAGGTAAAATTACCATCATTTAGCTTGGGATCTAAAGATGCAAAAGAGACTGAGTGTTTGGATATTGGTTAAGATCCAAATCCACAAAGAATTCCATTAAGACACAGAAATTTCAAAGACAGGAAGGAGAAGAGGTGAATGTTCATGTACTGCACAACAGAAGGAGCTTTTGAAAGCTAATAAGGGTACTCATGAAATTCCATTGCCTATGGAAATTATTTGTGGAGCCCAAGAAATAAAAAATCCCTATATATGCATTATTTGTACTTCCCTGCAGTATTTCCAAAATGCATCCTCCCCTTCAACAAATATATAATCTGTCTCAAATCTTTGCATGCTATGCTTGTGAAAGCATTAAGATGCAAAATCTGTTATATACCTTAAATTGTACAGTTTACTTACTGGGGGATTCATCTGAGAGCAAGAATTTTCGTCTYTGTTTCATTAATGGTTCATAATCTGAGCCAGGTCCCTGCAAAATCCAWGAGAAAAAGCATTTAGGAACATATGCATGTTCTGAAATCATCCAAACTCAGTAAAACTCTTTTAATTGTGATTTCTTTTTATCAGAGCTTACAGGGAGAATGCAAAAAAAATTACACACTTGAACTCAAAAYAACAATAGGTCACATCTTTATGAAACATATTGATCCATGCAATACGAAGGAATGGTAGATTTAAAGTGCAATGGAAGCAGTGCATTTCTGGCAACTAGAATGACTTTCACTAGGGTGCAGTAATAGGATGGAGCAGAGTGTTACAAACCATAACTTCCTCTAGGAAAGCCAGTTTCTCCAGTTTCCCTTTACAGTCAATAGAAAGATACAAGCTCCTACCAAAGGAATCTGACTTGGATTCCACTAGTTTGTCCTCTTATGTCTTCTTAGGGAATCAGTGTCTCTCCATTGATCATTGCTGAAGATCAGCTTCACCAAGGGGAAGTTAAGTCTTTGTGAATGGGTCCATGATCCCTGTATTTCCATTTGAACACCTCAAAAGGGKGTCTACTTTTTAGTGATCATAAATTTTTGCTGACATAAACTCATCCATACAGCACACCACAACAGAAGGAAACACTGAATGGCAACAGTGAGACAAAGCCCACATGGTTACATGACCTTTCCTAACACTTGATTATTAACAATTTTGGARTAGGCTATATAGATGAACTTAAAAACCTGGAAGGAGCATGGGTCTGACTTACCACAGAGTAGGAATGTCGCACCAAAGTAGGAGAAGCTCTCTGAGATGCCATTTCCCTACAATATAGATCAGCAACTGCAATGGAATTGGACTTCTTTTTTGTAAAAACTGGACCTTCACTTCCTTGAACACAGAAACAGAAATAGGTAAGAAAATGTATTTAAAGATGAGGCTCAGAATTCAACTGTAATATAGATGCTCACATAAAAAGAAGAGATGCATTTCAAAAGCATCAATACTGGCAGGATCTCACYGGTCAATTCTGTGTGCAACAGGCCAAGAATGTTGTCAGGGTGTTTTAGAGCAGAGGGGCCATATTCACCTGACATTCTTCAAGTAGGACCTGCAGATGATTGCAGGACCTGCTTTATGATGATTTATGACACAAAATTTCCATTGGGTAGGGATTATTACGCATGTCTCATAGCACACCTTTCTGCTACTTCAGTGTAAATAAATTTTTAATAGARAAGGGTTGTGTTTCAATAGATAAATTTACACTCCCACATTTACTGTGAATGAAACATCAAATGCCACTCTGGATTTARTGATTTAGGAGACATTTGGTGTCATTATCTGGAGACAACTGATGTCCCTCTTCTCAAAGCTACTTTTAAAACTGCTAAAAGCACTCCTGCATTGTTTTATGATAACAACTTCTCTACATGGGGCAACAGATAGACCTACAGAAATTAAAAGTGGTGCTGAATGATTTAAAAAAAAGAACACAGCAGAATCAAAAAGTTCCTTAGGATTCTCTGATTCCAAAATTCAAATTCTTCATCTGTGATGATTTTAAGTAACCAGCTGTTCTAAAACAACAGCAACATTTGAACAACAAAAAAGATACGTTAAAAATTAAGGCTACTTTCATTAATAAGTTGCTGGTGTTATAGRCAGAAATGCTGTCTTTCTGTAAGTTAAAGGTATTCAAATGTCCTGAACATAAACCTGTCATTTACACTTCCTGATCAGTTATCTTTGGGATAGGGTTTGTTTCACCTACTTTATTTGTTAATAACATAGACCTTTATACCAGATCTGGTTGTATAAACTTTATTTACAGACTACCCAGGGAACAGAGGGGTTTCCAGATCACAATACACCTGACTTCATGATAAGACAAATTTGACCCTTGACGCTCTTGCTTTTTGTCATAGATTATAAAGGCAGCTCAGAAGTAGACAGAAAAAGTCAAAATCTAAATTCAGTTGCAAGAATCTTACTCCTCTCTACAAAAAACTGAATGCACAACAAACTAATTCTAAATGCATAACTGAACAAAATTATTCAAGGTCTTTATTTTGTAGATGAAGCACATACTCACCACAAACTATTTTCCAATGTTACCTCAAACAAAATTTTAGACAGATGTTGTTTTCTTCATGGGAAGTGTTAAATCTCAAATACAAATGAACAACTGATTTATGGCTATATTCTAGCCCTAGTACATTATATCTGGGTTATAAAAAGCAAAAAAGAAAAGAAAAAKAATTACCTTCACTATCAATATCATCGCTCAAAGGAAAAATACTTTCCACTAATGGGTCAGGTATGAAATTCCAATCAGAGTTTCKATCCACTCCATCTTCAGACAAGTTTGGATCAGAGGAGACTCTTGATCTAGCCTCTGAAATGTTCTTCATCTGGAATTTGAGCACCATCCTTGCCAGTGCAGAGCCTGCATCTGTATGTACAAGAAATGGAAAAGATAATCTCTAAGAAATCTAAGTAGCTTCAAAGAAATAACAGAAATAACTTGATTTATTTTCAAGTTTTGCCAAACTTTCTATAGCAAGTTGAATGCTATGAAGAGATCCTCAACTGAAAGCCTTCACCTACAACACATTCATAGAATCATCAAAAGACATTGACACATTTTATACTCACTATATATATGCACTATATACTCACTCTGTTTTCTTGTCTGMGTAAGTTTATCTGGGAACAAAGGAATAAGCCAGGAAGGCTCTAATCTGCCAAAACCAAATCCTCCAAGGCATATACTGCTGTTGGTGACATCAAGGCTAAGCTTCTTTAGGAGCAAGCTGATGATTTGGCTGTCTCCTCTCTTTATGCTGATGGTCAAAGCACTGCGAACATCCTGCTCCCGAGCACCATTGGCTAATAACAATTCCACCAATTTAGGATTATTTCCTTTCTCACAAACCTATAAGAGAAAAGCAATTAAAACAAACTTAGAATATGAAGCATTGAACAGCTCAGACTGCATTAAGATGCTTGTCTCAAATTCAGAGTGAGTTTAATTTAAGGATTGCGTCTCTTTCTCAATTATGTCGCCTTACTCCTTGGAGCAYATGCCTGCCTAAGGCATCTGAGTACCAATTCCCACTTTCATGAAGGCTTTGCCCAAATATATCAAATGCTTTAGACCTGAAACTGTAATTTTTGTCATTAGTGCACACAATTTTCAGGCATAAATGAATGGTAATTTATCTASTTTGGTTTTTGCATGTGGTCTCTGGCAGCTCCATTCATTTATCTGTTTAATGGAAAATAGATGCTAAGGGGTTATCATCTGGATATTTAATGAACAGGCAACAATAGTCAGTCTCATCAAGCCTTGCCTAATGATAGTGAGCTCAGATCTATAGGCTTTAACTATCTGAAAGGAGAGTGTAGCCAGGCAGAGACTGGCCACTTCTCTCAGGCAACCAGTGACAGGACAAGAGGACATGGCCTCAAGCTGCTCTAGGTAGGTTCAGGTTGGACACCAGGAAGAATTTGTTCACTGACAGGGTGGTTAAGCATTGAAACCCTAAGTGGTGGAGTCCCCATCCCTGGAAGTGTCCAGGAAGCAACTGGATGTGGCATTTAATGCTCTGGTTTAGTGGACAAGGTGGTGTGAAGTCAAAACTTGGACTTGACTATGATGAAGGTCTTTTCCAGCCTTTCCATGGTTCAGTCAGTTCCTCCTAATCTCCAAGCCTGCATTGCTACACAGACCAGAGTTGATTGTGAATATTAAAATATTTTCTAGAAATACTCTCAGTTAATTCAGTATGTCCACTGTGGTTTGCTAACACTGATTTGTCTACCTCACACTCTATGAATGGATGGTCAGTTCCAAACCCAGCAGTTCTACCAGCAGAACTGAACAYTTCCTAATTCCCTTCAGGCAGTATTGGTAGGATTCTCTCAGATTATTTAAAACTTTGACACTGAACCAAAATAAAGAAGTGCTTATGCATATCACTTAAAAAAATTAAATTTAAAAGTGCTCGCAGTTAGCAAGAGGCACTTGTGGGCAAGTGGGAGCAGCCTCTCTATTCTTTGTGTTCTGCTAAATAAATATTACAATGACAACAGAAAGGAAACCAAAAGCACAAATTTTTAAGCAAAAAAACTATATGTATATATTTCCATGCATTACCTGATAGATCAAAGAGTTTGTCTTTGTCTTCTTATTAATATCAGCTCCCAGCAGAAGTAAACATTCAGCCATAATACTATTGTACTCCATACAGGCTTTTTCCAGCATAGTATTTTTTAAATCATCATTTTCAGCTATTTTAGCAAAGCATTTACAACACAGGCTTTGAAACTGAATGGGAAGASAAACAATCAAAGTCAGGACAAAAAAGCACTAACATTTTTCAGCTGTGGAACTGTCAGAGAAAGATCACTGACCTGTTGATCTCGCTGGTCAGTGAAACACATAGACATCTGGTGGAAAATGACTGTGTCAAATGATTCATTTACCAGCAGCTTTGCAAAACAAGGTGACAAACCAAGAATTGCCAAGATTGCATGAAAACCCTAAGAACACAGTGAGAACATGGAAAGAAGTACAGTGTTAGAAAGTGTCACTTTAAAACAGGTCATGCAACAAAATCAAATTTCAACCACAAGATTCGTGCTTTAATTTTTTTGTCTTCCTTTTAAAACATGCAATAGTTAACAAATAGGAGAAATYCAGGACAGAAGGCAGAAATAGCAGGTGTCTCTGCTTATATAGCTGTAGTTTTATGCTTGTTTAGCTGACSCACTTARACAGATAGTAACTGACACTTTGAAMAGTCAAAAATGCACCATAATATCTGACCATGTCCTGCCYRGCAGTGACAAATGTACTTGTGATTTCCTGAAAATATAAAGAGGAAACAATCTCCTAAGGATATGGAACCAGATACATCCCCTATTCCAGTCTGCTGCTCTGTAATCCCTGAATTTCAAAAGAACTATTAGACTAAATGAAAAAATTAATAGGTGTATCTAAAAACTAAGAAGAAATACAGAATTATCCCATAATTCTGCAAGTAAAGTTCACCTAGAAGGGTGAACTCAGTAAATTATGGACTTTTTGTCCAAACCCAATTGAAACTAAATCACTTAAAGTAACTTCCTTATTCCAACACACTATTTCTCTATAYATTGGTTGCTAAGCTAAATGTGGAAAGGCTGGGGGGAAAACAGCAGCAAAGAAGGGAGGCAGTATTTGTGATATTTTCATATTCATCTGAAAGACAAATATAAAAACTCTCACAGAAAGCTGATGTCACATGCAAACTCTATCCCACTAGAAAAATGAAACTGGGAACAAAGAGGGAAAACTTCTGAAGCAGAGGAAACAGAACTTTACACAAGGGTTAAACATGTGTTTACAGATAAAGAACTTCCCTTCCATATACAGATGGGGGTCCAAAGTCTGATAGTATTCCAGTAATAACTTTTCTTAAATACAGCGTTCCTACACTAAGTTTATTTCTGGTGACAAGACTGGGAACTAAGTTATCTTCTATGACTTCTCAAAGAAGGGCAATCAGTACTCTAATAATGGTTACTTCAGGAAGTGGAGACAGATTGACAAAACAATGGATCATGACTGAGAAATTTGTTCCAGTTTGCACATCTYAGAAGTTTTAGATAAACAACCTATGCTTACACATTCTGGATTGAATATATGCCTCCAAGAAATCCATCTACAACAAGTATCTCAGTATAATTACAAAGGTTTATACTAATCTAGTAATTTCAATAAAATCAAAATCAAGTAAGCAAAATACAGAATCATACTTCAACTATAACTACATTAAAATAATTTTCTCTGGTTTTGAGTTTTGTTTTCATCTTCATGGACAGAAGTGACACATACATGCATCTGGATTTCAGTGACTTCTTTAAACCGCCGCAGAGTGGAAACCAGAACCGCGGACAGGACGTGCATCGTGGCAATACACAAACTCTTCCTGGTAATCAAAGAGCGCAGAAGACTCAAACCCAAACACTGGATGTCTACAAGAAAAATAAATATTATTCAGACACCAATAATTCAGACATTCTGAGTGGAATAAACCCATGATTTCAGTATTCTTTAAGTAGGATTCCAGAAAGTTACTTGCAAGCTATTATAGGGCCAGGCATAACTCCAATGTGAATCTGAGGACTGTGCAGCACTGCAGCCTTCTCTTGCCATGCAAMCTACATCACACCCAGCACTAAAGAGAGCAACAGATCTGTTACAAACCCTCCTGCCATGCCATTCTCATTCTGCTGACCTTCCCTACCTTGCTCATCTGGATACATCTGTAGGGTGTGAAGCACAGTGTCAGTGGCTCCTTGCTGGGTTAAAATTTCTAGCGCACCAGTGCACTCAGCTACAGAACCAAGTAGCTTTAATCCACACTTCTGAATGCTAGGATTYCCAATAAACTAATGGAGAAAGGAAGATAAAATCAGATCAAGATTGTTCTGCTTACAATGGCAACAGAAGAGCTGCTTGTTCTAAAAGCTGCTCTGTAACAACAAGTGAATATTGTTTTTAAGTATGTGAAATTACAGCTGATGTGACAATTAATAACAACAATTACAATTCCAAAAATATTTTCTCATCAACCATCAGTTTCAGCTGCTCATAACTTTTCCAGGTTTTCATCTTTGATTCTGAAAATATTCTCTAGCTACTTTTCTGATGAAAATTTGGATTTTTCTCCCCTCAAATTCTCATTGATAAGCTTTCACCATTTTTCTAGGTTAAGCAGAGGGAGAAAATGTACTTCCTTTACGGTTAAAAAGGAAAAAAATATGTGGGTTTTCTTGCTTGTTTGTTTTGAGAACTGGAACAAGTGATAAACATGCTGGCTGGAAAAATATGAAAAGAAAAAAATATGAAGCAACATATTTATTACTACCCTCCACTTTTAGATGGCAGAAACCTAGATGAGGCCTAGATCTGAGAGTGTCACAGCCATCACAAATCTGCAAAATCATTTCAATGGAGTCATGCCCATCTTCCTCCTTATTCTGTCTCTAGTTTTTAATTAAATGTGTCAATTTCTAGCCTTTCTGGCTGATATTTTAGTATCCCAAACCAACTGCATTGGAAAATGCAATCAGGATGATCACAAAATACTGAAGATCGTATGATGCAAAAATTATTTTACCTCCCTTGTTAGCTCCTATATCTGGTATCTTCAGGTCAAGATGTCCTTTAGACACTCTAGAACTATTTCACTGATACATTACTTGCTCTGACTTCTATARTAAATGTAAGAGACATAAATTTCCTTGGCTGAATCTGTTTGGCAAGCTTAAAAYTCCTGAGAAGGATTTCTGAAAAATTAGGAAATGCTACATTTTGATTGTGATCATGTGAGCTTTGAAAAGTTTGTAGAGACTGGATTCTTCTGAAGGCCATGAAGTTAAACACTAGGATTTCAGGTTAATTTGCTGTGCAAAGTTCTCCATGTTTCCTTTGCATAGACTGAGTCTGCTTCAGCCTTTCATTTTTCAACTTCTCCTTCAAGGCACTGTGATCATTCTACTTTACAGGGGCTGGAAAAAGTTGARCAGTGAAAAGAATACAGACAACTGAGTCCACTCAGTTCTATGTGTAGGTAAGGTGTATCCATAAGGACACTTTTCATATATACACTAGTCTATTTTAAGAAAAAAGAAACACTAAATAAACTGTATCCTTGGGGAAAAAAAAACCCAAACAAACCCTAGCTTTTTTTTTTTTAAATAAATATCCTTTGGAATTACTGTATAAAGAATCATCTAATACACTCCAGAAAAGAAAGTAAGAAGAAACCCTAGAAGATTCATTAAACTTGGGACTTCAGATTAATTCTATCAAATCAGTAGGAAAATCAATGCAGAACTAAAACTTACAAATGATTCACTGTTTCAAGTGTAAAATAATGACAAAATTCATTAGAATAAAGCTTTAACTGTACCCTGTTTAAAGCATTAAGCACCAATGAGTGGGTTCCCTCCAAYAGACATTGGCTTTTAATGACTTTTCCTGTAAGTGCAACAGCAGCATCTCCCACATCTCTGGAAGAACCATTCTGGTGTTCATTCTTCGTATCTGCAACAATGAAAAACAGTCTTCCTCAGAACAGYAGATTTCATATTCTCCCCACTATTAACCCAATAATATCAAATGAACACTGAGGTGACTCAGAGAGCATATTTCAAATCTTATGGTATTTTCAGAACACTGTATTGCAGAGACTGGAATCCCTCCAGATTTACATTGTAATGCGAGTACATTGTGTTTCAAAGGAAAATTTCACCACATATTTGCTCACTGCTTACTATGAAAATACAAAATTGTGCCAAAGAATCTATTCTRAGGTACATTGCAATATATTACTTTTTTCAGCTATAGAGTTTTCTGATACCCACTTCAGAATGCCTCTTCCTTCTGGTAAGGTGACACTATAGAGAAGCTACAAACTATTTGTTCTTGCTCACTTGGCAGYACATCATAGGACACATTTTACACACAGATGACAATCAGTGGAATGTGACCATAAACAAAATAACCACAGAAAGGTCTTTCAGATTTACTCTTCTTGTAGCTTTTGGCACTTGCAGTCAAGTGGCACTACAGAAAGTACCCAGAGATCCTTTCAAAGTCACTTCAGCATTCATATTTATTGTGATTACTATTTTTCCCATGAATTACTTTTTTATTCCCTAATAAACCTKCAAGTTTCAACATCCAGTTGGTGCTCTCTGTGTTTGATTACACTTTAGAAGGGCCTAAGTTCCAGGATMCTGGCAATCAAAGTGCCTTGCCTCCAAGTTAGAACACACATACCAAGCCTAAATCTTGCTCTCCATTGAAAAAAGAGGAAAGTATTAGGATTAGAACTCAAATAATAGAAGGAAACTGAAATCCTTCTATCAGCCTGCATATTAACCAGGTTACTACTTTCAGAGTTATTAGTTTTGTAATTCTTCAGCTAAAACTGCTGAGAGATACTTGCAAGAAATTGTTCTGAAAAAAAAAAAATCAGTACCCTGTGTATTTCTACACTCAACATCAGAGGAAAAAAAGCAGGGTATATAGCAGTACACTAATAAAAATTTAAACTCTTCCAAAATTCTATTAAAGGCATAAAACTAATAAAGAATATTTTCCCCCCTCTGGATTGCTGATAAAGAGGGTTTCTTTTGAAAGGAATTTCTGAACTAGTTATTTTGGTTGCTCCTTTTTGATAGAAAGTAGTATATAAMTGTATATTTTATAGTTTTAAAGATCACTGTCCAGTTTTTATGATCCTTCCAAGAGATACTATCAAAACAATTGCATTTTGTGGTACAGCAATGCTCATGTCATTATCGTGGTTTGCTCTCACTTAAAGGGAATTGATGTTACAAACCACAATGGCACTGATAGCTCCACACTCATTTCCTGAATTCCTTAGAAGCAATGGAGCTAAGTCTTCACTGATGAGACCAAGGGGAAATCAGCAGGAATAATTTTCAATACCTCTAATGTTTTCTCCCATCTTGTATGTTCCTAAAGATTTACAGCTGTTCTCTGCTATGTACAGAACTGCAATAACGTTTTGAAATCCCATTAAAAGTTGTCTCATTAGATAAGAGAGACTAAAATCCAGCTATCTGATTTGGTGGATGACTTACTGGGCATCATGAAGTGCAAAAGGACTCGAAGTGCTTCCAGTTGTACAGAGAGTGATTTTTCATGTGTCCTCATGGCTTTTACAACTTCTGATACTGCTACTGTCACTACATCCAGATGAGGGAAACTGAAAATAATTTTTATAAAATAAATAAAAAGAACGAATTTCTAAACTTTACATGTATTTGTCCTTAATTAACACTGTGTGATAACCCTTTGGAACACTAAATCTGAAACATAAATTAAACTGATGTACTTTCCTTCATCATAGCAAATTATTTTCATGCTATTCTGTTAATTCAATCTATGCAAAAAATTGCATTCTAGCCAACAGGAAGCAGTATTAACAAAATGCTATTTCAATAACCAGAGGTAATTTTGAGGGAAATTTCTTACCTCTCAGTGGAATTCAGTGTGGCTAACAGGAGGGAGACCACCCAGCAATTGTCTATTCAAATCTCACTGCTCAAGAACCCCTAAGGCAAGAACAAGCAGCTCCTTACACACACCCACTTGGGCATTTGACTACAGGGCCTACAAAATTCCATGTCTTAAACAGTCTGTGGTCAATTTTACTATCAGTCAGCAATTTAAATGTCATCACTCACGACACAGAATCTCAAAACCCCTCACCATGAAAGTGAACATTAATTTCTAATTTTATTACCTTCCTTCAAAAACATGATTCAGAATCCTGCAGGCACTTTCAACCACTTCAGGGGAATGTGGATGTTTCCTCATTATATCCAAAACATTCATATGTATGCCTTTTGCCAGAAGTGTCTTCCTAATATTTACTAAAACACAAAATAGCAAGCATCCTGTAAGTAAATATTTTTGTGTAGTTCTCAAAAACAATTTATTTCTCTCCTTTTCTTTTTTTTCARTGTTTTCACCTCACCAAACAGACATAATGGTATAAATTAAAATGGGAAACAATTTGWGCTGAAGCTGACTTCTGTTTGCATAGCTTAATCAAACACATTATAATTTCTGTCTCTCTAATAAGTTTCTATACATCTGCTATTTTTACTTAGGTAAATTAATATACGGGAAGGAGACTGTCTAGCCTTACTTATATTTTCAGAAATGTTTATTCTAAAACTTTTTCCTTGTAATTGCATTCTGTTACCATGTAGGAAAGCTAGAGCTTAAAACTTTAAAAAACCTTCTAACTTCCAAAATTAAACTTAAAAAATGAACTTATATTTATTCAATCTATTTACTTTRTTAATTCATTTTTTGCAAATTTAAATATCCAAGCACATGCTGTAGCTATAACAGTAACTAATAAAAATTAGAACACTAYAAAAATTATCATAGTAACTGCTACCAAATCTTGTTATTCCCAGTTCAGTACATCCATTTCAGATGGTTAGTTCAAGCAATACTGCATTATGCCAGAAGGTTTTATCAAACTTCTTTATGTCTATCATTTCTGCTGTAAGCATATTCATTTACGGGAAAAAAAAAAGAATAATAATTTTTAAAAAAAGAAAAAAAGTTTGCTTTAGATTTCCAAAAGGAATCAGAGGTCCACTTATCAGTAACGTTATGGAAGTACCTGGTGTATGACAATAGAATGCATACATTTATGAGATCTATTTCTCAGTATAGATACATRTTGATCTCATAAATAATTATAAAAGCTTTTCTGTGTTAGGTTTTGAGTACTTGGATGCTCAGTAAACTGGTGATAAAACAATGCTTTCCCACCTAGAGAATGGTAATTAACTGCTAGAGGTTTTTCTTCCTATCTAGCCAGTGGTTTTCAATATGCAGACTGCAAACCACTTGAGGTCCATAACCATTTCAAAGGATTCTGTGAGAGTTATCTAACAAAAGCAGGCCAACTGTCAGTAGGCTTAAATACTCTACTCAGGGGTCCACATCTCCACTGAAAAATTTTGAGGGGGTCTGCAAATTGAAAAGAGTTAGGAAACCATGTTAGGGACATGATAWGGAGTAAAGCAATCTTGAAAACTGTCAKGCACATGCTTAAGTTTCTAGACAATGTGATCCACTGAAGCCAACAGCACTGTGTTAAGCAAGAAAGTGATGTTTGTTAGGCTGTATTCCTTATTCATGTGATTTTTCAACAAGTGCTGCTCTTGACAAAGTTCAAACATGTGATAAATATTTAAACACGCATACAAAGAGAGCACACTTTTCTCATGTCTCCTGCTTCAAAAAGTAGCAATTGCAACACATAAACTGGCAGAGAGTTCTTTATTTCCTCATATTTTTTTGATACTAGCCAACAATAACTTTTTCAAAGCAAGGAATAAACTTCCTACTTATCATGACATAATATTCTAATCACAGGAAGTACTGTATTTATCCAATAGTACACRAAATTCTCTTTAATATTTTTGCAATAACTTTCTGCTGAATGAGAAWGAAAAGATAATTAAAGTCCCTTACCATTTTGTTGTGACAAAATTGCCAAGGTACTAGCAGCTGCCTGAAACACTTCTTTTGAAGAGGAGTGCATCAGCATGGAGAGCATCACTGCTCTGTCTATTGGGAACCTTTCAGAGAGAAACAAATCACTGCATGTTACAGCAGTTACTTCATAATTGCAGTTCAGTTYCCTAAAAAGGTATTACATAACATAATAAAAATTTCAGGTGATTGCTCTTGGTTTCTAATGAGCTTGCAGAGCAACAGSTGACAGAAAACCCTTTGTAACCCACACAACTTTGTCTAGCCTGAGTCTCACTGAATTCCTTGGAACCACGCTTTCCAAGGAACCTGAGGTCCAGAAARGGGTATGAACAGGCTTACAAAAATTCAGCTACTAAAATTTTAAGGAACTCTGAGAAATAGTTTAAGTAAAATGGAAATTCCTGTCTTATTTATGTCCAGTAGTTCTCCGTAATGAGGCAGTATTCCCTCTACAATGCCTTTTCATCTGACTTATGGGAAAATAAGCACTGCTTTTCTACAGTCCTTGCATGCTARGTTTCTTAATCTTGTCTGTTTTCCCAATTCTTACATTCTTTATCCCTGTTGCAAATGAAGACAAAATTCCTTATGAACTGTAAAAAATTAGCTCTAATAGGCTGTGTTCTGACCCTTTATGAAAACACTAGCAGATTTTCTTGGGTCAAGGTTAGCACACTTTGGAAGAAAYTTTCCCAGGTGTTGTTGATCATCATGCATTTTATCCACTACAAAACTAAAAATAATTGAAAAGTGAAATATCAAATGGCTTAATAACAGGTACTCTTTTTTTTTTTTTTCTGATTTCCAAAAATCCCATTTAAGACAACACTGACTGATTATCTCCATCTCCAATCTTCTCATGAAGGTTGCGTTGATACAGAAAGAGATTCTTCAAAGCCCAGCAGGCAGCCTCCTAAATGTAAGCCAAGACAAAAAGATTAAGAAAATATAACTACAGAAGATTAAAAATGTATGAAAAAATTGAATTGTTTGACTGCTTTTTGGTTCACAAAAGAGGTACAAGGTACTTTATGTAGAAATAGAACAAAACGTATGCTGTAACATTCTTTATAGCTCAGACAGGACCAAGTTACAAACATGTGTGACAGTCTCATTATTTGATTTGCATTTTGATATCTATTTTAGGCCAAGATTAATTCTTGTACTGATGGGCCTGTGTTTGGTTGTTGTATACAAAGGAGGTATGTAAACAGCAATCCTTACGTGGTCAAAGTTTCAGGTACAAGCCTCATCTTAACTACCTACATTTGATCTGAAGAAGTAACTAAAACCTCTAGAGATGAACTAAGTAAGGCAAGAAAGGTAAGATTTATTCTAAATCTAATCCAGACATTAAGGCCTTTTTGCCTGAGGAGATAGATGAGAAAAGCATGTTTCTAAACATTTTATTCAATACATAMTACAGTCTTTCCATATTCCCATCATGCATAATTTCTCACCAGCACATCTGTGTTTTTTCTGTGCAGTTCTAATGCTCTGTAACATGCTTCCAACCAGCACAACTTTTCTTCCTCCTCCTCTTCTTTTCTTTCCTCTAAGTCCCGGTTTAAGAATATTGTTTCAGCTTGAAATATAAAATATTCAAAATAAATTCTTACTCTGAAAACAAAACACCTATGTCTTAACCTTTCTGTAGTCATGGAGGCACTYACACTGGCAATGGATGAAAATCATTGGGAAGATAAGACTTTTCTGGGAAGGGAAAAATCTTGTGATATAAGCTCTGAACAGACTAGTAAAATGTCTTCATGGTTATAAAGTGAGTTAAAAACTTAAGTTTAGTGTAGTAAAGGAGTCCTATAGTTACAGATCAGTCTACACTCTGAAAAGACCTGCATGCATGTCTTTTTGTTGTGTATTTATGTACAGAATACAACAGACATAAAATATAACTGAATCATTTGCATGGAACCACTAATTACAGAGCCATCTACACTCTGAAGCAATGCCATTAAAAAACAAAATGCAAAYTGCAGTTGCTAAGAGAGAAATATCTGGTCCTAGGAAGTGCAACAGAATTTGAAACATATAATTTTCTACCTGTGATTTTTCAGCAATTAAGGGAAAGAAAGAGATATCAACACTGAGCATAATATCYGAGGCATAATGAAATGTGTACTGATTTCTAATCTTTGCTATTTTGGGGACTCTTAAACAGCATTTCTACTGACTTTTATATGAAACAATTACTCAAGGACAAAGAGGGTCCAATTCTTAGCTTTTCCCACCTAGCTAACTAATTTCTGTCTGAACTGTGCTCAAGGAAAAGTTCACATCTTTTAATTGATTTCAGAACTCAAGCACAAGCATTGACYTTGTGTTGCTATCAAATGCCACAAYAKGAGTACTGTCATACCTGGCCAACACAACATCAAATCAGTGTTGTTACTACTGAAGACTTTAAGTTAAGAAGGGATTATCTAAAATTTGTCTGTGAATGAACAGTTTGCTCTGTTCAGATCTGTCAACATAACTTACCAGCTCTGACCACTGTGCAGATGTTGGGCATATGATATGTGTTCATATGATATGAACACAGCCTTACCACAGTGAAACAGCAAACTGTAATCATGTAGGAAATCCAGCTTTGTTCAAGCTGTCCTGCCTGAGGCTTTTGTGTTAAAGAAATGGAGTTTGATATTATTACAGGAAATTACTAGAATGAAAAAATTATTAAGTAGACAGAGATTTACTCACTTAGAAGAGCTAAACAACTGAGAGCTGCAGCTTGTAACTTTGCATTTTCAGGATATGTTGTAACAGCCTTCACAACAACTTCTGGAACCTTATGTAATACAAGGATATTGAAAAAATTTCCTGAAACCAGATAAGACATAAAATTAATACTTTACATGCATTTAACATAAATTTCTCAGCACACAATGCACAAACTTTGTGCCAAATCTTGGTTTTCTTATTACAGGACTTGACACGCCAACATTTTTTTTGTGGAAAGAAGTTAAGGATAAAAAAACGTTGGGATCTACATTCTTTATGGGCCTTTTAAATTTTTTTTTTTTTACAAGAGGCAGAGGCTAAATGCAAAATGAAACACACACTGTCATCACAATAAGAAAAATATAGTTGGTGTATCACTTGCAGACTTCCTGCCAGGAAGCAAATACAGTCCTGGTCCTCAATTCCTGCAATGATTTGATTTATACTGTGACACAAGTAATTTAACCCTAGYTTATTCTCTGGTTTTGCCCTCCTCATTAAATAAAACAAGGCTAACATTATTAATATAGATTAGATCCTTCTGGAACAGAAGAAAGCCTTTGGATTATAAATATATTYAAAGCAAAACAATTATTATAAGTTGTGCAGTATTTTGTATTATAGGCTGAATACAAGACACTCTCCAAAAAAGCAAGCAAATAACTTCCTTGTTTGGAAGTATCATGCAGAAAATAATAGACCAAAACTCACTTTGTCAAATATGGTTTGACAGCTATGGTTTCTATTTTGATGTTCAATTTCATTTAAATCTTGATTAGCAAAAATGAGAATCAGAGTAGTGATGTGAAAGATCAGTTGTGTGGTCATGTTATATCATCATTGTTATTTCTTAACATATTTTAATGAAAAAGATATGTTTGTATAAATGTATTACTTACCTAAAGAAATAAATAAACCTAAGCCATGTGATGAGTAATTCTGTTGGACTTGTGGCTGGCCAAACAGGTATCAGCCAGTTAAAATTCCAAAGGCACTCAAATCTAGGATAGTCATTACCAGATTAGCAAGAATGCATGATGGTGATTTTGGAAGSTAGTAGATGCTGACTTTACCATTTYRCTGCCAGTTGACATGGGTTAGGAAGACAGTGTCCATCAGAATTATCTGGGAAGCAACAGTGGCTATACATATGAAAATCTTCCCGGCTATTTCCAGGAGCACCTAACAATTTCACATCTGTTCCAATAATTGCGTGGTGCTGTGAAAAACCTCTTCCATAATTCTACTACAGTAGAATTTTTTATTAACTTTATTAACATGTGGGGCTCAAAGAASAAATGGATCTTGTGGCTGCATTTCTGCCACTCTTTGTTGTTGGTCAGCATGAACACATGGCAAACATCTGATTGAAACCAGGCTGGTTGCACTTACAGCAAGATCAAGGCCTGTCAACCAAGTGCTGTGTTCCCACAAGGGCTTGGTTTCCCTGCCTGTCTTCAGTCAGCCTTGCACAGCAAACTGTTCAAGGTTAGCATCACCTCTTGCCAAAAAACCCCTGTAATTACCACCTCAGCAGCCACTACATTTTCTTAAAAATCATATGTGGCTTTCTGAAGGGGAAATTGCTCTGGGTTGCACTCAGGTCTGATCTGTATTTTCTACCATGAAATTTTCTACCATTTTCTTCTGCATGAAGAAGTGGAAACATATGGTGAAAGGATGGGACTGACTTTATTATGGTGAGTCATGCACTGGTACCAGCATCTGCAGCAGTTTGTAGCCACCACTGCAAAAATTGGGAAGTCTAACTCTTGATGAAGAACCAGCCATGGAGTGAGGGCTGCTCAGGCAGCTGCTCACAGTGGGTTTGTATGCAGCAGGGGGAAAAACATATTTATTTTCATTGGAACTTCCTATTACATGTGCAAATGCTCAAATGGATTTATTATAGTCACAAGTATGAGAACAGAGCTGCTAAGCAGCAGCCACTGATGTCATTTCTCTTGATGTGACCAGCCCATTTTAGCCCAGACAACCAAAGTACTTTTGCTCAAGTCAAGGCAAGTCCAGAACCCAGTGATTTATTCACTGCTGCAGCACAGGGGGGCCTGAAGACAGGCATCATCACTGTCAGGAATGCAGCACAGCTCTGATGATAAATGCATATTGCAAGCAGGAAAACTAGAGTTTTAGAGAACACTTTTCAACTAATTCTATAGCACCAGTTGTTCTTCACACATTCAGCACTGGCACTTCAGAAAATGAAATCTCTAAGTAATTTTCTTCTTTTCTTTAGTAACTTTATACAGAATTGGACCAGCTGACAATTTCCCATTGTCCTATTGTGTTTCTCACTCCTTTTTGTTGCATTACTCCCCCCTAACTCAAATCTTTCATGGCAGCTTGTCATTGTTACTTATAATTACCACAWAAGGACACCATACTGAGTGTGGCCAGCGTTCTGCATCATTAGACACAAGGATCTATGCACCACCCTGAGGATTTACAGGAATAGCAGCTGTTGCTTCCAACACTCCCAGTTAACTCCAACTCTTACACAGCCAGAGTAAGAGGACTTCATATAAACAACTTGGTGAACTTACCCAATGTAAGCTTGTGCAACAAACAGCAACTCACTTCCTGAACTGGTTCACTACTGGGGAAACTTTTCATCATTTCCACTATAACATTGTAGCAACGAACATTTCCCGACATGAGCACTTCAACGTTGCTGGCTAAAGAAACAGAAACAAAAACTGCTTCTTAAGAGAGAGGACCAAAAAACAAAACAAAACCAAACCAAAAAAAACCCACAACCCACAATCAAGGAAAAAAAAAAAACCAAGGAAAAAAAAATGTTGACTGTATTCTAATTCAGACTTTAGTTACATGGATTGATTTAGAGAACTGTGACTATATTGYAGTTTTTACCTTGCATCTTCAAAGAAAGGTGGCTTTATTTCTTGATACAGATATAAATTATGATGAACGTTTGAAAACCAGTCATTAAAACAATGCTTCCTCAGCCAGAGAATGGTAATTAACTGCTAGGATTTTTCTTCCTATCTAGCCCGTGGTTTTCAATGTGCAAAATGTCAAAATTCAGATTAACATTTTTGGTTTTCTCTCATTCTGTATCACACCATGTAACAGAAACCTCCTCCCAAACTAATCTTAGGGAGCTTTTTTCTTAAATGTGAACAAACTGTTTCATAAATACTGTATCAATCTTATAAATGGTGTTTCTAATGTGACTGTGATCAAGAACACATTTTACAATATTTCAGTAATATCTCCAGGGGCATAAAATTAAGAAAAAGATTAGAATTTTTTCTTAAAAAATTTATTTTCTTGTAATTTATTTTATTTAATAATGTATTTTAAAGTTTTCCTTCTTTTTTAGGGGGCAAGTTAGGAAGTTATTACTTTCATATAAATTAGTTCTACCGTACCCCTGTTGTGTTCTGAGGATACTGAAATGTTCATCAAATCCTGCAATATTTTTCTGTATTCCACAGAATCACAGAAGRCTGATGTTGGAAGGAACAGCTAAAAGGTCACTGTGTCCAACCCACATGTTCAAGCAGGGCTGCCTACAGCAGGTTGTCCAGATGGCTTCTGAGTATTTCCAAGGATGGAAACTTCAAGTCCTTCCAAGAAAACTGTGCCAGAGCTTGGTCACTGTCACCCTGTTTACTGTTTATTACTCAGGCCAGATACAGAAACCAACAGGACAATCACATGAGCCCACACAAAGACAGAATGCATCCATTCCAACTGAGGACARAGTGATCCCACATAAAGTAATTTCAGGCAAATCAGCATCATGGTAGTTAAAATACAGTGTATGAAAGCACCCTTGTAGTATTTCTATCCAAGGTATGATACAGAATATGAACCCAAGAAATCTTGGCCAAAATCCTGGCCCAAATGAATGAAAGGGAGTCCTGTCACCATCTCCAAGGGAGTTAGCATTACTCTGCTGAGGTCTATAAATTTTCTTAGTTGTTCTTTCAACAGCTTGGCTTCCCTGGATACAATATCAGAGAAATACTCACAACTRTATTATTAAAGATAATTACCCTTTTTAAAAGAGCAGCAAATCTTTAAAGTAATRCATCTCTAAATACTAAATAATGACAACCTACTAGATGAAAAAAGGAAGCTCTGAGTGGGAAGCATTTCTGAGGCACTCTATTTGATAGTGAAGGAAGGTACCTTTCACAATGCTTTAATAGGATAGTGATTTAACATGTCATTCTCAACTGAAAACACACATTCCAACACACAAGACAGTATTGCATCACTCCACAGTAAGTTATGATTTCAAAGGTGATACTTATGAGTATAGTAAAACTGCCGGAAGATTCCAAAATTGATCACTGCAGAGGCAGCATAATGAACTGCATGATGAAATCTGCAAGACCCAAGCAATGGCAATCTGCAGGGAGTCACCATTTCCCAGAACAAGGTAGAGAAAAAGAGGCAGAACAGATCTCATTTAATCTTAACCTAGATGACCAAATTTTGGTGGTTTTCTCCACAACTGATGACAAGATCTGAGCACTCTGTATGGTGGCTCATCCCAGCTGGTTTAGGGTTAGGTAGATTTCTTCTTGAGGTGACTCTTTCTCCCTACTAAACAGAGCCCAAGCAGGGCTGGCTCCCTATGCCTGCCATTGAGATGGGTAACATTCTGTGATCCACCACTCCACTTTGGAGGACAGTCAACAGCAAAGCATTTTTCTCATGTCACAAATACTACTGAGATTTAAGAGTTCTTGTACAGCACTGGAATAAACCTTTATCCTACAATTTTATGACATGAGCCAGAACCAAGTCTATGTATTAATGAAAGAAGGCATAGTGAGGTACTCATTCAGAATAGAGACCTGAACTTCAGGGTATGAGGAGACATTTTGCTACTCACTGTAAGTTACAGTGTGTGCTTACACTGAATTATCTTCTCCATGGTGGCCTTACAGGAATACACTTTGCCGAGTTCTTGAGAGATGTTACCAGCTTTGCACATTCATGTGCAAGTAGTCTTTGTTCCTCTGGCTATTTTCAACACTTCATATTAGAAATGAAAGTATTAAATACCTACTTTAGAGCAGGTTTTTTTCATGCCTTCTCTTGCTACACTTTGTATAATTCTTTACTGTTTTAAAAAGTACTTAAAATCTGGCACCCTCTTCCCTAGAAAACAACAGTAACTTCTGGGCTAAGGTAAAATTATTTCTGATTCAGTGCATACTAAACTTTTTARACACAAACTGGAACAGCAAGAATTTTGAGAAACAGGAACTAGATAGCTTGGAGTCTGATGAAATGCAGGACACTCCATCTAGTTTTTGTTCAGTGGGCATTAATGGGGCCAGCACAGTTCCTACAAAGCCAGACAGGATGTACCAGCAAGGCTTTGTAAGCAAACACATTTGCAGGAGGTACAACATCACGCACCTCATGAAAGACATGGAGAGCAGAATCCTGCTCTGTTTCCCAAAGTTTGTCAGCAGGAAGCCAACAAAAGCTGCCCCTGTGTCAACAAGATCAGATTGCTGTCAACTAATTGACACAAATCATCAAACACATTTCTCAGGATCTGATTTTGCATGTAACAGGGAATGCTGCTACAGAAGACAAGACATAACAAAGACATTTGCTTCCAGTCTGACTGCACAAGAACTGAGGACACTGTAAGACACAGGCCCAGTGCCACCAATGCTCTCATCATTGCAGCCACCACTGAATGACCACTGTAGGTGTCTGAACTCATATATCTTTTCCCAGGTCTGGCCACTGAATTTGTAYAGGCAATTTTCCCTTTGTGGCACAGACTTTGCCAAGAATATTCTTTACCTGTGACCCAAACTCAATGAAGATTTATTTAGTCAACAAACAGATCTTATTTTTCAASTAATAAAAGATGACAGGGCAAGGTCTTGAACTTCAGTCTCTACAACCATGATAAGCATCTTTGCTACCACTTACTCCAAGTGGAATAAAGTATTTTTCTATCATTTAGGAGAAATTTCTGCTTTAATGGTTAAATATTTTAAAAATCCCATTAAAAAAAAAAAAAGGTATTTTCCAAAGAAAACAGGAAGGTGATTTGTCTGGCAACTCCCAACCAGTTCTCAATTATTTTTTGCAGTCACAAAAAGATTACCTTTTACAATCACAGAAAGCAAGAGCTGATGCACACTGTGGGAGAAAATGAACTGAAAGTAACTTCTTCTAATACTTACGTGGACTAGCTAAGGAATGTAATGAATAAAGTGCAGGAAGAATCACCTCTTCTTTCTCTGGAAACTCTTTAAATACTTTCAGTATGATCATATGATCTTTGCTTTCAACAAATTCAGTCAGCTGCTCTTCTGGAACTAAAGTGAAAGGCAAGAGACACAGTGTGTTTTGAGGAAATAATTCTTGGTACATCATGAGAAAAGATAACTGCTTTTATCAAGTTTCTTTGTTTTCTATGCTTCACAAAAAGTAAAGTACTCTCCATACACATCATCTTTCATGGCTTTTTAAACTAAAAACTGAGCTACTTTATAAACACCTTTTTCTAGCTTACACTTTATGCAACTGAGTTYTGACTTTGTGAAGCTGTATTTTAGAAGTCTTTTAGCCTTTTTCACAGAATGGTAGTCCAAACCAAGTTTCCAGATAGCCAAAACCATGTAAGTGAGGGAAAAGCTAAGCATAGAGTGAAAAAAAAATTAAAAATTGCATACTCTAATTTTATTTAATTTTTCTTTTTCTTTTTTAAAATGGACTTTTTCCCATAAAGCCACGCTTCAATAGTATCTTACCTTAGTGGCTTAGGGTTTTTCCCTTCCTGGCCCCCCCTGTTATTCATAATGACATAACTGTGTGGATGTGCAATGAACCAGATAAGGGAAGTGAGCCAGGATGAGAAAAAGCACCTTTTAAATTTCACAAGCAGAAGTGTTTTCTGAGTCTGGTTCAAGAGAAGGTTATGCAAACATCCACATAACAAAAACTGACAAGGTGGCTCCGAGGCAGAGAAAACGAGGCAGGAGCAGCCTAGGAACTTGTCACATTGGTGCTGCCATCAAGAAGAAGGTATTCGTGTCTGTACCTGCAGCCAGATCTGTGAAAATCTGGCACTTACGAAAAACATGCACAGAAAACATAAAAAGTTCAGACTTTTGTGGAGACTGAAGAGAAAATATAGCAGGGCAAAAGTATTTAGGAACAGGAAGAGGAAAAGGAACAGAAAAGATAATTGCAAGAACACATGTGGAAGAAAGACTTACAAAAGCAACATAGAATGGTGCCAAAAAGAASCAATCTGAAGAACTGATGACTATCTTTGAAACAAAGGAGTACAGCAGATTGATGCAATTTCTCAATATTTATTTTGAATCAAGAAACTCAATTCAAAGCAAGGAGACTACAACAAAGGGACTTCTGGCCGTAACATGCACAATTCCTGAGATTTCTGCAGAAATTCAATACATCTGAATTGACTTCATTTTTCAGAATAAATGGGAATATTGTATGGACACAGTATCACCTTTTAGCATTGTCAGGGTAAAAAGCAGAATCAAGTATTTTTCTAAAGTAAAAACATTTTCCTTGATTTTAGAATGGTTCATTGTACTAAAATTTACCAGTCTTTAAATACATAATCCTGTTTTTGAAATTAAAATCAAATGCCACTATTTTTTATTCCAGTTAAAGACCAATGTTAAATCCCATCTTTTCAGTTAAGTCTGGAGTTAGAAAAGAAGAGACATTTTGATTTTTTTTGAAGATGTCATATTCATTGCTCTAATTTATAGGATTTGTGATATTGCTTGGAAAGTCTGTTTTGTGATAGCTCATTTAAGAACAGACATAATCCATAAACCAATCTGGAATGCAAAAGTTCATTTATAGCATTTAAATTAATACCTGCCATCCCTCCCAATCTATACATTTTTCTAATGTCATAAACTACAAGATCAAATACCTTTCTCAAAAAGTYTGTGTAGTGCTTTACATCCATGCTGCTGGATCTCTTCATTTTTAGGGAAGGTGTGCATGGCATTAAATACCAAGGAAAACACATCCACCTCTTCTTCCAAGAGCAGGAAAGCAATTATATCTGAACATCAGAAGAGATTACATGTTGCACTGATTATTTTTCAGTATTTTCATTGAAACACCATAAAATCCAAAATTCTTTAATACTGTTCCTACAGTTTACTCTGACAGTTCAAACCCATGACGAAGTTATCCTTAAGGTAGAATTTTACAATAGTACTGATGTGCTAAAACTTTACCATCAAAAGATAGCTCATACCTACCTGGTAAAAARGGTGCAAAATAGTACTCTTATTATTTTATTTATACAAGTAAAAATGGCAAGTGACTTCATGGAGTAARCCAGAAAAATCCAGCCTGCCATGTACAGTCACACACTTTGTATYAGCTCTGTGTTTTAAAGGCTTAGACAAAATAGAAAAGTAAAGCACACAATACCTGACATGAGGAGTAGATTTAATGCTTTTAGTCCTATTATTGAAAGATTTATATTTCCTTTGTGGACTGTAAGCATTTTAAGAATCTGCCTAAAAATTAAAGAGAAAAAAAAAAGGGAAAAGGAGTTACAGCTAAAGAAATATTGACACACACAAATTTTCATCAAACATTTACTCTGAAAACAGAAGGAATTACAGAAATTAGCAAAACCTTAAACAGCTCTCAAATAATTTCTAAAAAAACTTTTAATTTTTAGTCAGTTCTTTAAATTAATTCTGCAGTTATTTAGGAGGTGGTTACTCTCCAGAGCACTGGTCTGTGGAGCACCACAGAGTGTGGACAGCACAAGGGTTTGTGGAAGAGAAGCAGCAGTTTCCCAGCTGAAGAATTTGAACAGCACCTTGATGAACTCTACACTACACTTCAGCCCTACAGCACTTACATGATGCTGGACAAATCATTAAAAAGAAATATTTCCTAGACTGCCAGTTGCACACTCTATTCTCTGTAAGTCTGTTCTGATTTGTTAAACAAAGAGAGCCAAACAGTGCCAAGTACTGCAAAATTCAGGCCATGTATCAAACTGGGCACTTAAAAATCAGTAGGTATTTTTAAYACACTTTACTCAAACTATTATCTGTAAAATAATGACTAAAAATCTGTAACACCTCTTCAAAAAAATAAAATTCTAAAAGCATTGATATCACACTGAATGCAGCATATCTCAAAATGGGGGGGAGTGTGATTAAAAATGAAATTAAAATGCATAGATTTACACATTAAAATATTAAAGAAACTTTCCTTTTTTTTACTTCTCCTTATTTTAGAGAGCTTCATTCCACAATTTCAACAATCTTCAAATGTGAATCTCTGCATATATAATATCTAATAAAAATAGACTGTGCAGTAGTTTATGATAATTTAGTTGATATTCTTGACCCGTCTTGAAAAACATAAGCAGGACTTGAAGTTTCACCCAAATTTCATACCCCAGCTCTGGCAGTGATGTTGTTTGCCTTGCTGAAGACTAAATTTATCAGCTGGAATKAATGTATGAGTGTTTTCCCTTCATACTATGATGCTACTAGTTTCTCCTCTCTTGTAGCACTAGTGTTGTAGCTATGATGACCCAAGTAGACACGAGAGGCAAAATCTGATGAGAGGTATAACATCAGTTATACATATAACATCAATTTCCTAAATTTATCTTTAGAGAATCCCCTCCCATATATCCTCTCATTTCAAGTATAACCAAGAAGGATGTAAACCTTTCTAAACTTCTGCTTAGGAAAGCTTAACATAAGAGATTACAAAACATCTCACAAAGTCTATTTAAGCTTGTGGAAAGAATGCAAATACACTGAAGGAAATTCTCTTTCTCTTCACAGTGATAGTGACTATTTAATTATTTATTACACTGTCTGYCAAAAACACCTAAATCAATAGCAAACAACCATTTGTAACCATAACTGTAGTGTAGTCAAGCTGGATCATAGCTGAGAGACAAAAGAAAGAAATGCTTTTTCTAGTTCAATATTCCTATTCTCCTAAAATAGTTACACACACAAAAGGGAAAATCTGCACAAAGGGAAAAAAAAAAGAGCTTTTCTTCTCTATTGTAACTATTTCCTGCCTTGCTGTAAACAGCATGTTACCATTATGGCATTGATTCACTGCAATTCTAGTACAGTCCATGCTCAAGGAACATGAGACATCATTTAGYTGGCTTGCTCTGCCTTTAGCACTGACAGAAATGCCTGAGCACACTCCYCCACTAAGTCTCYMMACAGCAAGGAAAACTGYCAACATGTCAGACAGGGATACACAGTTGGCTAAAATACTGGTCCTGAGAAGGAATCATGTACAGCAATGTTATCATCAGATCTTTAGTGAAGTTTGAGTTTGAAAAGGAAGCTTTGTTAACTGTACACTCTGCGTGGGCGCTGAGGAGGCTCTGGGAAAGATCAGTCCCAGCAAGTAATTTTTCTTGGAGCTGAGAATGAGCAGCAGTATCTCCAGCTCTCAGGATAACTTTCAGTCAATTACAAAATTTTTTAGCTGCCAAAGAAATTGTAATTAGCATGCACAGCTTCAGCTCAGTTATTTCTTGCTCACGAAAACCAACCCAAATCACTTTGCTTTCCAACAAAAACTGCCAACACATCTTTCAGGGGAGTTCATTCCCCCACTGACCATGTAGTCTAGCCACTATAAAACAAATAAACAAACCTCCACAAAATCAAAATGCATCTTCATGCTATTTTTCAAAAGCAACCTTTCCAAGGACGGGTGAGGACTATGGAGGCAGATAAATGGGATTATAAGGCTGTAAGTRCTTGCTGCTGTCCTTATCAGCAATGAAGGCAGCAATCTGTCCAAGAGTGACCTAACCAACCCCCAGATCAACTCCCATGTGCATCATGCCTGTATCTACAATTAGCATTTGTGCTATTGGGCAACAATTCAGCCAGCCTATGTGGGTGTTCATGCCATCTAACCACAGACATCCAGAAAACACTTGCTTAGGCTTCCTTTGACAGCTGATGGACAAGAGCTGARCAAGTCCAAACCACAATTTACTCCATTTACTAAAAAAACAGAACAAACCAYCCCTTCTGAAGGTAATTGTACCCACTGAATTCACAGGTAGTTGAAGTGATCAGTATAAAAACTTACCTTTAAGACAATATTAACAGGTGTGATAAAACCTCTCCTTCTTGATTAACACTACTTTAGGTTTGTGGATATAATTCTTTACATTTGACAAAACACACACAAACATTCAGGTAATACTGCCTCTGCCAAAAAGGTCACTTAAGTTTTTTTTTTTTATGTTTAAGGGGAATTTCCCATATTTCAATTTGGGCCCTTTGATTCTYGTTCTGTCACTGAGTGTCACTAAAGGCCTGGCTCCATCTCCTTTACATTCTGCACCAGGTATTTAAATACATGGATAAGATCCCTGTTTGTGTGTGTCACATTCTGAAGACTGAAAAAATTCACAAAAAAGCTGATGTAATAACTTTATACATTTCATTGCATATATATGCTGCTAAAATGACCAAGCATTCTGGCAGACTCTTTGTATTCAAAATACTTACTGGTGAACACCCAGTACTTCCCAGTCCTTCCCAACATCCTTRGGAGCTATGTTTTGTAGAGTACTTGGACAAATTTCTATTAATTTACAAAGAAGTGACCAGCCCATCTGTAAAACAAAAATGCAGCTATTTTAGAATAGATACTCTGCTTGGAATTTCTRCATTGTCTTCCAATATCCTTGGCTTTTGCAAGACAGCTGTTCTGTTACCAAGCTAAATCAGTAAGGGAAAATTAATTAACACAATTGGTAYGGAAAGTTAAAAGACAGACGCAAAAATATGCTAATGATTTTGATTGCAYTGCTTGCAGGAACACATCACTCTCAATCTGCTTCACCACTACTTGAGGAAAGAGAGCACACAGTTAAATAAGTTCCTGACAGACAGAAACACATGATGTAACCCACAGTATGTTATCACTGGCCAGGGAAAACCCCTGCACTATTACACGTGGTTCAGCTTTAATGAAAAATGTGTGCTTTCATAAGAACTTGCCATTTAATTCCAAATTGTTAGGATAAAGTATAGGTTTGTAAAGGTCTTCAATGTTTTAAATGGGGATAAGATACGTAAACAATTACCAGACTTTCCATACTCTTGCCATCAACCCTCAGTACTGTGTGCTTTCAAAATGTAATGAAGGCAGCAGAAGTTTTGAGATCATATGGAGTGAAAGACAACTAAACCAAATGTATTTGTTCTTAATAACTACCTGTTCCATCCTAGGCAAATTCTTTGATTTTCAAGCATCTCTAAATAATGCCAAAAGCTAAAAATGCTCCTCTTTGATCTTCTGTATTGGATAAATCTGCTCTCTTACAAATGTTTATATGCTGCAGTGAGGAAGCAGTAAGCAAAATCTGTACAAAGAAATAACTGATGAAAGAAAATCCCTCTTGTTGAAAGAAAACTAGTGAAAATGTCAAAAGTCAAGATGAAGCAGATTTTACAGAAAGGAGTTATGACAAAGCATGAGAGTTCCCTTAGCCCATAAGGAAATAAAGTKGAAGCAGGCCTCTGTGCTTTAAGAACAGAGCCAAGGCAAAAGATAAAATGTCACAAATACTATGAGTAATTGGATCACTTTTTTACAGAAGAGTTGTGTAAAGCAAAGAGGTCAAGATGGGACAGCCAACAACAGGAATGTAAATGGCTACCTCCAAAGAGTTTAACAGCAAAGTTCATACAAAGTGCATGATCCCTAACCCTGCAATCAGTAAGACTAGAAACATGGAATTACAAGTCYGGTAGTGTAGTCACCCACAGGAACAGCATAAGCTTGAATCCAGGCAGCTTTCCTGACAGCTTTGTAGAGCATGGAAAAGGTGATGYAGCTCCCCAGGGACTGGAATTCCACTTTTGCCTTTCACACACTTGGTTGCAGYGTGAGCATAGCCCATATCTGCAGTATTTTGTTTCTGTTTAGATTTGCAGAGACAAATGTTTTAAGCCAATTACAATTCACTTACAATTAATGTCTGCAGACTGAGCTTGACTATGAGCCAATTTCCATGCACTTCCCCTCCCTGGRTAGCAAGCTGCCTTGCCCTGCATGAGATTACAAATCACTTACTATGGACTTTCAGGCTGCTCTGTGTAACTGAGTCCTAACTAAGTGTAGGTACAATAGTCTTAGTAACCATCAGCCCAAGATGAGGATATGTAATTCCCTAATTTTCYATACTCCAAGCAAAATAGAATTTACTGGTGACTGTCAATCAGGTCCAAATTTCAAAAACATTGTAGAGGTGACTATTAATGGATGAACTGCTTATTCCTTAGAAAACATTTCATTTTAGAAGTCCCACTTTATAAGAGCATCCTAACTGTTCTTATAAAATTTAGAATCTGATGGAAACTTGCTTAATTACTTCAGAAAATTCCTTTCTGTATTAACTGTTTCTGGTAAGTTTTATATTCTCATTGAACATTTTTATTTGGATTGTTAGGACTCCAAGTATTGACAAACATTTATCAGAACKGCAGATCCAGAGAAGACCAATGGAAACATCTGACCTGCTGATATGTGGTCCATTTTGCAAKATTAAAATCACAACCTGAAGTAACAGAGAGCTTATTAGCTATTTGATAATTAAGTAAGAAAGCAAGGGTCTTTTAAATAACAGAAATCCTAAAGGTTACAGGGGAGGGAAATAAAGTAAACAAAGATGTCCTTATAAAGACTTAAACAGGTCCCTATATACAGAAACACTTGGTAGTAGCACTGAAACTCATTATTTTTAGATCAGACCCTTTTTGTTGCTGGCAGGYAATTAATTTTTATTACATTAGGTCCCACCATCTACGTAAGACAATAAAGCTCTGCTGAGTGCTCTTTACTCAAGTGCACTCACATTTTGCTCTAGAGCTTCTCAGYTGTTCCAGTCATTGCCAGAGAAACTGCAGAAAACTGCCCTATTTACTTAAAGACACATATTTTACTTACAGGAACTAGTGGCTTTCCACACCAGTACCTTCCTATTTTTAAAGGAGCTTGCAGGGCTTTTGCCTGCAGTCTGACTTARGCCAGCACTTGCAATATTGAGCTACTAGGCAAATTAACCCTGTACAAGTTAGTGTACAATGCTTTGTAACCAGTTAAGGAGGGGAGATAAAGAAAATTCTCTTTTCAGGTTCTTCTGACTGTGTTTATTCTCCTTTGTGAGTCCATTTTTTTTACAATGCCAAAAGTAAAAGGAGAATGATTAATTATTTGTTCAATAAAAAAATCATTAATAGTGCAAAGAGACTGCACTGAAATCAGAACCCCATTACTTCACCATTGCTGTAAAGTGAGAATTTAGTCACAAAGTTTACAAAAAATAGCAGTGAAGGAAGCAAGAAGACAGAGCTCTACTTACGTAGTGTGAGTGTTTGTAAACATCAGAACTGAATGTGAAAGAAGTGCTGCCCAAGACATTTTATGAGGAATGGGATTTGAAACTTGCACTGGCTATRAATTTCCCATTGCAACACAAACATAGTAATGCAAAGGAGGTCCAGAACTTCTAAACTGAAACACTGTATGACTGCAAATATAGGCAGGTAGAAGATCAAAATTAAGTTTAAAATTCTGCATTAGAATGAGATATTTTAGGAGAGTTAAAATTAATCACTATCTTCCTTATGCAATTCTGAGAATCTTGTGCTATTTTTTCACACCTACTTCTTGTTGTGATTGATGTTTAACTTCCAAGTTTAGACTTCAGGGCAGAGGTTTTATAAACTGTTATACATCTAATGCGCTTTATCTTGAAAATAACTGCTGATTCATATTCCTGTAYTTGTTAATAACCTGACAATCAAATAGTAAAATAAGGAAAACCTCAAATCACTGCACAAATATTTAGTCTTCCAAAGAAACCTGAGATCAGTGGTATTCCAGATTAATCACTACAGAAATACAATTTCATACTTMATCTGAATTTTGGACTTTTGACCTCTAGCTAAGGTAGTACACAGAAAAACCCCCAAACCCTTAAAATATATTATTATTTAAGAGGCATTTGCAACATAATTAATGTTTTGCCTTCCAGTTGAAATGAAAAACCCCAAAACATGCCTAAAATATTGTAACTATATAAATGTTCTTAATAATTAAAAAAAAAACAAACAAGCGAGTTGCACAGAAATCTGGCACTTATAAACATCCTCTATGCATAGTATAGTCAGAAATTTAATATTTGCCTGCCAGGAAGCACCTGTTTCGYATGACGAGTCTGGCAGCTGTACCATAAGTATAACATCAAATTGTGCAAGTACCACACCTAGTCCAAATGGGCCAATGTTAAATTACAGGARGAGGCAGGCAGAACCTTCAATTGCAGAACTTGCCCTTAGCTAAAATATTCCCCCCACCTTTAAAAAACTGTGCTGGCACAAGTCTCAGGGATATGGCTACATATATATATGAATTCATAGTAAAAAATAGTGCTTTTCAGAAGTTTGTCTACCACGGCAAAAATCAATATGGACACGTCAAAATTATATTAAACAACATGATTGGTAATTTAGAACCCTATATGACGCAGTATTCACATGGCTTAATTTCTCTTTTCTATCTCGCCTCCTTCTGCCGGTTAAAACAGGGGCGCAGCCAGCAGCGTCCGCAATAAGTTGGAGCGCTTGGTCCCTTTAAATGCCAGCGGTGACAGCGCCCTTCTACAGCTCAGAGCACTTCATGAAGCGGCCCAGGAGACAGACAACAAGCTAAGGAGACATCAACAAGCGGAACAAGAACTTTTATCCCGGGCAGGGCTCGCTCATCCCGCGGCGCGCAGGCGGAGCGGGGGAAGCGGCCCCGGCCCGGCCCCTGACCTGCTGCACGCCCGCCGCTCCCGGGTACAGATCCACCACCAGCAGCAGGGGCACGTGGACGTTTTTGCCGCTGAAGAGCCGGGGAGCTGTGAGGGGACAGAGACAGACAGAGAGACCGCGTTAGCGACCGGCGGCGGGCGGGACAGGGCAGGGCAGGGCAGGGCARGGCAGGGCGCTCACCGCTCTGCCGGGCCGCCAGCTCCAGCAGGTCGCTCAGGGTCTGCACCAGCGTCTCCAGCCGCTTCCTCTCCTGGACGTTTTGGAGCCGGACGACCAGCTTCCTCAGGGCTTGTTCCTCGCCCGCCACCGCCTCCCCCTCCTCGGGGCCGCCGCTGGCCATGGCCGCCCCGCCGCCCTCTCCGTTCCCATCCGCCGGGACGGGCGCAGGGCTGGGCTGGGCTGGGCGGCGCGGGCCTGTCCCGCTGCTGCAGCCCCGCAGTGCCGCCGCCCGGCCGCCGTCACCCGGCCCTGCCGAGCCGCCCCTGCTGCGGCCTCCGGCCCCTCCCACGCCGCCGCTCCATGGACACGGCCGAGGACCGGCCCCCGGTAACCCCAGGGAAACGCCCCAGGACCTCGCGCAAGCGCCCGGCAAACAGAGCAGAGCCGCGGGCAGCTCCCCTCACAGTGATTGACGAAACCGCTGCCCTATAGAGCTGCCGAACTGGGCCCGGGGTCCGCCCAGAGTGCCGCCGTATAAACACCGGCCAGGGGGCGGTAGGACTGGGGTGCGTTTGGTTTRTGGGTTGGGTAAGCTTTAGGTGGCGAGGGTCTGTGACCCTGTGGGATATCCACACTGAGCTAGTCTGTTCCTGAACACTGCGCCCTGTGGAAGGGTGTGGAGTTGAGCCTTGGAAGAAGGGAGGGGTGAGGTGAAGGTGTTTCAAGACTCTATTTCCATCTCTAATTGCCCCACTCTAATTTGTTTGGCAATAAACTGACTTCCCCCAGCTGGGTCTGTTTTGCCTGTAATGGTGGTTGGTGAGTGAYCTCTTCCTGKCCTTATTTAGGCCCATGAGCCTTTTGCTRTGTTTTCTYTCCCACCTYTAGATAAGGAGGTGAGTTAGAGGGTGGCTTTGCTGAGAAGCTGGTGTTTAGATGGSGTCAACCCACCACAGTCCTTTTTGGCCCCCRCCACATTACTCTTGCTGAAACCACAGATTCTGAAATCTTCAATATGTATCTTCCACCCACCTTRATAGTAAATATTGTGTAGTTGAAGTCTGACCTCTTTCTAATGTTCCATCAATGAGTGTGGATGGCTTACCATGAAGACCACAACAAAGAGCCCTAGACCTTTAACTAATTTGAACAATTTGTTCTCTTTCTCTTGGGTCTCAGTGTGTTTATTCCATGTATTTTGTTCTCTATCTCTAGCATGTTGTGTTGTTTTATGCACAGAGTTTGAAAAGACTGTACATAGTCACAGAGTTGAGATCATTGAGTCCAACCTATAACTAGCACCACCTTGTCAACTAGACCATGGCACTAAGTGTCACATCAAGTCTTTTTTTAAAAAAACCTCCAAGGACAGGGACTCCATTTCTTTTTGGCCACAGGCCACATCATACAGTCTWCTGGTTTGATATAACAATTTCCATGGCCTCATAATCTGATGTATAATGCATATTGTTATATTTTCTTGAAATCAGTGTAATGTTATGTATGAATGGAAGATGCATTGACCCTTGCAGAAACTTCCTAAGTGAACACAATGTTAGATTTGAGTCTACTGTAACTGTATTTTARCTCTATGTACAAGTTGATTGGGGTAGGAGTTTCTGTTGGAGTAAGGCTGCAAAGGGGACTCCAAAGAAAGGGATAACCTGTTTAAAAACACACCAGAAGACCCACAAGAACTCTTTTTTTGTCTGAGTTATGGCCCTAAGGCTCATCCCATTCCTAGGATTTGTTTTAGAAATTAAATCCAAGTTGGAGTTCAAGGTTGATTTGGGTTGTAAAGGGGCCATTTTTGCCTTCTGTTCTCAGTCATCTCTAATGTCTCTTCTGAAAATAATTTTCCTGTATTGGGCCCATTTTCCTCTCTTGGCTAGATATGTTTTCATGTTTGGAATAAAATTTTCTGCGTCATGTTTTAATTCAGTCTGTCCTTGATATTAGCCATCCCTGATTGGCTTTTGCTATCAGCTGTTTAGCAGGTCCCTCATTTCTTCACCCTTCCTAGCTTTGGTGTTGACACTGATTTACATGTTCTGTGGTGCTTATAGGCTGAGATATCAGGATGCAGAGAGAGATTCCGGGTCAGCTGTGAAAGGACTGTATGTTGCAGTGTGACAGAAGTATATTTCAGAACTGAAACTTCATCTTTTTGACAGGAGAGGGAGGCGGTGTGCAAGGAAAGACTGTAGGCTGTTGTTTCTGCGTTRCTGGGAAGGAAGGTGTTTTTCTGGAACAGTTCTTTTCCCTGGATCATTGCTTGTTCAGTTGGGCTTTTTGGGGGYGGAATTCTCTTTGGATTTTCTTTCTGTTTGGTTTTGTGGGGAGGAATGCATGTGAGAATGGGTTTGGGTTTTTTGTGGGGGAGGTTCTGAATGGTTTTTTGTTTAGTTGTGTTTTCTGAGGGTGTTTTTCGTTTGTCTTTTGTTGGTTTTTTTCCCCCCTCTTCCTGCTCTCCCATTATTTTATTTGTAGTGCTTTGCACCACCTGGTGAGCCTGCAAAAGCTGTGTTAGGTATTGCCTGGAGACTCTCCTTTACAAGCTATTCCTGACAGAGTGCAATGTCAGTCAGGTCCCTTTTTCCACATTCAGTTTTGGCTCATCATACTTCCCCTAGAGAGGAGAATGAAAATTTAATTACAGGAGACTTTATAACTACCTTTTTTTTGGTTTTGAAATCTGCTTTGAAGAGCCCATGCATATTTATCACTGAAGGCATARTACTCTGAATAAATATTCTTTCCATTCTGTGTGTTTTAACCCTGCAGCTGGAGAGGGAGTGGTGTTAATTTGAATGACAGAAAGTGCTCAGACAGAGCCTGTTCAGAAGTGATATGACAGTTATTTGATTCACCCCTGGACAAAACGCTGATAAATGGTCCATCTGCTTTTATGTCATAASCAGCAGAGGCTCTGTGGTGTTAATGAATTCATTGCTTCAGAAAACAGTGGCAGAGCAGGTATTCTACCTCGACCTTTTCAGCTCTCATTTTAGCTATCAGGGATTTAAATTTTAAGAAGATTAAGTACTGTCCATAGGCCCATACTKGTTCACTGCTCTCTGTATGTGAAGGTGCATCATCCTCACAGCTGCCAAATGGATGGGCTCAGACAGGCACTCTCTTTGCTGGGTAGGAAACTGGCTGATGGCTGGGCCCAGAGGGTGATGGTGAATGGTGATACAGGGGTCAGGATTTGGACCAGCCCTGTCTAATACCTTTATCAATGATCTGGACAAGGGGATCAAGTGCTTCCTGTCAGTTTGCAACAAGTTGGGACCAAATTGGAAGTGTTGATCTGCTGGAGGGTAGGAAGGCTCTGCAGAGGACACTGGACAGGACTGATGGACCAAGAACAATTGTGTGAGGTTCCAAAAGGTCAGGTGCTGAGTCCTGCACCTTGGTCTCACCAAGCCCTCAACAATGGAATGCTGAAGGCTGGGGCGTAGTAGCTGGAAATCTACCCCATGGAAAAGGACCTGGGGGTGCTGGTCAACAGCAGCTGAACATGAGCCAGGGTGTGCCCAAGTGGCCAAGAAGGCCAGTGGCATCCTGGTCTATGTCAGAAATATTGTGACCAGCAGGACCAGGGCAGCAATTGCYCTGTACTCAGCACTGGTGAGGCSACACCTTAAATCCTGTGTTCAGTTCTGGACCTYTCRCTGYAAGAAAGACACTGAGGTGTTGGAGCAAGTCCAGAGAAGGGCAGTGAAGCTGGTGGATGGTCTGGAGCACAAGTCTTATGAGGAGCAGCTGAGGGAGCTGGRGGTGTTCAGCCTGGAGAAAAGGAGGYTCAGGGGAGACCTTWTTGGTCTCTAYAACTGCCTGAAAGGAGGCTGTAGCCAGATGGGGGTCAATGTCTTCTCCCCAGRAGCAAGTGATAGAACAAGAGAAAATRTCCTCRAGTTGTGTGAGGGGAGGTTTAAATRGGAAATAGTGMAAARYTTCTTTCCTGAAAGGGTTGTCAAGCYCTGGAATGGGCAGTCCAGGGAAGTGGTTAATTCACCACCCCCAGAGATATTTAAAAGAAATGCTGATGTGGCCCTCAGGGGCATGGTTWATGGTGGACTTGGCAGGACTGGGTTAATGATTGAACTCGATAGTTTTAAAGGACTTTTCCACTCTTAATGATTCTATGAAATGTACCTTTCTAAAAGCAGGTGCTCTACTTGAGTTTCAGAAAGATTTTAGGTTTTCAACATACTTTTTTGAAATTGCCGTTAGATACRTTCCTTAAAGTGTTAGAAGTGTACATTATAAACTTATATCTAAGTGTGCATTATATAAATAACGTATGACTATTTCCATTTGTGGTTAAAAGATTAAATCATAACAAAAGTGATACTTTTATTTAAAGAAATTTGTGCRTATGTTAAATTGGGCTGACACCTAGTGGTGGGAATACTTCTAATACAGTAGTAAATGGTCTATGGATCCCTTGGTTCTGTGGGTATTTTAAGTTAAACAAAGGTGGCTTGAAACTATGCTTTTTTTAGAGGAGSTCAGGGAAGACTGGATTTCCTCAAAAGAAAGATTATCCCTGGAGTTTCTGCCCTTTATCTTTCCTGAAAATCATCTTCCTTCTGCCTGCTTTTCCTGTCTCATCATCCTTTGGGGTACACTGCATTGCTGTACACTCTATAAGGTCTATATGTTAACAGAGCAGATGAGTACTTCAAAGCCCAAGTAAGCTTTCCTGCTGTTTCCTGCTGAATAGCTGATGATGCACTTCGTGGTTCTAAATTGGAAACTGAAGGAGATGTTCAGGATGTTTTCTGCCAGTATGTAGCTGATTAAACAGCTTCTGTTAAAGGGACAAAGCTTTCACTTCATAGACTCATGAAACTGTTTGGGTAGGAAGGAACCTTAAACACCATCAAGTTCTGATCCCCCGGCCATGGGCAGGGACASCTTCCACTAGACCAGGCTGCTCAGGGCCCCATCCAACTTGCACACTTCCAGGGATRGGRCATCCACAGCTGCTCTGGGMAACCTGCTTCAGTGCCTCACCACCCTCACAGTAARGAATTTCTTCCTAATGACTAATCTAAACCTGCCCTCTTTCAGTTTGAAGCCATTCCCCCTTGTTTTGTCACTACATGCTCTTGTAAAAAGTCCCTACACGCCTGTGGAATCCTTCCAGTTATTCTTTGTGTCCCTTTCCAAATCCAGCTCCAGCTTCACCTTGGCCTTCTGCCCCTATCCCTGTACAAATGGACTGCATCCCTATACTCCTCCCAGGTTACCTGGTCTTGCTTCCTTTGCCTGTGCATATACTTCTTGCCCTTTAGCTTGACCAGCAGGTCCAGACTCAGTGATTCCCATCTCCTGCCCTCCTTGCCAAAGTTCTTCTGCCTGGGAATCGCTAATTTGTGTGTTCCATGAAGATGTCCTTAAAAATTTRCCAGCTCTGTTCTGTTCCCTTGTCAGTGAAGAAAATTTCCCGGGGAATAGTATTGATGAGTTCCTTGAGGAGCTGGTGTTTACTTTTCTGAAGATGATCACACCTTTAAGGGGGGAAAAAAAACCCCTCAACTGAAAAATTATGGATTTGTGGCCTCTAAGGAGGTGTAATAGAAAGCCTGAATTTCTGGATCACTGGCTTCAAGGTTATGTTAAAGAGAGCTGTGAGGAGGAGGGTTAGGGGSCACCTGATCCAGAGTATGTAGCACTTGGCCATGGCAAGAAGCAACGTGATGGAGGTTTTAAAAGGAGGCTCCTTTTAAAATAGAATAGAACAACACTGACTGTTGAAAAAAAGAGTATGAAACTATCATCACTTTCAGAGTGGCTGAACTATATGGACCTTGGATATAATAGGATACAATAAGGCCATTGGTTTATGAAATATGGTGGACTTGATAATGTTAGGTCTACTAGAAGGTACTACCTCTACTTATGCTACTTCCTTATAGCATAGATACTACAATGCCTACAGAAGTGAGTTTGCTCACCAGAYAGAGGCCAGCACTGTGTCTGACCTGGGTAGCACTGCTCATCTTGGGATTATTTCACTTATTTAATTKTAAATTATTTTCTTAATAACTGTAGCTATTACTATACAGCACCACTGGGTTTACAGGACCAMGTATGATGCATTTTGCCTGTGTCTAGGGTTTTGCATATCTTTTCTAATTTAATTTTTATGGGTCTCTTTCATTGTRCCATAATGTCTATCTGTCATCAGCTTTTATAAAATGTGCAAATAAAGATGRTAATGCAAATGAATGTAAATCCCTGAAGCAGAATTCAAGAATGTGGTGTCAAAGTAAACAATAATCTAGCAATATAATTTTCCCCTCTGTGTCTGTTCAGTTATTAGTGGATTGATCACACTGGTTTTAGTAAGGAAGAAGGTTCTTGGTTCTTATATGGACAGTTATTCATATGGCTTAATTATTTACTTTGGCTATTTATAGAAAAAAATTTGGTTCTCCAGGGACAAAATATAGACTTTCAAATTCCTACAGCTAGTGAACCTTTTTAGGTTTACTAGATGATTTTAGTTCTTCCAGAGAATGCATTGTTGTCCAGTACATGTTTTTGCACTGGTTATAAATTGAAGTAATTTTCATTACAAGAACAAAGGGAACACTTCAGGGTGACCTAATTSCAACCTTCCAGTACCTGAGGGGAGCCTATAAAAAAGCTGGAGAGAGATTTCTTAAAAGAGTGGTGACAGAGCAAGGRGGAATGGCTTCAAACTGAAAGAGAGCATGTATTTAAATTAGATATTAGGAGGAAATTTTTTACTGTGAGTGTGGTGAGGYACAGAAACAGGTTACTCAGAGAAGCTGTGGCTACCCCATCCCTGGAARTGTTCAAGGCCAGGTTGGATGGGGCTCTGAGCAAYSTGATCTAGTGGAAGGTGTCCCTMTACACAGCAGGGAGGTTGGAATTAGATGGTCTTYAAGATCCYTTTCCAACCCAAGACGTTCTTTGATTCTATGGTTCTTTACAATAGCCTATTTCATTCGTTTTAMTGTAGAAATAGTTCTAAGCAGCATTCACTGGATTTGCAAGTAGCTAAAATGATTGACAATTAGACAATCAGACAGTCTGTTCCTACGTCTATCCAAAGGTTCTGTGCTGTATCAAGTAACTGATAYATGATAGCTGAGCTATCCCATAGCAGCTCCTAGCTTACCACTGAAATAGCATAAAACTTCCCATTCCCTTTACCTAGCAGACATCTTTCTGAATTAGTTGCTTATCTATTTATYGCCTTTTCCAATCTACTAACATTCTCAAAGTAACATAAAGGACTACTATTTGGTAATGCTCTTAATTAGCCAAGTACTTTTCTTAAAATATTAAAAGTGGTTTAGCCTTTGTCAGCAATGGCAGTTGTATGGCTTGTCCTCATTATTTCCTCAGTTAAAGTAGCAGGACTAGTGTTAACTTCATTAATTTTCTTGAGAAACTGGGAATTTAATTGTTTCAAACTTGTTTCTTGTCACTGCAAGAGGCTTCTAATTAATATTTTCTCTCTTCATAATTGGAACAGYTTTAGCACCAATAAGTTTTACTGCATGAGTCTTTTGACAAATTACCTACTGTATCAAACACAGTAATTATTTTTGCAAGGTTTTGTGTAGCAGCATGCTGCTCAGATTAAGCAATATCATGATTCCAATTTCACAGTAATTTTTAATTTCTATCACCAGTAGCAAATCAAGGGTGAAGCAAGTAACAGGACTGGAAARGAATAGTCCTCTGGTTTAACCCCAGTTCATATGTTTCCAAGGATATGTTAGCATCCCTCTTTTCCTCAAAGAAAGACTCTGCACATTCTCAGTCCAACTTCCAGCAGATTCTCCCATCTTTGTTCTCTATTGCYATTCTTGTTATTCCCTAAGACATTTCTTGACTTTGGCATGTTTGTTTCCTGTGGTCCTTCACCAGACTGCTGCAGGCACAAGTGGTGCCTGCCCCAGTGCCAGGACTCGTGCCAGGCATCCACGTGGCAAGAAGGTCAAGCCCTATTGCCACATCTGGCTGCAGCATCAGTCCCCTCCCTCTTCCTGCTTGGCCAGGTGCTTGCTATCCCTGTTGCTGCTCCTAATAGTGATTGTCTTGGATCTTGGGCATTCATTGTTTTGGACAATGCTGATACAAAAAATATCGTAGCCCTGTCAAATACTGTGATATAGCATTATTAAACTGATTTGCAAAGCATTAAGGTGTATAAACTTCCTAATGGTACAATTCCACTTACTGTGTATAAATGACTGCAGTATTGAAATTACATTGCAGTTAATAGAGAAATATTTCAATCACTTCACTAAATGCATTGCTGTGTGAACAGTRCATTGTAATACTCAGCATGCTATCACTGACACTGAGCATGTAAACATAGCATGTCACATTTATATAGTTCCTGTACTTGTGGTGATAGACTACCAAGTCTGTTTACCCTGGCTGTCCTTATCTTAACAGTAAGATAAAAACCATGAGCCACAACAAAGTCAGTCAGATATCTCAGTTAATGTTTATTGCAAGTGTGCCAAGTCCTCCATGCTTTTGCCTCTTTCCAAAGAAGGTATGTGTATCAAAGTGCCCATGAGAAATTCAACAGAGCCCTTGGCACCAAGGGTGCAACACCCAGTAGCACAGCTGCTTGCTGTAATGGGCATTTATCTTGGTCTGTTGGTAATACTGGCTGTGGTTGACTTTCTGGCAGGCTTGCTACCACATCCGTGGGTGATGTTCCAGCTCTGGAAATGAAAGGGTACAATTCCATTTCTTTCCCTTGCAGTCTGTTAACAAGACTACTGAGTACAAAGTCCTTATTATTTTACTCAGTATTGCCAGTGTAATTAAGCCTCTCTCAGAATTGATTTGGCATTCACTTCAGCCACTGAACAGCTCTCTAAGTCATATCAGGGACTGGTTACCTACAGCAGTAATGGGTTGGTTCACCAGCTTCCAATAGGACCTGCTAGAAAGGGAACTGTGCAATAGGCTCTGTAAGTTCACAGGGAACAAAACATTTATTTGGAATGAGTGGCCCTTTTGCAGTCATGTTGTTAAAGTAGAAAAAAAAATAACCAGATGTTCACTAGGGAAAAATATTAATTTAAATAAGCTTTGTCCCAGATGAGTTGTGAAATAGAAAGGAAAATTAGGCCTTCACATGTGTTGGTCATTGCCCTGTCCACCTAAGCAGTGGTTCCTCAGGAACGACTGTTCCCAAGCCACTCCTCAAGTCCTGGCCCACATGATGTGTGGATGGCCAACAAAGAGGTGTGAGAGCCAAAGAAGTTTGGCACTGTGGAAACTCAGAGGCTTTGTGTTGAGGAGAGGGAGACAGGCCTGACTGGGAGGATGTGATTCCTTTCAGAGCATGGTCAAGTTGAGGGCCTGAAGTAGAGGCCATGTCACCCTTTCCAGTCCTGAGCTTCAGTAGCAGAAGGCCTTAGACCAGTGGCCATGCACAAGCAAATGCTGCTGCATCTGCTTGCAGTTAAACAGCAGGGAAAGGCATCTGACCATCATTCCTGGTGTGTTAGTGGCTCACTATTCATTTTCTTCTGTGTGATGCTGACATAGGCTGCAGCACTGGGCTCTAGTGCTCCCCTGCTATGGTTGCAGAGACAGGCTCTGCCCCAAAGCAATGGGTAAAGCCCTTTGCAGTGTGCTAAGTTGGTGACTCAAGAAGGAAAGGATGAAYATAGGATGCGTTAGAGTATGGTGTTGAGATGGGTCAGAGCTTGGGCAGCCACAAATCTATTGGCACAGACACAGTGATGTGATATTAGCAAGATCTTGTGCCTGCAACCTCTGAAAAGCAATCCCTGCTGTTATCTTACCCCAGCCACTCTGAGCTTTCATTCTAAACTGAGCCACTTGAATTTCTGRGGTATTTAATATGTAAATGAGGTGTCTAGCTACTCCCAGGCTTGTTTCTTAGGCTTATTTTGTAAAACAGTTTGTAAGGACTTTTTGCTGTTACCTATGGGAGAATTATTTAATCAGTTGAGGGTTCATACGAATCTTGCAATTGTACGCGAAGTGACACTCAGCTGCTGCTGGTTCAGAATGTTTGCAGCTGTTCATGTAAGAATCTCATGTGTCTAATTCAAGGTGRAGGAGGTKGTGAGTGACAAAGTACCTTGCAGTTATTTTCCTTTTCTGCCCCTAAAGATTAGGAGAAAAGCAGAGCTATTCCTTTCTGCTCCCCTTATCCCCCAAAAGAGCAAGTCTGTGTTTGATCTATTTTCTTCTTTTCTTTCTTTCCCTAATGCACAAAACTAGGCCATGAAATCCATCTGTAGACTGCTTGGCAAATTTCTTTGGACTTGCTTGAAGAATCAGCCACGGTTTTGATGTAGTCAGTGTCTTTAAACCCCACTGGTTTTAGAAGGTATGTGTTGATATAGACAAATGCAGCATTGCTTTCTCTTGGATAGTCAGCCAATAGTACCACACAACATAAACTAGCAGTTAAYTTTTCAGTCACAAGTACTGTTTAACAGTATTATTTGAGCTGATTTTGTCTGCTGTGCGCAAGAGTTTAATGACAAAGACTCACACACTTGTGTTACTAATCAAAGCATGGTGATTTCCCTGAAGTTWCTAGGTGGGTATTTGATCTTGGTGTTTAAGGAGGTCTGGCATCCTCCTCCCTCTATGGTAAAAAGTGAGATTTTGTTACTGCAAATATACTCTTCAGTAAGGCTTCCAATTTCTTTTATAACTTTTGGYAATCAGTGAGGTGGGACTTACTGTTGATGTATGGCCTCAAACTTTTGATGAATACTGTCCTTACATGTCTATTGTGTGGCTAAAATGAGGCCATTTCAAAATGCATGAGTTTAGAGTATAGTGACAGGAGTGAATGCCTGGGTTGTCAATATATTGGCCAGTAGCTGTACTTTACGTAAGACAAACATAAATACACTCAGATAAGAACTCATTTTTTCTGCACAGAATAATTTAGTCCCAACAAAATTTATCTGGAGTCTCATTGACAGCAGCCACCTCACCATAAGCCTCTCACTGCAAAAGTTCTCTTTCCTCAGCTATGGCTCATTTGGAAAGCCCAAATCTCAAATATATCCATTCTATGAAAAGAGGTCAGTCCCAAACTCCAGCTGGATAATATCATCCCTTAGTTGTAGATTAAAAACTCTTGGTCTTTCATTAATTATTTGCATTTCATTTCTGATCTCTCAGTATTGAGCACAATAGGGTTCATGTCCAGTCCATGTGTAAAACARTCTTGTTCATGACAAACTGGGACAAAATGGACATGAGCAAAATTTTGAGCCAACATGACTAGTATGAATTATTATTGTTAGGACTATTTTTAAAGTATCAGTTAAGCAAAAACAGTTCAATTTTTATAAGCTATTAAAATATTTATGAAAATCACTGAACAGAAAAAAAAATTCCTGTTTTACTCTGACTTTGTGTGTATTATGGCTGACAAATTTCAGTAAGTCTGAATCTCCTCTTCTGTTATACTCAAAGATTTGTATTGCTTCTTAATTCTGTGTGGCTTTGTGCCAGTCACCCGAATTGCAGGGTCAGTAGCCAGGCAACAATATCCAACATGCTGGTCCAGTCTTRCTGATTGACATTGCTTTTCAGTCTATCAGAGGTTTCCAAATATATTGTACTGTCTTTAAGTTCTTCATTTTTAGTTGGAAGACTGTTTTGCTCATTTTTTGTCATGTATTAAATTAAATCCTTGTTTTGTGCAAGTTGTATTTATCTAACCTTTTCCCACAGAACAGTGGATAGAATGTACTATGTCAATGGATTTGCAATCACTAAGAAGTCTTTGAGGCTGAGAGTTCATTTTWATACTCACAAGCTGAAATTATTTCAGTCTTATTGCAAGTATATTGCTTCATGTGGTTGTATTGCTGCACTGAAATAATGTTAAATTCCTTGTACTGCTATTATAGCCTTACCTTTCTGCCTTTGATCACATTGGTGACRAATGGCTGTAGATGTCTTATTCCTATTTGATCAATTATGCTTTGATTTAGTCTTTTTATTGGTAARAAACCTGTGCTTTGAGCTATTTTGAAGGATGTGCACTGGAAGATTTTGGATTAAACCATTTTTGGCATATCCTATTTTCTGTCTGTCTGGAGATTGTTCAAGGTTTTTACTGTACAATTAGTCAGATTTTTGACTTGGAATGGAGTCATAAAGAGAGACTGTGAAGCACTTGTATGACAGTCAACTCCTCCAAAATACCTGTTACAGAGCTGGTTTAATTTAAGAAACTGTAATTAATTATCTTTTTCATCRTTCCACCACAAGTGGAATTTTTTGAAAATTAAGTATAGGACAAAAATGTCTGTAGTGGAACATAGACTACAGAAATATCCAAATCTGGATTGGTGCACATGTAAATATTGATCATTTTCCTATGTCAAAGGCCTTTCAGAAGTGAAGGYTGATACATAAATTGCTTTCCCCTTGTCCATTGATCCAGTCGTTCCATTGTAGAAGGCMACTAGGTTAGTCAGGCACTATTTGCCCTTTATGAAGTCAGAAATCACAGAAAACAAATATGCTCTAACTTGCTAGGATTAAATCAATATACAAAATATTTCTTTGCTGCAAATAAAACAGCAGAGCACCAGTTGTATGTAYGACTGGTGGGCTATGGACTAACAGTTTAGATTGTCCAAATTTCCATAATAATCATATAAATATTAAATCTAGTCATTAGCACAAAAAAAAAAGTGTCAATATTCAAGTATAAGGTTTTTCAAGGTTAGGGTTGCAAGAAGTGGTTTATTAGGATATCTCTGATGACTGTGATTTGACATTAGCATTGTTTCTGTCACATTGCTTTTCTTTAGGAATTAAAAAAAAGCCATATGAAATCTGCTTTTGATGCCAAAATTATGACTGTTTCTTCCTTTTTTTTTTCTTTTGCTGATTGAAAAATTCACAGATGAGACTTAAATATGCCATGTTAGCATATCCGTATTATCCTCTTAGTGCAGAGAGGGTCAACAAAATGTCCGTACAATTCATCCCCATTCATCAACCTCACTACTGCTGCAACAATCCCTGTATTTAGCCTTGTATTTATTGTTCAATCTTGCTCAGTGTTGTTCCATTGTTTTTCCACTTTCTCTCTAAAGATCAGAGGCAAACCTGAAGTTTTATTTTAAGCATGGTTCTGTTTTGAGATCCTAATTTTGTGTTCTACTTCTTTTGTTAGACCTGAAAGTGTTTATTAGGGCAAAAATGCTCACTGTGCACACTGCTTGCAGGAGTTGCTGAAAATAATCAGAGTATTGCTTTGTGAGATTGCTACATAAATCTGTTGAACTATCTTTAGCAAATTAAAATCATTGTTTATTTGCAAGAGCTTCCAAGCACCACATATTTGCTGACAGGTCTGCATTTCCTGCTGATGAATACATCTTTGAATAATATGAGCTTGTTTTGGAGATAGCTACCATGAAAATTTAGTGACTGCTCCCATTCCATGCTAACTTGATACTTCACAGGCTTCAATTGCTCTGGCAAACAGTGGAAGCACCCAACTGATGAAGGTAGCAGACTGAAAATAAAAGAAATGTGTGAATTTTGGGAGAAGAGCTGTTCTTCTGGAGTCAGAATAAACAAAATTTGAGTGGTTGCCAAATTTTAAGCAAACCTAATACTGCTACAGACCAAAGTAGCCAGCATTTTTGTGAATGGGACACGCCTGTGTGCTSTGGTAGAGTCAGGGAGGCTTTATGAATGTCTACACAAAAATCTGAAGCCTTTCTGCCTTCTTGTTTATAGATGTAAGTAATTGGTCTCTTGTTTGATATATTTGCTGATGAAAAATGCTGTAATAATTTTTTTTCTACACAAAGGACCAAAAATTCACTTGGTCTTTGTATGTTTGTATTTTCATATACACACAGTGGAAAATTCATCGCATATTTCARCTGTAACTTTTGTTTCTATTGTCCTGAACATCAACACTGTGGCTATGACTTAACTCATGAATAGTTAAATTCTGTGGATGCTACTTGTTCCTCTCTTTGCAGCTGCTGTTTCTGTCCTAAGAGTCCTTTTCACTGCCTTGTGTAGAAATTCTGCATTTCCCAGGCTTGTTCACAGCTCTAAARCCATCATGCTTTAGATGCAATTAACATCAGCCTCTCTCAGCAACATCCTCTGCTCCTGTTCTTTTTCTGTCTTGAACTGTTCATCACTACATGGATATATTGCTGTATAAATCTATGGTATACTGACATCTTGAACACTTTATAATTTGTCCTGTTATCTCAAGAAGAATATAGTAAAACTGGAAACATTCTCTCTAATATGTGGCTGATTTTGTGATCAAGGAACTGAATTATTCCTGTATGGGGGGCAGTTTGCTGAATCCTCATCCAGGCTCCTTGGTCTCAAAGAGAGAACTGGGTTATGCATGTGTAAAGCTGTGACTGGGTCAAACTGCATAGGGAACTTCTTCCACTCCCATTCTGTGCAGGAGTCAGTGKTTGTCTGTCAAAGGCACCTAGCCCAGGATAGGGTGCAAAATATAATTCATCATAACATGCTATTCAGCTGTGGAACTGGTCATCACAGGACATTGTGGAAGCTAGAGATTTACATGTGTTCCAAAAACAATTGCATTAATTCAYAGAAGAAAAATATCTCAATTACTATTAAATACAAAGATTAACTTKTGACTCAGGAAGTCCCTGAGATGATGATTCCTAGAAGCAGTGCTGAAGCTTGCACTGTTTAGATCAAACCTTGCCATCTGGCAGGTCTGTTCTTACTCATTTGTGTGGTTCTGTAATCAGAGCCCTGACCCAGGGCTCTACTGTGCAAATGCTGGGGAGGAATTTGTCCCAAAATGTCAGTGCAGCAGAAGAAATGAAAGGTGTCATCACAATGAGAAAAAGTCCTAATGGCTCAGTGAAKTTGAGGGGGAAGCAATAAGTATCACAAAGTGGTTGAGATTGGGAAGAACCTCTGGAAGTCTTCTGATCCATCCATCCTATTCAAGCAGGACCACTCTAGAGCTGGTTGCCCAGCACTATGACCCTGCATCCAAGGAGGGAGATTCCAGCAGGCAACCTGTACCAGTGCTCAGTCATCYTCATRGYGCAAAARTGTTTCCTGATGTTCAAACAATGTCACCTGTGTTTCAGTTTGTGACCCCTGCCTCTGGTCTGTCAATGGGCACATCTTGAAAGAGTTTGACTCTGTCCCTTTTTCACGTTCCTTTCCGATCATTTTCTGAAAGCTGATTTCTTAGTTGGGTGTCTGATGTCCTTGTGCACAGGGTTGTTCTTCTCCAGCTGCAGGACTTTTCACCTTTTAAGTTCCTGRGGTTCCTGTTGGCCTGTTTCTCCAGCCTGTTAAGCTCCCTTGGGATGGCAGCAAGGCTCTCTGGTCCTTGCTCCCAGTTTTGTGTCATTTACAAATTGGCTGAGCGTACACTCTGCACCACCAACTAATGAAGGTGGTAAACAGGAATAAACCTAGAATGGACCCTCTGGRGTACACTGCCAGTTACTGACTTCCAGCTCCACTTCAWGCCACTGATCACCACCCTCTGGGCCTGGACATTCAGTCAGTTTTTGGTCTATCTCCCTGTCTACTCATCCARCCTATACTTCAGCAGCTTCCCTGGGAGAATCTTGTGGCAGACAGTGTTGGAAAGCCTTMCTAAATATCCACTGCTCCACCCTTTTCTACCAGGATAGTAATTTCATCAAAGAAGGTTGTCAAGTTTGTCAAGCATGACCTGCATTTGGTGAATCCATGCTGACTCTTTCATATGATGCTTGTCTAGAAATGGTGTCCATGATTAGCAACTCCATCACCTTCCAAGGGATCTGACTGGCCTGTARKCCCCTGGGTCCTCCTTCTTGAAGATAGGATGACATTTGCTTTTTTTCTAGTCTTCAGGCACTCCTCCAAATTTTTGTGGGGAATCAAGGATTATGGCATCAACCAGTTCCCTAAGGTTCATCATCCATCCTCAGGAAGAACTCCATGATATTTGGGCCATCCAATATCTAAAATGGAAACCTAGCAGCAGCTCTGTCTTGTGRGTTGGAGCAGGAAACAAGCCACAGTGAAGCAAGTCCAAGAAGTGGGAGATTATTGCTAGTGGTTGAAAATTAATGACACATAACAAATGAATTCAAGCTGGAGTTGGTAAGTGTGATGSTTATGCTAAAATCACTACTGAAGTTAATAGCCTGAAAACCATCAGCAGTTCAGCAGGTMGAGTCCCTGCATGTTATTGAAGATATGGGTAGTCAACATATGAAGATATGGGTAGAAAACTCACTCAGTGGGCCTTTTCATCTTGTATTTGTATGCATGAATTGTGTTACTGCCAGCTGCAGCAAGTTTTGGCTTTGAAGGAAAGCACAATGACACTCTGGAGGGAACAGCTCCCCTCTTCTGCTCATCAATGGACTTCAAGTGCTGCTCTGGACTTAAGAGAAAAGGTTTTCACACTAGAGTTYCTGTCTAAGCTCTTTAATCTTTATTCCCTGCCAAAACCAAGCTCAACAGAGTGATCTGTTTGAACAGATGGAGGCAAAGGCTGTCATTTTATACAGTTTCAYACTGTTGATATTCTGAGTGTTATTCAGTTTGACCTGCCCACAAACAGCTCACTTCATCTTTCCCATTCCTAAGTTCCCCTACCTGAAATTCAACTTCATGTGACAGCTCTGACACCTCAAAGTTATTCTAATTCCCTTCCTCCAGCTCTTGCTCAGTGTCACRAGCATCCAATCCATCTGCAATATTTCTTAAGAGAAGTACTGCTTTTCTGCTTTCTCAGCTTTACCTTGTGCTACCACAGATGACAATTTAGCTGACAAAATAAAAATTTGCATCAGTCACCAACTGTGCTAACTCCTGACTTCTGGTAATGGCCGTGTTCTTCCAGATGCTGCAGAAATAGATCTACCAGCATGAAAGCAGTAGTCTGCAAGAATTGGAGTGTATCTGCTGGCTCCAAGGTATGTAAGTAAAGGCTTACTTGCCTTAAAAGACTAACTTACCCTGTGCATATATTTTCAGGATTATTGCAAGAGTGTATCTTGGGAGAGTCTCTACTGAATATAGTTAAGCTTGAATTTGTAGATATTCACCAGATTAACTACGTTAAGGACTTGTAGCAAAGGATGCATGACAAAGTGGCATGTTAGCAGCTTTTTTTTTGGGAATTTTGAGCTTGACAAAGATGCTCAAGCTAGTGGAAGCAGAAGCCATGGTGTCTCTGGAGCCTTATCTAGCTAAAGTAGAGGCAGATCAGAAAAACACAGAGATAACAGAATTGGACAAAATAGCCAAGTCACTCATGCATGAGAAGATTCCTTCTGCATACTGAAGGTAGATGCAGAGGTGAGTTACCTGATACCATGAAAGTAGAATGCAGAAAAAACTGCACTTTTGTGTGAGTAGCATTTAGTGATCTTCATCTGGACCCAAGAAAGAAAATGTTTATGTCTTGGGCTTTTGAATGCATATACTGAGAATAATGGTGCCATGGTGGGCACTGATGCTGGCATTTCACTGCACCTGTAAGCTTCTCTTCAATGCAGGATGGAATGTCTTAGAGCCTATCTTTTGAGGGAGAGRTGATTGGATCTGTGCTGTAAATTCCAATAATGGATGCTACAACAACTGGAGAGGAGATTCTTTTTCAGAATTAGATTTGTTGTCTAGGATGATCTGTTCAAACTGCATGGGTAGATGCTGGCCTCACTGATCTCTCAGCCTGTCTAGGATGTCTTTTTAAAATTCAGTTTTCCTAACCACGGACCTGTATAGCAATGTCTTCTGCCTCTGAATGTAGGCAGAAATATCTCCTCAGGACTGCCAGGATTCTCTGCAGCTTCCATGGCTGCCAGACTGTTACTAAAACCAGCTGCAGAGTTTTTAATCTTCAAGGTACAAATTATATSTGGAGCTGGGCATCTGAAACTGTTTTTTTCTCTTTGTGACAACTGCTTCTTTCAGCATTRGAGTTGTGTGCAAATGGCTCTTCTCTTCATGGCATTGACCTTTCAGTTTGAAATCATAGTAATTTCCTTTAGGAAAMTATCCCAGGGACTGCTGCAGAACTTTTGCACATTTGGGGAAGCAGACACTCRTGGGATTGGGCCTGTTGGTATTCATCCAGTCCCTTAAGGTTTTCCATTGTGTAGTCAGTTGACAAATGCACACASTGGTCAAGGTATTGAGGTGGTCAAGGCTACTGGGAGTGCATCAGTGAGTGCTTGTGTGTTTATATTAGAAGACACACAGTGTCTGCCAAGCCTTAATGTGGTATTTGAAACTTGTGTGATAGGTTGATGTGTCTGTACCTGGGAAAAGGATCTTGGCTTTACCTTTCTGACCTTGGTGTCTCAGGTGCAGCTACTGTATTCATCTTTCTCAGTGRTCTTTAAGGGTGATGGAGCCTCCAACATTCAAATTACTCAGTCTTCCCCACCAAATTTGTTAATTGTGGACATGCATGGGTTTTTCCTCTCTTTTATTAGTGATGGCATAGATCTGGAGGGCAGYACAGTGTCCTGGTAAATGGGGTGTTAGTGCTAAATAGCAAATGTTAGGCTCCTTGATATCCAGAAAATTGTGGTYCCACTGTTATTCATCCTGTGTGTATCCATTAGTTATTCCTATCAGGTACAGAATGGTGATGGCTCAGATACAGAATGAGCTGGCCTACCACAGCATATATCTGAATGGGCAGCTCAGGCCCTTGACCTAGAGAAAAGCCTATGATGTGTGAAGCAATTCTTGTGATCCCATCTGCAGGAAAAAGCCAGGCCCACAAACTGGAAAGCTCAGAGACCCTCTGGAAGAAGCACAAGGAGCAAATGCAGCGGATGTAGAAGTAAGATCAGTGAGAGTAGATATCATTGTACAGAGCACTGTACAAAGGTAGGAGCCATCCTTTAGGTGTCTGTTTCTGTGCCYTGAGCAGGCAAATGGTGCACACAGTGCACATGCTGTATTGAAGAAGTGTGCAGGTGAGAAGATGCCTAAGAATATCGAATAGATACTGAGCACTGCRAGTGCAGAGTGTACATAACAGAGCAGATGTGGTGTGTATGGTGCTCTTTGGGCTGCAAAGAGGGAACTGGTGCCTGGGAGATGTTTGTAGTYATGTAGATGTAGCCTAAGGTAGCTGTAATGCAGTTCTTGGTACCTAACCACATCCAGCTTAAATATGTGTGTCTAATGAGCTAAAGGCATTATTTAAATGTCTATTTAAAACCAGGTTTCTACAGAGAGTTGCCTTTTACCTCTGGTCATCATAGTGTTCTCCCAAATCATAGAAAGCTTGTATATAATATAGGAACATCATTATATATCCACTCAGGCAGTGTGACCAGCCTGCTAGGCCAAATCACCTGTAGCCATCCCCATTCAGTTTCTGAAGGGAACACGTAATGTTTGTGTACAGGATGAATGGTGTTAACAGATATAGAGATACACGTGTACAAAGACCACAGTAACAAGAAACATTTGTTCTGAAGCAGATCTTTTTTAGCTCTAGTAATAAAGTTGAATTTCTGTGCTGTGGATGTATTTCGAACTCGTTATGCAAAATCTGTGTTAACAAACCCAATAAACTGGGCCTACTTTAATAGCTGTTAGGTGGAAATTAGTRTCTTTTGGGGAACAATTAGAGCTCCTCCTAGTGCCTTTGGAGTCATGTTGTAGRGGAGCTGTACCAATTACGCTCAAAATATCTTGCAATTTTCACAGAAATAAAAAGTAATTAACAGCTTGCATTAGTGTTCTCATTATCTAAGTTCTGAACTGTTTCAAGGCTAGGATTTTATTTGGAAAATTATTGGAAGGTTTTCCCTTAAGAGCTATTCCCTTTTCCTTTTTATCTCTCTGTCTTATATAAACAGATTTTAGAGTACTTKTTTGTGATACTGCTGCTGGGGAAAACAGTTACATTTTTGGTTTATTAGAGCCAGACAAGATGACTAGGAGAACTGGATAAATCTGTGCATTTTCATGATGAGACAGTTTGAAATTACCCATCAGCATGTGTAATTATTTTCTGTTTATCTTATATTTTCAAAACAAATGTATACTCTAAAGGATATTAGCTAGCTAATTGTGGTTAGAGCCTAAGCTTTGTATGCCAATAAATCAAACTGAGAGAGAACTCTTCTAGCCTATTTTATACTATTCTTCCTGAACTCTGAATTCCTTTGTAAAGCCAAATTTTACTATGGCAAAGTCATATAAATGCTAAGTAGTACTTTAGTAATAGAATAGCATTAATACTTATCATAATCTCTATAAATATAAGGGTTTGTTCAGCCTGGAAAAGACAAGAGAAAGGCCTAATTGCAGCCTTCCATTACCTGAAAGGATTCTACAAGAAAGATGGAGAGGGACTTTGTACAAGGGCATGGGGGAATGGTTCAAACTGAGAGTAGGTTTAGATTAGCTATTAGGAAGAATTTTTTTACTGTGAGGGTGGCACAGTGAGGCACTGGAGCACGTTGCCCAGGGAAGTTGTGGATATTTCATCCCTGGAACTATTCAAGGCCAGGCTCAATGTYGCTCTGAGCAACCTGGCCTAATGGAAAAGTGTCCCTGTCCACAGCAGARGGRTTGGAACTAGATTATCTTTAAGGTAATTTCCAATGCAAGCCATTCTTTGATTTTTTTGAAGTATACAAAAAACTTCTATTACATAGTTGAAACATAATGGCAAATTTAGCTTGAGAAGTTCCACATGTTCTGTGTCAAACTAGGGGACGGGTAGTTACTGACTTTGCTCAAGTTAAAATCACACTGTTGCCAAAAKGCAGCAGCAAATACTTTTAGACTGATGCAAAATCCTGTTTTAGTGAAGTAACATTGTGGGYTTAAAGCTGGTGAAAATATTGATAAGTGTCAGCTGTATTATTCTTGAGCTTGATCAAAAAAACTGGCATTGCATTGGGAACTTTGGCAGACAGTGTGACAGAACTATCCAGCTTTGGGAARCTGGGATATTTTGGCTATTGAAATCCACTAAAAGGAGATAAAACTTAGGAAATTTTTTGCTTCCTGGAAGTGTTGACTATGGTTTTATCTCCTTGTAGATATAAATTGAGAATGTCTAGGTAATTAAATGTACTGCTCAAACGTTTTCACTGTGAATTAATCATCTTGAACCATGCTTTTCTACTTTCCTGTACTCTTGAGAGAGCAGTTTTAAAAAGCACACAATTATTTATCTTTGAGATAACAGAGGATCCAGGGTTTGTGGAAAGCCAGTGGACTCATTAGGACAACAGCAGATCACAATAATGAGTGAGGTACCAGTTTTGAAGTGATGCAGCATGTGGTGCTGCAAGTATGCATGGGATAAAGATTGACTTTGATAATATTTCAGCTCAACATTAAACTGGTCTCAGAGACCACATGGGCAGTTTGTGCAGTGCAAGGACTGTGCTTGTGGCACTAAAGCAGGCAACCTTTTTTCAGAGCCTGTGATCTTCCTTGCTGCTGAAGAAGCATTGTGCCTATCAGGAAGGCAGCACTGCTAGGCTGCTATGATAAAACATTACTTATGTAGGGAGATAAAGAATGGGAATTTAAGCTTTAGCCTTTGAATGATACCTCTTTTTCTACTTTTGTGAGGCACTGAGTCCCTCCTAGTCTTCGAAAGGAGCCCAAAATTGAGCAGAATTACCCAATYCTGGAAACTCAGCTAGAAGAGGAAGCATCTACTTTTCAGGGATGGCACATTAAGAGCCTTTGTCTCTTGAGACGTTTCTGTCTGATGTTAGTGTTTAGGCCCATGTATGTCAAAGGAGGATTCCTTCAATTGYCAAAATAATCTCTAATGAACATATTTATCATGTGTAGAAGAGTCAACTGTCTAAAAGGCAGGTGGTTTTTTTTGTTAATATGACCTCACCAGGACAGTGAAGAAAACTTAARGAAAGATTCTTCTTAATGCTGGGTTAAAAGGCAGATTGTAGTGTGGYATAGAGCACAGAAGTATACTGCCTTAAGCAATGAGCTGATGAAAGCATCATCATTATTAATTGCACTATTTGCATAGAGGATATTGTTCAGTTTGGGTGAGTGAACTGAGATATTTCTGAATGTGCTTGGGCATAACTTTTTAAAGATGTAATTTGGCTTGCAATAGTCTTATCTGCATCAACAATCACAGCTGAAAATGGAACCATATATCTCAAGCAGACACTGAATTCCCATATCTGCTGAATCTGAAGCTGTCACCACTCTAGACTTTCTGTTTGAATTGTGGTTAACTGCTGACATCATAAAAACCAAACACTTCCAAGTTAATAAAATGACAAAGTTCCTAAATTTGGGTATTTGCTTCACTATGGTTGCCCCTATTTGTGTTTGTTCAGGATTTTCTGGCTCCTGTGGCCACTTGAAATGTTTCTGGTGAATCTGTTYTCCTATGTGACTTTGTCTAAGTGAATGGAAATAAAATGAAGGCCTTTTRCTGTGAAAGGCTCTGGTACTTGCAAACATGTTATATTTGTCCTGCAGAGAATGATGCACTAAGTACTAAAAGGAAAGGCTTTTTCATTTGAGGTGTTTTGCTCAATTTAAGGTCTAGTYCAGGGGTATTCAAAGTACAAASASTAGTGGAGCTTTAGTTGTATTTRATAAAAGACCCCAGWTAYTGAARCAYGTACTCTTGCACAGGACTTSTTGGAYACARAMCAGCAAGATGTTTACTGTGCATTARCACAATATATTCTGAAATACWCCATTTCAGGTAGTATTTTGATTGCATGATTTAACTAATAGTCTCCTGCATGGTATGTAAATCTACCCTTGCCAGGTCAAATTCAAATCATTAATAGTCACATTGATTTCTGATTGTTGCTGTTAGGTTCAGGTGTTATCAATAGGTTGTAAATCTGCTAAATGAATTGTATTGCTAGAACTGTTATCATTAGGACAGTGCAACTGTTGTCATTAGTCAAATCAATCACACAAAATTACTTTTGGTTATGGACAGGTTACCTTGAACAATCCAATTGGATATTCAATATTCATATTGTCACCCACTTATTGTAGACAGAAAGCTATCCATTTTTAGAATTCTGTTCTTGTATTACAAAATATGTTTGGCTTGAAATATGAGAGAAAGTATTAAAACAAAAATACAATTGAGACCATTGAAATTTAGGTTCTAGTTTTTCCCTTCCTTTCTTCCTCCYGTTTCCTTTCCTATGCAAATGGTTTCTAGCATAGGCTTTGATAGGACTTATACAGTTCCTATAAAAGCTCTGGGATTTACAGCCATGCAAACATGGCTCTTGTAGTCTTTTCTTCCATCCTAACAGGCAGCATACAGCCCTGTTTCTCTTGCTGAATTGCAACTGTCCTGTAACACATGGAGAGCTGGCAGAAAAATGGCTGGAGTAGTTATGAAGGTGAGAAAAAACCCCAGATGAATTATCCCGCCATGGTGTGCATTTTATATTCYCTATTATTTTCTTTCCTTTCAGTTTTGCTACTTTCAGTGTTCCTAAACCATTGCATTAAGAAGGACAAGAGCACAAAGAGGAGGTGTGACCTTAGACCTATTTCCATTAACATGTAGCATAACTTTGTCATATCTTTTCTTTGCTAYTGCTGCAGTCAGACTTATTTCTTAATAGCATATGTCAAAGGCTTAAAATTAATCTAAAATATCTGTCAGTAGCAGAAGAAAACCATTAAACAATCACAAGTGAAAATCTAAGAGCTATTTTAGGCTAAATGTTACCCACATCTGTTGGTATACCAAAAACCTGATTTTGAATCATCTTGCAGTCTTGATTAGAATTTTTTTTTCCCATTTATTGATCTGGAATGAGATAGAAKCATAATTCCTGAGCACTTAAACTAGCTCAGGCTATGACTGTGCATTAAAGTAGGTAATAAGAGATTCTGGATTTTGGGTTTCTTAAGTTTGTCATTTTAACTTAAACTTCTGAAAAGCTGATTRCCCTCTCACCAGGCAACTAGTTTTTAAAAAGGGTTTGCTCTCCTGCATGGTAAGTTTTGCTCCTTTAAGTTACTTATTCATGTCTGTTATTCTTAAATGTCATATGATTAAAACAAAGCATGAAATAAAGGCCTTCTCATAGCCAATTCCTAATATCTGACAGATAGTATTGCACTGTATAAATATAAAATGATTGGATTAGCACACGTCTGAACTCCAGTCACTTTCACATCTCGTATGCCGTCTTCTGCTTGAAAAAAAGTGTAGAGAAAGTTATTAAAAAAACAAAAACAAAAAAAAAAAAACAAAAAAAATCCCCCAAAAACCTTGCAAAGTTGTATCACTTACTGTGTTGGTTTCAGAGTGTGGAAAGCACATGGGGCTCCAAAACTGCTTGTAACACCAAGAATTGCTCTGCCAGGGCTTGGGTCCGTGTTTTGGTTCATGTACTATGAAATTTTAATAATGTTCTAGTGWGGCAAGAGTAGAATTAAACTTTCCTTCTGACACTCAGCTTAAAGGAAAAAAAGACATACTTCTTTAATAAATATCATATTTAATCTCCACAGTTCCAAGTAGCTCTGAGAATGACTAAGATCACTTGCTTTCATAATGATTGTTAATGTTCACTCYAAAGCTGGGTTTGCAGATGGGGCCATCAGAGTAGCAATAGAAAACAACTTTTTTCAGTGATGACTAATAAAATGGGCAAGTTGGGTGGACCTCCTGGGCAGTTTGAAATAAATAATAAGATTGAATTAAGCATCTGCATTGTGTCTTTAAATTTTATTTGAGAAATTAATCTTCCTTTGTCTCTCTATTGCCTTTTATGTCGTGTATTTTATGTTATTTATAAAAGGTAGTGTTTGATGAACATCACAGGAAGTGAGTAAAATATAAATTCAGTCCAATACAAAATAAATTTATAAAATGCTACATTGTTTATAAACATTTTTCATGGACTCTACATTAAGTCAAAAAGCCAGGCAGCTCTCTGGGCACAAAGGAGAGGCATCAGACTTGTGAGCTGTCCTTATGAACTTGCAGATATGGTTGCCTTAGGCTAAGCTAATCACTGCTGAGGCAAATGAGCACCAGACCTGGAATACTAATAGAGGCTTCTGGCCACAGCCTGTGGCTTATCCAGGGAGACATAGCTGGGAGAGGGCTATGACAAAGCATCATGGCAGGATCAGGTGGAAAAGAAAAAGTGAAGGAGTTTCTGTAGTGGTACAGAGAGTCTAGTTATTTTGGATTAACAAGCCTGGGACCTGTGTCTACCAAGGCTGGAAAAGGAGAAACAACTACTAAAAAGAATAAGAGAAAGAATTTTAAAATAACAAAAAAATTTTTTGTTATATAAACTAAACCCTACCCCATGATGAAAGAACTCACAGAAGAACAATTACATGGCACAGGACTGTGAACATAAGGTTCACATTGTGTCTAAGTCGTAAGTTACTTACAGCTCTGGAGGAGCAGACTTGATTGAAAGATCATGTCAGCTACTTTCTTAAACAAAAGAGGTGAAAGAGAAACTGATGCAGCAAACTGAGATGAGGAGAGGGCAATGCCAGATAGTATAYTTGGAGTGATGTTGCTACTCTGTGTTTCACTATGGGATTAACATACCTTTCACCATTGATTTGTCTTGAGCAGAGTAGGTAACCATGRATGTCATTTGAGTCTGTTTTGTTTSTTTTATAGATGAACTKTCTTGGTGTAATAACTTCAAAAACTGTTGAGTTTAAGAAAGCCAAACAGCTTTTTGAGGAATTGCTCTCTGCCCTAATACAGTATTTTCTCATGTACTAAAGAACCAAAATGTAATGTTTTGTAGAACATTTTTCGATGCTGTGTAGGAATCAGCTGAAGCCTGTTGCAAGTTTCATTGGGTTTCCCTGAGTTCAAGAAATGCCCTGTGGTGTCAGACCAATCTCTGATGGTGAGAATTGAAAATGCTGTTTAGGGTGAAAACACAAATCTAGCTGCTTTCTGCCATCCATTCCACTTGTACTCCTCTACTATCCAYGTTCACTGTGTGAGGGATGCTGGAGGGGAAAGTCCTGGTCTGTTCCTTCAGCATCTGGTACAACACCTACTTGAACTTTTTGTCTCTACAGCTTTCTGTGGCCACAGATTCCACAAATTCACTACAACCCATGGGAAAAAAAAGAGCAGTTTATACATTTTAAATTGATCCCCTTCTATTTTCAGTGAGAAATCTATAGTTCTGATACTTGAAGGATTTGTTGAAAAATCTGTTCACGTAACTTTTCTTCTGCTTTGTGATTTTGTTGGGTTTACTTTTATGCCCTCTCAGCATTTTTAATTCTCCTTGCAAAGCAGCTGATCTCTCCCTGTCATCATTCAAGTTGCCCTTCTGTGCTTCTTCCCTCCCTCTGCTGTTTCCTTCCTGGTGTGTGGAGAATGGGGCTGAAAACTGTGCTTGAGATGAGAGCTCAGCAAGGTTTTGCACGGAGACAGAACAGTGCCCTCTGTCTTGCTCCTCTGGAAGGCAAACTGCATCATCTGCTATTCAGTGCTGCCATGTGCAAACTCCTGTCCCAGACATTCTTCTTTGGCATCTTGTTGATCTTGAGGCCATGTCTTTATGGTGCGCCCCAGAAGTGAAATAAGCAAAGACCCCAGGAATTCTCTGACTACATCATATGAATTAATGCTCCTTTTGGAAAGTTGCAAATAGGATTTACTCCYACCAACCACAGGTAACCACCCTTTCCCAAGAGGGGGTTGGTGACCTTAATAATTCCCCATGGATTATGTTGGCACAATACAAGGAAAGACTCCCCAGAATCCTGTTTGTGGTGGCTCTTGCATGGTTGTTTACACTGCTGGGTATGGAGGGAATTTCTCATTTCTAGCAATGAGTACATCAAATATCACCATTTATTTTKATTTCCGTATTTTTCTTCCATGAAATGTTTAATTCCTTTGCATCATAGGCTGTTTTCTAAATTAGAAATTCCCTTTAATATCGGTTGCTTTTGAAGCTTCCAGATTTTGAGAAGCAATCAGTAAGGCTGAAATAGTTTACATGACCAGAAAGTGAAACATAAAGATACYCGGTCACTGCTGCAAGATTTTCATTAACATTTATCCACAAATAATTATTCTGAAAAACATCTTATCCCTAGAGCTGTATTACTGCAAAGCTAGAAAATACACTTCTTTGCACAGACATTTCCAATCCCACATCAAACCAGCCTTTGTTTTCCTAGGGTCCCTTCTACAGAAATAGCCCTATTAATACAGCAAATAGCAAAAGACCAGACAATATTGGGTCTTGGAAAGTGTATTGCAGAGWAGAAGCATTTAGGAGAATCCAGTGGGACACCCAAGCCCTGAAGCCCTGGGATGAAGATACCTGGCTGATATAATCCATGTGTCACCAGCAAGGCCTCCACAGGACRTTTGCTGGTAGGGGATCAGCTACTGGCTCCTCTAAGACCTTCAGACCATCCTCTCCTCTCACCAGCAGTCTTCCTGGGTTTCCAGGAGGGTGGSACATAAGGCACTTGCACCTTCCTGCTTCTATTTCTCTGTGCTCCCAATGTTCAGAAGATGAGGCACTTAGAAGGCAATGTATGATTTTGGGGTGGAATAGACAATCCATATCTTGGCAGGCATMCTTAAGAGCCAGCAATATTTGTGAACTTTTCCTATCAATATTTTTCTCCCTCGAAGAAAATTATTAACTTGAAAACAGGAGAAGAAACATGGGTTTTCTTTACACTTGGTTTTTCTCTTTGTGTAGTTCTATTCACTATTCACAATCTGCAAACATGTTACTTGAGAGTCTATTTTATTTCCTGACATATTTTTGTAGCTATGTGATGTGAACAGTATTTGTGTTTCTCAGAGCCATGCAGRAGSTAGAAATGYCTGTGAAGGCACAAGGAAGCATCTRGATGCATGGCAGGTGTTTGGTTTATGCCTGAGGCTGACAAGGACTAATTTTCACTAATAGCTGCCTGAAAGAAGCTGAGYAAGGCTACAAAGCAYRYAAACTGTAAGTTCAGCAAAGTGAACTCCRTACTCTGAATAGCTGAAGAGAATGCAAACTAGACAGAGGGTGCTCCTCTGTGAAATCACCTTGTTTGAGTTGTTTAATAAACCATTCTTCAAAGTAGTGAGTTAGAAATTACCTGCTATTAAAGAGATTGAAACAGCAGGTTGTCTTACAAAAGTCCTATGATTTGAAATAGATCCCTCAGCTTATCTGCAAGAGCCAGATCTCTGCCTTATGAACACACTGCAAAGTCTCCTTGAGGAGGTTAGGAGGAGGGTTTCTGTACCATGAAGGTGCTTTTGTTTGCATCCTGAGGGTAATATTCGCTGGTGTCTGAAAGCCTGCTTCCAGGGAGCCTTTGCTGCAGATCTGGCTGTAAAGAAGATAATCCTACTGACTTCAGTGCAAATGTAATGCTTTGTATGTTCTAACACTGAGTGCTTTATAAAGCATTAATTAAGGAAAGTGGAGGAAGAGGAATGAAGATGGGAAGATGAGTACCAGCAATAGATTTAAGTTCTAAGGGCTGCTGCTGCTTTTTCTTTCAGAAACCTTCATAATTCTTCAGTTTGTAACAGGGTTTTGATGTCCAGCAGATGAAATGTGCTGTACTCCAGGAGTGTCTCTTCTGCATTGCACAGAATTGTGATCAGCATTTGGGGAACTGTAAGCTTTTGATTGCTATTTCCATTCTCTTCCTTTTAGTCCTCATGAAAATTTTAGCAACTGTATAGGAATGCTGCATTTCACASAAGAGCTTGCATCCCTGGTTTGGAGCCTGCCAGCCACAACAGCTGTACTGAATGAGGTGAAGGAAAATTAAATGGTGTGGTAGGGGTCTTCTTTAAGGAAAAGGGTATAGATTATAGGTGTAGCACCTCTGATGTCTTGGAACGCTGACCTGGAACAGAGACTGGACAGAGCTAGAGAATAAAGTAGATATTTATTGAAAGGCCTTTAAGGATACACCTTGGGGAGGACAAGAGCCTGACCAGGGCTACACCCAAGGTGGACTAAGAATGGTCACAAAATGGGCGACTGGTCATGAGGTCTTACACTCTTATAAGTTTTGGTCCATTTGCATATTGGGGTTTAATTGGGGTTTAATGTTATTGCTAATGTATTTAACTACAGGCTGTTGAGGTCTCATCCTTCTTGTTTCTCCCTTCAGTTCACCGTTGTTTATGTTTTTGGGTCTGCAACTCGACTTTGCTGTCCTTGATCTTCAGAAGGAAAGGATTTGTTTTGTCTACCTACTCTGTGAAGAGAGCTCACTAGCACTTAATATKAGGCTCAGAACTACACCCCTAGGCAGCACAGAATTTGAAAACATGGAAGTTAAAACTTTAAGCATCACCTCCCTCGTACTCCCAAAGCCAAGGCAAACTTAGAAGCAGGCCCTGAGCCTGTTTTCTGAGTGCCCTTGGGCACAATCTTGAGTCTCCCTGCAGCCCCTGGGAGCAGCCAGGGAGTCCCTGTGTTAACAACCAGCCAGCACTGCTGCTTTTGAAGGCTGGCAGTTGTGAAGGTAAAGGTTCAAGGCTTCAAATCATAGTGCTGACTCCTGGCAACCAAAATGTTGCCCCAAACTCAGTTGTTTGTTATTTAGCCTTTCATTCAAAACAACTCTTTTAAACGGCGAAGTGAAGCACACAGTAGAAATGTGTCAGGTGCCTCTTACTGGGTGTGACAGTGAGATATTGAGTGTCATGAGCATGCTCTGCTTTTTCAATAGGACATTCAAACKGCTGGAGAGATGCTCAAGGATATCTACTTAGGGCTGCTTGATCCTCATGTCTCACTACTTTACTTCACAGCTAAGTATTATCTTAAAAGGCTGCTAAAGGTATACACCTATTCACAATTTCTTGGCTATGCTGCCTCCCAACATGTTTTCAGTGYCATCTTCAGACAGAAATGTAAGTAAAGGAAAAATATTTATATGTAAGAGATGCATCCATGTGTATAGACTGAAAATTGTGTCATTGCCAGAAACAATTAAAGACAGAAAAATWAAGAAATTTCAAATAAATCTTTCAATATGTAAATGTAAGAAAAGTGATTTCTTCAGCTTTGAAGGTCATTGATAATGTCATATAAATGCTTACATGTGAGAATGAGAAATGCCAGACTTCTCAGTGTTTTAGAAAAAAAGCACAATAGCTTGCAGGTGAAGTTTCCAGCTGGAACTCGTAATGTAATAGATGAAGATTTCCACATGTGAAGTAAATTTTTTGACATGCATGCACTGTCTAGGGACTTAAAATGRGATTAGACAGCTTTCTAAAAAATTATTGTATTCTATCCATTTTAAAATTCCTTTGACTGCTCAGTGCAAGGAAGTCTAAAAGAGCAGAATTGCCCTCTCTGGCATTTGTCTGTGTGTTCTGTAACTGAAAATGCTCAGTTAACCCACCACACCTGCACATGGCTTCCATAAGTTGAACTKGTCTTGAAAGTCATGGGGCTTTGCATTACAAATTCATTATGTGTAAATAAAATTTCAGAATTTAATGGCATTTTTTTAGCTAATTACATCACCTGGCACCTTTTCTTCATATATTGCAATTTTAATTCAGCTTTAGTGCTTTTTTCACTCATCCTGGTATCTGACATACACTTAGTTTTCTTTTTAAAGTCAGAATTTCCATATGGCAGATGTTGATATCAAAAYAGCAGCTGTAATGCCATATTCTTAYATTGAATCAAGAAGGAAAATGCTAATAAGAATTAGTAATACTTAAGTGTCAACATTATGAGTCAGAAAGAATGTTACCTCTTACAGTCAAAACTTCCTAACCACTTTTCTTCAAATTGGTCTTACTGTTTTTCAAGCCTTGAAAGTAATGGATGGTAGCACACATTCAAAAGCTCTTATAAAACAGTTTCTAGAACTTAGCTAATAAAACTGCTGGCAGACTTTTGTGTTTGTTTTCCTGGAGGATGCTGGAGGATAGTTAAGTTTTTATTTTGCCTGCATAATTTTGTTCAGGTAAAGCCAGTCCCAAAAGAGATTGACTTTCATTGAGACATAGTCTTCTTTTTTATCAAAACTAGTGGTAAATTTAATCCACTTTTCACATCAACTTCAGCAATAGATTTTAGTGCAACAGGTAGGTTCAGACACMATTCAGGTGCATTCAGGTCACCCTAGAAAATCTATTTGATACCTTAATCATTTGACTTCTGTTAGGGAAAGCCAAAAGGGTCTTACCACATGCTACAACTAAAGAACTGTGCATTTGAATTACAGAAAACTGCCTCCACTTGTCACTTCCTTCTCTCTGTCATGGTGTTTGAGTCCCATCTGAAGGATGTTTGAGTAGTTCTTTTTTCAGTTATAGTTGAGAATATATGACAGGTGGGGCATWAAACACACCAGTTGCTTTTTTTGTTTTCATCTTGTTCTTTCTGTAGTCAGGCCTTGAGCCTCACCACTGGTGGGTTGTCTGCCTGTGCTCAAGTTTGGTGCCTCTGTGTAACCTTGGTTCAGGTTAATTGTTTTAGGTGAGTTGTGTGAGAAAGCTGTGAGCAGCAACTCCTGCAGTCTGGGGCTGCATTTCAGCTCAGGCCCCTGCCCTTCTTTGTGTCTGAGCTATGTCACAGCCACATCCATGTCCCCTGTCACTCTGCACTTGACTTCTTGGCATGACCTTGGATCAGCATCATCATCATCATCATGAACTTGTCTAGCTATCAGTGACTCTTGGCTGTCTTGGTTACTGGCTTACTGGAACTGATTCTGACCCTGGTTTTCTGACTTGATTGTTCTACTTAAACAGATGGATTGACACTCTGGACCCTTGGCAGGCTCTGGTTGCTTCCACTCAAGCTGCTTTATTCATCTTGCTCAAGTACTGGGGGACAGCACCCTTGGCTATGATGTTCCTGACTGTGTTTACCTTGCTGTCACTCTCAAGCATAAGTGTAATGCCTTMATTTCTAGTTCTTTGGTGAATGCCTATCTGATKAAATAACTTAATACTTTCCTTTAATGCAGTATTTTCTTTGGCCCATTATTGTATCCAAGTGTATTTCTGAACATTTACAAGCCTTGTTGAAAAGCCCAGGGCTTTTTTCTTGCAGGATAGCAGATATGAGCAAATCTGAACCTTTAAATATTCTTACATATAGATTGTATTAATAGAGTAGAATCCCTTGAAGCAATTGTGATTTCTTTGTTGAATTTTTTTCAAAGAATCAGTCCCCAGGATGAGYTCCTGTTGCAGAACACATCTGGTGTGGCAGTTCACTGTTTTAAYGCAACTGTGTACAGCAGATGTAATYCCCTGTRAAATTGTTTTACYCTGGTTCATTAAATATAGACAGTTTGAGGCCACMACATTCCTCATGACTGAATAAAAAGGAATTAATAAATTACTTTCCTGGCACAAGGAAATTTGAGGACCAACTGTTACTATTTTCAGGCAAAGCTTATTAATAGAAGATATCTCATGTTGCTTATCTGAAGTTGGGGTGTGTTGAGTGGCTTACATGAAGTGCCATAAATGGAAGGACACAAGACAAGAACCAGTGCAGATAAGCTACTAAAATATCTAGAGATTTAGTGTTGGGCTGACCTGCTCAACCTGCCTTCATTAATGTGGTGTTCAGCACTACATTGCCAAAGCCTCTGTCTGAAGGACAAGTTATCCTGAGCAGGGCTCTGTCCTCAGRTGGCAGAGTGTGCCCTGCTCTAGTCCAGGTGTATGTGCTTGAAGCTGCAGCACGTGCTGTGGATCTACACCCACTTCTTCAGATGCCAGCCACAGCTAAAGATGTTCAGTGCTGCCCACTGGAAGTAAAATATGGCTATAACTGTTAGACTYCAGTTGGTCATTTGTCTCAGTCTGGATTTTTCCTGAAAATGTCAGTAAATTTTTCCAAAGAGAAAATGACAAAAATCTGTTGATTTGATTTAGGCACATATCTAATTAAAAAAATCTTAGGATGGAGAAGACCAGACCCTCAAGAATCATCAAGTCCAACTCCCGACCCTGCAGAGGGCATCCCAAGAGGTGCACCATGCACCTGAGAGTGTTGTCCAGACATTTCTTCAACTCTGTCAGCCTTTGTGCTGTAACCACTGGGAGCCTGTTCCAGTGCCTGACCATCCTCTGGGTGAAGAACCTTCTCCTGATATCCAACCTAAACCTTCCCTGATAAAACTTCAGGACAATCAGCTGTCTGTTTTGAGATTTTTAAAAARAGTCAACATTTTTCAGGAGGGAAAAATGGTTGAGAAAAAAGATTTTAACAGAGACTGGAGAGAGATTCTCAGCTGCTCAGAAGATGAACCTTAGGTGAGTATGCCCTAGTCCAGAAAGTGTRGCCTCAAGCAGGCATTTATATTGCACCTGGGCAACAGGTCTGCTTTGGTGCTTTTCATAAATTCATTTTCTCAAGGAGTGGGTCAAAGTCTCTGTAGAATGGAGAGTTCATCCCTTTCATCAATGAAGAGACCTTAAATCAGTGGTCCAACACACCAAGGYGACCAATTAGAAAATAAAGCTAGAACAGGGTATTGGTTCTTAATGTTGCATRAGAAAGGGAGGGGGAATAGAGGTCCCTAGAGAGCAGTGTACCCACACAGGCATCTCAGCACCTAGAATTATCCCTGAAGAGCCCCAGCTGTCCACCCAATATGGTAGGGGATAGAGTCAGGTCCCATCCCAGGGTACCAGYCCTGAAAATCTTTCCTCTGAGTCTAACGAGTTGTGTTCCAAGGATCATTGTCTGGAAGAGGCTGACAGTGGCAGTTTTGATGGCCACAGACAATGTAGTACCTGTGAGGAAAGAACATTGCTTGTTTGAAGTCCTCCCCCATACAAAAAATCAGTAGTCTACTTTAAAAGGTTTATTTTCTTCAATTAGTAATCATTKCCCTTGAAGATTTCCCACACCCATRGGGATCCTCTCATCTCCTCTCTTATCCTAGATGTCAGACACTTTCTTTCATGYCTGTTGATCAACCTTATTACCTAAATCAGTTATGAGAATTTGATGACTAAACATGACTTTTTTGTCCATTCATGTAGCTACCAAATAACTGATGCAGAAATTTCAAATGACAGGCACTGATGCATTAGTACTACAGAAAGTCCCAGTGTAATTTGCAATGCTTCAATGCTGTGCCTCTCTTCCCTGATCATTTTTCATGAATGAATTTGAAGAATCAGCATGTCTGGAAAATATAATCCATCTCACAGMCTAGCTACTTACCCTTCTATTTCCCTGGCAGGGAACAAGGAGAACAGTTTACCTTACATAACTGCAAACTCCATTTTCTCTATCTCTGTTTTTGTTTAAATGATAAACTTTCAGAACAGGATCTGCTTTTTAATATTGCTATTTGCTTAAAAACCTAACAGTGTTTTGAGGCTCTGCTRGCCCCAAAGCACAATGTAATACACACAGCAAGCTTATTAAGGAAAATTGAAAGACCATTGTGATGCTGAAGTAATATTTCCTGTTCAAACACAATTTGTCAGCACATCAGTTTGTGCAAAATAGGCTGCTTGGAGGGAACAGGAGGAAGGGCACTGTCAGAGAGGTCATTTCTGTGTGGAGAGCAACAGACAGCCTGGTCTGCAGGGACCAAAGTGCATCTGGCTGGAAGGAAGCTGCCAGCTGAGGRAAGGCATTTCTCATGAGGAGGCTGATCCCTGTAGAGGAGTCAGAGCTCTTCATGAGAAACAACCCCATCCTGGCTTCATCTCTGTGTCCAGGGACAATGGTTGCAGAAACCCAAGCCTGGTTTGGCRGTCCCCTGCCCTCTTCCAGCAGCAGGAGAGGGCTGGAAAAGGCAGGAGGCCCAGGATGRAGGGATTTGCAACATGTGCACAGGCCAGGTGGGCTGCCCTTTCAATGGGCTCTGAACCTTGAACCCACATTAAGGGGTGGTGCAAGAGCAGGTAATTCTTTACCTACAAATGGCCACTGGATTAGTTGATCTTCTCCTATCTGCTCTGAATAAACAGAAGGCATGTGGGAGCCTGTATCCTYCAGCAATTTCAGCCTTCAGCCATGGGTTGAACTCTCAAGCTGGGMGGGCACTAATAAATGCTGTTCCTGAGGCAAGCTATTATCTGASTTGGTGAAGGCTGGTGATGTTTAGAGAAAGAAGGTTCCAAGTAGAAGGTTTCATTCCCTTGTCCCTGCCTCATAGAAAGAYGGGGCTGGGGCAAAACTCTGGAGAAAAAAAACCAAAACAGCTGTATTGTGCCTCACTAAGGGCCAAACTCACATAAAGGCTTGGGAGAGATCCTACTGGAAAATCYCCTGTAGGCCTGGATGTGGGGTTGACACTTGGAGGCAAATGTAAAAAACACCAATCTGGACTCTTCCTGCAAAGAAACCTAGRAAAGGTCTGTCCTGTGCTTCAGCAGAAGATTTTCTTAACCAATACCAGCCTGGAAACTCCTTGATGCAAAGCTTCACCATATTACAAACACATGGTGTTGGGCTTTTAAAGCARTATCAATCCCAACAGCAAGAGGGAGTAGAGGGAGGTATTGTGCCACAAAMACTTGCTTATTTACTCCTTTTTCTTTGAATTCCACTGATGTTCAGAGTTTTTTGCCTCAAGAGCTGCTTCTTGTTGATTGATTCTCTTGATCTAACCCAACTCAGCTGGAATCAGTGTCTAAAACTTAGATTTCCACCTGTTTACTCACCACGTCTTTTTTCCCATCTTCAATACTTTAAAGTTTCCAGAAGCCCACAGGCCTATTTGTGTGGGGTTTTTTTGTTTTTTTTTTTTATTCTGACTTCTTCCTACTGCACTTCAAGTTTTTTTTCTTCCTCTGCCATTTTTAATCTCTTCTGTTTCTTTTTATTTTTTCCCCTCTCACTCTTACATTATGTTATCTACAATAGTGCTGTCAATGCGAACTTCTCTAATTGCCAGTTTTGGAGAGATGAGTGTAAGACAGATGACAATACAATGATGATTCTTTCTCACTTGCCAGTTTTCCTAACAAATAATCACCCCATTMTTCACAGAACTGTATCTTTGATTAACAGTGGTAAATATATTCACCAAACTGCATTCCTTGAATAGTTCTTGTTCATTTAGAGAAGGTCCACCTGTTTACTATTAGAAAAACATAGACCACTTAATTTCCCACTTGCTAGATATTTCCCTCTGAAATCAAATTAGCACACAAAGATTAGCATACAGAYGCAGATTTGCAACAAAAAATGTAAGTTTAATAGTCTTCAGTGCTGAGAGTGAGCACACACATTTCAGTGTAGCCAAACCTTTCACACTTCCCTAATGTGTTTAAATTCTCATGGTTTTGTGAAGAATACCAGTGTCATTGCACAWCTCTTAATGTATTCTGTTACCTCCCCAAACCTGTACACTTACATGCCTCCCAGTGGGCTGTTTGGCTGTGCTCTACCTCTACTATTGATTAACAGTAGGTAWCTGCCATTTCTGTGTTAGCTGATCACTTAATGTCACCTACTGTCTGAGCTAGAAGCTCCATGTATTCTAATCTGCATTGTTAATGTCTTAGAGGAGACTGAATGCTACACCACCCTTTTTTACCTCATATATTTCATATTGACACATTATACATAAAGTGCACATTGCTTTAGTCTCTCTTGACAACACCATATGTTGCTTTCTGTCTGTATTACATGTCAGACTGCACCTCTCAGGGACATTGTTTTCTGTGGTAAATGCTTTCRTACAGGCAGCATGCTCAGTTGTCTCCATCAAGGTGGGTATTCACACCATCTTCTTTTAAGCATGTAAGCAGAGATTTTGAGCCAGGAGCTCCAGCTGCCTACATGGTCAGCAGAGAGTCTCTTYTGCTCTGCTAAACAAAGTAGTACTAATTGAAACATAAACTTTRAAGAATTTAGAGATTTTAGAGGAMCTAAGATTTTAAGTAGAAGACAAGCTTTATTAGAGTTAAAATAAATGGATAGGCCTTRATGAAGTTAAGAGTTAGTAGTYAACTAATAATTGATTGCTTGTCAACACAATGTTTGGTTAGCTGGGTTTATAATGAAGAATATMGAAACTGATAAATAGCTTTAGGAACATAAGACARTTGTGGGCCTCCCATRTYCGAAACTTATTGAGAACAGAGAATGGGARTCTTACCAAGGGTTCATTTGTCATAGTTGCATTGAAAAGGTAGAAAGGTCAGAACGAGGAAGACTTCATTTACTTCCTCATTTTAGGACCCCTCCCCATGAGAAGGACCACTGACCCATTTCAAGGAACAAACTACACATGCTTAATAGCTTTTGAACTAATTAACATACGGAGTGGGGAATGGGATGTGCCAAAGCTATGAATATGTATGTGTATTTTGAGTATTCAATACCTGTATAGATAAAAGGCTTTTGGAATCACCTGTAAAGTGCGGTGTGTTTTTGGGAACTATCCCGCGTGCTGCCCGGCGTCGTAATAAACATACACTTTCTAACTTTAAACTGTTAGAGAGTTTTTGTCCGTCACAGTTGGATATTGATACTAGATCAATATCCATATTTTAATAAATCACTAATGACAGAAGTCCAGTGCTGATCCATAAAAGGTGTAAGTGCAAAATTGTAGATCACRTCAGTCTCTGTTTTGGAGCAACCAACAGGACTTGAGACAAATCCTGGGAGTGGCTGGGGATATSTTGCTCCTGGGACCATTCCCAGCAGGCAGTATGAACATGGCTGCACCAGTTGTGGCTTTCTGTCTTGCACAGTCCTCCAGTGTACTGCCAAATGTGCTCTTGGTGATGAACAAACACCTTTTGTATGGGGGGCAAAGCTGTYTTCTTATCCAGCCCACCCCTGCGCTCCCTCAGGTAAATGTCCAGGAGTAACAAAGAATGATCTGTCCAGGAATCACTGAGCCTGACCTACAGTTCTCTGTATCTTGTCTTGCTTTTAAAAATACATGTAACATGAACCATCTTGCARTCAGCAGGGTCCTGTCTTGCTTGCCATGATTTTCTGTAGATGATAGACAGTGACCTTGCTGGCCAGCAATATCAAAGCTCTTGAGTGACCATCACCTGACTCCAGGGGTTTGAATGCCCACGATACATTTCAGTGCTCCCTAACTGCTGCTTCTCCACTGCCCTTCTGTTGCCCCCATGCTGATATATGCAAAGGCCAGACAGCACAATTCACGTGTTACAAATGGTGCAAAAAAGCAACCTTCACTGTGTTGTGTCTCCCATCCACCTGTAGACCCATGTTATACCCACGGTATCTCTTATTACCTTTATGTCCCTCATTAATTTCAGTTCCAGCTGGGCTTTAGCTTCCCTGATTTTACTCCTCAGTGCCTAAGCAGTGCTTTTTGGTTTTGCTCCCTGCATATTCCCTGTCTGYTCACCTGGATGGTCCTTGCCTGGCCCACGGGCTGCCAGCTGAAGCTTCCTGTGCTCCTGCACAATGGTACAGTTCATGCATGAGYTCTCAGTAAGTTCTCTTTAAAAACCAATTAGCTCTTCCAGGGACTTGTCCCCTTCACAGCTGCTTCCCACAGGCYATTTCCTGACTAAGTCAATCTGCTCACCCAGAATCCTGTGGCTCTGCTTCCTTCCTGGCTCTGCTACATCTGTCACCTCATGACTGCTGCAGCCTGTGACAAACCCCCCACAGCCTGAGCAGTGCTCTGTGACCCCTCTCACCTCCACTTCTTCCCTGCTCCTCAGCAGAAAGCCAAGCCAGCATGAACAAGTCAGTCATGACTAGCCTGCTCTTGTGTTAGGAAAATGTTCCAATTGCACTCTAAGAACATCCTGGATTGCCTGCCCAGTGCTGTGCTGCCCTTCTAGCAGACAACCAGGTGGCTGAAATCCTCAGTGAGGACAAGGGCTCCAAGTCGAAGGCTTCAGCCCCTGCCTCCTCACAGTCTGCAGTCTGTAGTACTCATCTACCACAACATCCCCCGGGTTGCTCCTTGCTGTGATCTTGACCCAGAAACTCTCAGCAGCTCTGTCACCAATTTGATATTGGGGCACTGCATTTGTCAAGAAGCTCCTAATGTAAAGCATGACACCCCCAGYTCTTCTCCACCTGTCCTTCCTAAATACTGTGTATCCATCCATGGCCACATTCCAGCTGTGTGCAGCACACCACAAAGTCCCWGTGTCCCTGAGGCAGCCTCTGCTGATGTGCCTGGCAGTGCAGCTGCTCCTCCTGATTGCCAGGCACTGCATCACTGAGGCCACCTGAGGGAAACCTCTCAGTGCCTGCCTTTTGATGCAAGCAAAAATGGGATGGGCTCACATCTGCCTTATTTAGGCATATAATTTGTAGCTGTAGAGAGAAGCAGGTGCAGAAATTCTGCATCATTAGTGAAAACAGCCTGGTACCTTGGAAAGCTGCTAGAAAGAGGCCCTGTSTGTTTAACTCCCACTCTTTCACCCAGAGAACCATCAGAAGTGTCTCCTATATATTTCCAAAGCCATTTGTTGTTAGTATCATATTGAAAGCAGAGTCCTCACTGACCTTACAGATGCTGRTTAAAAGTCAGTGGCATTGCTTTGTGATGGGTATTAGTGACTGTTCAACACTTCTACTGGCAGCCTTAACCTTCCCAGGGGATTAGCACATCCACATATCAAATGCTTTGAAAGGGCCAAAAATCAGTAATTATGCAATTTTCAAGAGTCTYTAATGTTATATTKAATATTATCACCTTGGCTGCTATGATGCTTGTCAGGGAATTGTTAAAATTTCTCGAGGAAGTTCCARAAAACATTTCACAATCTATTCTAAAATGCAGCAGACTTTAATACTTACAGTAGAACAAAATAGCTTAAAAAAAAACCCCATCCATTTACATAAGTGGAAATAGGAGTTTTGAAGTACAGAAAAAAGATAAGCATGGAAGGAAATACAAATGACAGTGTGCTGCAGCTACATCCTCTTTCCCAACAATGGAAAGTGCTGGTTTTCAACTTCCAAATCCCAGTATGATGCCTGGCATGTGTCAGTCAACTTYAGGCAGTCTCTGAGTATATTTTGCCTTTGTACAGGGAATTCACATGGTACAATTTCCTTCTCAAAGTTGCCTATCCCTCATGGTACAGTCTTCTCAGAAAAAATCACACTAACACATTTTGATAGATTTATAGTCTGTCAAAGAGTTGACCAACTTATGAGTCAGTAACTGGATTCTTCCTGGTCTGATTCCAGTTTCATTTGCAAACTCAGAAAAAGCACTTCTGTACAGAGCTCTGCTCTGAGGCAATGCAGTGTCAGGGCTGACAGCAAAGCCAGCTTTTAACCTRCAGCTTACAGGATATGGCTTCTACTTCTTGGAACTTGAATTTGATGGAAATATTTTGCATTGATGAGGTGAGAGTTTATAAAGTAGCAAATTCATGCCAGGTCAGACACTACTTTTCCAGGGATGGAGTATAGTGTTTAGTCATTAATAAGCCTGAAGGCCTTTCTGATTTATTTTTCATTAAATGATAAWCAACTGATGTTCTGGTCTTATGTAATCCACAGAAGGATTTGGTTTAGAAGTATTGTCCACCTTTTACAGAAGTAGACTTTCATAAATAAAATTTGTTTAGTGAACAATAGAATGAAGGAGGTTTGGACCAAAATTAATGGGTCTGCATGWAGTTCTCTTCTTCCTCTGTGTGTCTTGCATGTACACCAAATGCTAGGTGTGTGCTGGAATAGAGCATTACTCTGATTCCAGAAATCTGAACTGACTGAGATATGGCCTGTTGTTATTCTGGGCTTACCTGCAGCACTTGAGGAGGTTTCTGTTTGGCAGACAAACAGCTCTGTGTTGGTGTACATCTGTTTGAAGATACAGTGTATGAAGAGCATCCTTGGTATCCCTGGAATCTCAYGGGTAGTGTTGTGCCAAGCCCTTGATTTTCATGCTGCCAGGTGTTGGAACTAAGTAATTATAATTTTTACAGAGTAATAATTACTTAATAAGGTTTGTAACCTGGCAAAGCATCTTTGCAAGTAAACAAATGTAAAAAATCCAAATTGTGCAATAATAAAAGTCTGCATCCCCCTCCAGCCCCACTCCCCATTTTACATTGCCACTGGCTTTTAGCATGTGCTGGGCCCTGAACTTCAGAGCAATTCATTTAAATGCATGGCCTGACCCTCACCCCTGGACACCTGCACAGAAGTCAGTGCACAGCTCTCCATTCCATGGCTGCAAGTGCAGCCATGGGGCAAACAGGGTTTAGCAGCACCTTTTCACACATGTTGCTGCTGACTCTACCAGASACTCTGCTTCAGTCAAACCTCGTTAGATCTTCCTTTTGACAGTYAGAGGAAAGCCAGAAAGGAACTGTTCTCCTGCCAAAAACTGAGTCCCTGCTCTAAAGCATAAAAAAGTTGTAGATTTTAAAAATAGAGAGAAAAATTTAACTTCAAAAAATGTGCTTCTTATAATTGCATTTTCAATAGGACTGAAGTGGGTTTGCTGGAATTCATATTTATAGAAAGAAAGAGAGTGAAATTATGCAAAATGTGAGCTCAGMTGGTTACTAAAGTTACCTGGGATTGAAACAGCCTGTGATGTGATGTCTTAGCAACCTTAGCTGTACTGCTGCCAGTCTGCCAAGCAAGGAATGCTTCATCTCACAAGTTGTCAGCTTCTTTCTGTCATCATCATCATCCACWCCCTTCTCCAGTGCTAAGGCTAAGGCTGAAACTCTTCCTACTTTTAAAGCAATTTATCTCTTCACACTTGACCAGTAGGATTAAGTGCATGGCGCCARTACATTCCTTATTAACAAATTCTGATGCTACTTTCATTTTGAAAGGTTTTTACAGAGGAGGTAAATAGTGATGTCCCAGTTTACAGCTTCAGATAACTCCAGTAGAAAGTAAATAACAGGCTAAAAGTTTCACTGCAGACCAGGACACTCTGGAATAAGAGTGCTATATAGCAGTATCCAATCAAGGAGAGGCTGTGTACATGAGAGGTGACTTTTGTTGACAGATTGGAGAAGGATCTAATCAGGATCTGCACATATAAATGAGAACCCAAATCAAACACTGGAAGATTACAAACAACTAAAATTGTATTGAGAGCTCAGAGATAGGCACATTCAGATAAATGAATKACTCTGTCAAGATAGAGAAAATGGCTGGAGAAGGAATGTTATATGGGGACCAGAAAACTATAGAATGTATCTGGAAGTGTCTTCTTTCCAAAGAGACCAAACAACATTGTAGTAGGATGATCTTTGGCACAAAAAGCAAGTTTTATGGGAATACATTGCTTATTTCAAATAGTTTCTAAACTCCTATTTTTAGAGCTTGTTTTTCTCTTTTAGAGAATTCCTTACAGTCTCAATTTTATATTATCCATACATATCTGCATCATGTGTGATCATGAGTCAGGGTYTCTGTCTTCTCAGCAGGAAGAAATATTTTTCATAAAAAGTTGTACCCCACCATGGCACACTGAYAATGTAAAATTCTGTGTACAGAAAAGGTTTCTGATCCTTCAGAGTGCAAGCAAACTTTTAAGAAAAGGTTCTRTCATTACTATATTTGCTTTTCCCAGGTTTTAGACATTAAATAAGCYGCTGTTATRAACTGTATTTGCTGTTCTTTTTTTGCGTATTCAGCTAGGTGATTTCCCTCAGCCCAGCAGGGTAGTGTTTCTCAACTCATACAGCAACTCTGTTTGCCAAAATATTGTGGTGAAATAATTGACTATCAAAGCAGTACCAGAGTAACAGTAACAAACAAGGAATTAGTTTACAAACCTAAACACAAAAGGGTTTGGACACTGTATTGCTGAAACCCACATGAGGATAAAGACCTCACAC
>CADDXX010000087.1:1446305-1592082 GCA_902810485.1 Alauda arvensis | reverse complement strand
CTTTTGCCACAGAATCACATAATTTTCTGCCCCACTGTCTAGTCCCACAGCTGTTCTTGTCTGCAAATCAACACAATTTCCTTTAAGAATCCATCTTATCCTGTTGARCCCATAATCTTCTGAAGAGGTGAGAAAGAGATTTTCTGGGTTCTGAGTCTTGTGCTGAAGAAAATCCATTAATCTGGCCTCTCACTTGCTGGGTGAGGCTACTGACCATCACACCATCACAATAGACTTACAGCATGTCTCTGTGAATCTTGGCTGGTCTGAAGTCCCCAAGAGATTTCAGCACTCATCCACCCACTTCTSAGTGTCTGAGCTCCTGCAAAGACAGGAGCTTACTCCCCTGTTCTGGTCTGGCAGAGTTCTGGGCACATGTATAAAGTCCTCAGTAATTTTCTGGAAGATATTTTCTGATGTATACCATGTATCCACAACAYAAATGCAGTAAAATCCTGTGATTATTCCTGTTCTCTGAGAAACACATAAATTTGAGTTTTTGACCAGTTTTTTTTCACAACATCCCATCAACCAATTGTGCAAACATTCCTTAAAGGAGAGAATGAGTGCTGTGAATCTAAACAGTGTTTCAATTAAATCTTCAATCCCTTGAAAGCATAACATCATACCTAAAATCCACTCAAATCTTTCATTGAATCTGATGCCCTGTCTTAGATTACTAATCATACCTACTGCATTTTTAATTAATGTAAAATCATTTATAAGTCTGCTTTTATCATGAAATGAAGTATTATGGAGAGATGATCACAATAATGAAAATCTGCAAACCAAACAAATCCTCCAYCTTTTTCATGAAGTCAGTCTTCAGTGTAGTGCATCTCACAGCTGAACTTTTTGTTGCATTTCTTTGGGGAATCCTTTTAAGAGAGAAGCTTGACAGCATGATCTGATGAGAAATTATGTCTATTTGYGCTTGTGTTGGGCCATCAATGGAAAAAATAAAAGCTTTTTGTAAGCTCTCTTGAGTCTCTATTAACTGCAACATACAGAATGCCTCCAGCATCTGAGGTGGCTGTTAAAAAGACAGGTTGTTTTTGTGACAGGCAGCTGTTGTGACAATATTCTGTAAAAGCATTCCTTCCAGCTGGCTAGGGATTTGGTGTGAATGCTTTCTGTTTCATGCACTGTGTCCCACATTTTTATTTGGGGCTTACATAAAAAGAAAAAAACAACTAGTGAGTGTTGTGCTTGTCAGGCAAGTCTGGAGACTTCTGGAAGATTACAGCTTCTCTCCTGCTTGTGCAGTAGAAATGTWAGTCAGTCTGCTCATGGAGAGCTGCTGGACATGAGGGGACAGTTCCTGGTAACCCACCTATKTGATCAAGGGAAGGCAGTTGATGTAAACTTTCTGGATTTCAGTGAAGCTTTTAACACTGTCTCTTGTAGTATCCTTCTGGACAAAATGTCCAGCATTCAGCAGTTCCACCAGGCTAAGTGCCAGATTCTGCACCTCAAATGGGGCAACCCTGGATGTATGGACAAACTAGAGAAAGAGAGGCTGGAAAGCAAAGCCATGGAAAGGAACCTGGGGGTGATGGTCAACAGCAAATTGAATGTGAGTCAGCAGTGCCCTGGCAGCCAGGAGGGCCACCCATGTCCTGGGGGCAACAGGCACAGCATCAGCAGCTGGGCAAGAGTGATTGTCCTGCTCTGCTCTGCTTTGCACTGAGGCAGTTTTGGGAACACAATATAAAAAGACATTAATTAGAGAGTGTCCAAAGGAGGGCAACAAAGGGTTGGATATTACAAAACAGGTTCTTCTCCCAGGGGGTGTTTGGGCACCGGAACAGGCTCCCCAGTGCAGTGGTCACAGCACCAGCCTCACAGAGTTCTAGAAGTGTTTGGACAAGGCTCTTGGGCACATGGTGTGACTCTTTGGACTGGTGCTGTGCAGGGCTGGGAGCTGGGCTTCATGTTCCTGGTGGGTCCCTTCCAACTGATCATATTCTGTGATTCTGTGGTAACTTCATTCCTGATGCTATAACCTGGAACTGTTTCTTGCTCTATTACTGAGTTGGCCCCTATTAGTCTTCAYCAAAATAAGGAATGYCCTGTGCCAATCACACCRTGTTACCCAAATCTTGAGTAGAAATAACTGAATGTTAACATGTATTTAATTATTATTAAATACATGCTCAAGTGTGCAAGATGACCTATTGTATTTATAAATCCACTGCCACATCTGTCTCCAACTAGACTGACGATATAGACATTATTATAGTGTGTGGGTGCCCAGGTGCTGGCACTGTGGGCTCGGCTCCCCTGGGGCGAGCAGGAAGTTTTAATGAGGACTTCTATATGCATAGAAGTCTAAAAATTATTGGTTGTTGTCACTATGTCACTCCCCAGTTGTCTGTGTCTCATTGGACAGTTCCAAGTTATCGCCGCCCTTGGAGAAGTTTTAAAAATGGATGTAAATCTTTGTTCCACGCTTTCAGCGTGCAGCTCACAACAAACTGCTGTTCTGCTGGAAGTCAGTTTCCCTCATCCTTACCCCGAGAAACCCTTTACTGCTGTTAGAACCTCACCCTTCTCCACCCTGCAGGCTTGCTTGCATGCACAGGACCGCTGTGTCTTCCCCGAAGTGGAAGCACCTGGCAGGTCCCACACACACCGAGCTGGGACCACAGCTGCAGGAGGGGAGAGGGACCGGAGGATTTTCTAACAATTGTGTTATCAGAATTCATTTTAGTAACTACAGCTCACGATTTTATTTAGTTGGCATTATCTGGACCAGTATTAGTATGTGACAGCTTGCTTTGAGGCAGAGGCAAACTGTTGCACCGCTACATGAAAGAACGGCACGATACAGCAATCACGAGGGGAAAGAAAAGAAAGAGATTTTTATTAAAATCAGGGTTATTATATACAGGAAAGGGAAAAGGTTCTAATTGGGTGAGAAAATTCCCACCTCCACACACACACTGGTTAATACACATGCTTGTCAAGGAAATCTATCTCACTAGGAAGAATGTAAACATCTAAGCTAGTTAGAAAATAACACCTGCTATTTACATGAAAAACTATGGGAAAACTGACTCCAAGCTACAACTTATCAGAAGGTTTAAAAATTCAGGGTGACAGCAAACCACAAAAAAAGGCTGTGTGCAGCTGGCCAYGTTGGACTTTGCTCCCTCTTCTGATTTTTAAATTCACATGGCTATGACTGTACTGCTCAYAAGGTGTGGGCTGGTAACTGATCCAGTTAATTACCAAAATTCTCTGGCTACTGGCTGGCCTCATTATTAGAATCTCTACAGAAGAGTTAAGTCAGAAGGAAAAATTTGTTTTACGTGCCTACATATATATATATATATAAGAAGTAGAAATTATAATATTGTGATGACATATTCTTTTCCCCCAAGGTCTGTTTCCATCTGGAAGGCCCTTCCATGAGCACCGGCAGCAAAGCCTTGCCTGGGTTCTCAAAGAGAACCTCTCCCTGCTGACAGGATCTGCCGGGCTCCGCACCCCGATGAAAAATCCCCAAAAAGACTGTTTAAAGGTGGAATTAGCAAACTACGATGCTCTACTTCAAGCACAAACACSAGAACAAGCTCCAAACTCTGCTCCTACATGTACCTCTCTGAAAAACTGCTGGAAATTTCCCTCTTTTTTTTGTAAGAGAATCACAGAATTTTTAAAWTTTGGAAGGGACSTCTGGARAWCATTCACCKCCCCTGCTGAGACAGGGYTACCTGGAGCAGGTTACACGGGAATACGTCCAGGTGGGCTTTCAGTGTCTCCAGGGAGCCAGACGTCCCTGGGCAGCCCGTCCCAGTGCCCCTGCCGCGCTCTGTGGCAGCAGCGCAGCGCTGGCCTCAGCTCCCCGCACCGCTGGCAGCGACGGGGGCGGGCAGGCTCGCTCAGAGCCCCTGCAGGGACAGCCAGCGACTGCACACAGCAGGGCCAAAGGGCTTTTTGGAGCTGTGCAGCCCCAGGGCTCTTCCTGTTCACCACTCTGAAAAGAGGGAGAGCAGGACCCACAATGGTCCCCACAGTGAGCTTGGACGAAGAGAGCCGGGAGATCCCAGCAGTGCAAATCTGCTACTTCGATGCTCGGCAGCACAGCCCAGCGCTTCAGAAAATGACAAACGCCGAACGCTGTGTCCGTTCAAGCGATCCAGTTATTAAATCAGCTGCGATCCTTACGCGCGCCTGGCACCTGGACAGCGCTCCCCAGGCGGTGCGGAAACCGCACGGGGAGCGGGCGGTCAGCGGCTCCTTCCACCTCATGCAGGCGGGGGCTGCCAGCACGAATAGCTCCGCGGGCTCGGTGATCGGCCCCCAGTTTGCGTGGCGCTCACCCGCCCAGGGCTTCCTTCCTGGCTTCCATCCCGACTTCCTTCTGGCCGCAGCACACACGCAAGCCCCGCTGCCCGCCCGCGATGAGCGCGGCGGGGCCCTCCGTGCGCAGGCGCTCCGGGCCGCGCCTGCCCCGTACCGCGCACGGCGGGGGGGCGGCCGAGCCCGCCCCCTGCGCCCGCCGGGCCGCGCTCGCCGCTGTCCCCGCCCGCCTCCGCCTCCAGCTCCGCCCGGGCGCTGGGAGCGGCGGCAACTTCCCCTCAAGTCCGCCCGGCGGCGGGGGGACGATGCGACCCAGCTGAGCGCGGCCCGAAAGGGGCGGGCGCGCCGAGGACGGGCAGCGTCGGCAGCAGCGGCAGCCCCGCCGCCCTGSTCTGAGTAGCCCGGCAGCCGCCCGCCTCAGCCCCCTGCCCTCCCCCGGTCGGGGCGGGAGCCGCCGCGGCCGTCCCATGTCCCGCAAGGCCAGCGATAATGTGGAGTACACGCTGCGGAGCCTGAGCAACCTGATGGGCGAGAAGAGGCGGCGGCAGGCGGACGGGTCCGCCGGCTCGGGCGCGGCGGCGGGCGAGCGGAGCCTCATCGCCGCCGAGTCCTGCTCCAGCCTCAACAGCGCGGCGTCGGGCGGAGAGCTGGAGCGGGCGGCGCGGCGCCAGTTCCAGCAGGACGAGACCCCCGGCTTCGTCTACGTGGTGTCGGTCTTCTCCGCCCTGGGGGGCTTCCTCTTCGGCTACGACACCGGCGTGGTGTCGGGGGCGCTGCTCCTCCTCAAGAGGGAGCTCAACCTGGACGCGCTGTGGCAGGAGCTGCTCGTCTCCAGCACGGTGGGCGCCGCCGCCCTGTCCGCCCTGGCCGGCGGCGTCCTGAACGGGCTGTGCGGCCGGCGGCCCTGCATCCTGCTGGCCAGCGGCCTCTTCACGGCGGGGTCCGGCGTGCTGGCCGCCGCCCGCGACAAGGAGACGCTGCTGGCGGGACGCGTGGTGGTGGGGCTGGGCATCGGTGAGTGCCGCGCCGCCCCGCCGGGCTCCCTCCCCCGCGGGGACCCGGCTCTTGCCCGGCGGGGGCAGCCCTCCCCCGGGGCAGGTTTACCCGGGCCGGGGATCGCCCGTCCCTGCACGCCCGCAAACCCTTTGCGGTGAACAGAAAGGCAAAGTGGCCCCGGAGTGCCCAAGGTTGGGGAGCTGGCGARGGGAGCGCTTGGCTGAGGTCCGGGACGGGGTCCCATGGCCATCGCAGCGGGGTGTGCGAGGGCRCCGTGTGTGTGCTTGCCCTCTTCGATTTTATTACAAGTAGTGTAGTCCTGCCCCGTTGCTGGGAGAGTTGTCTTGGTTTTTGTACGAGAATGGTCTCGCATCCTTTCCGCAGTTTTATCTTGAGGGTGGTCTGTCAGTGTCAGCAGCGCACGCTGCAGGCTTTGTATTTAAAGAGGTTCTGGGAAGTCAGGGGCGAGATCACGCCTGTCTTTCTGAGCTACAAATAGCTCTCTGCTGGTTCCCCGCATAGCTTTACTGGAGTACTAAAGGAATGCCTCTGGGACAAAGTGAGGTRGTGATCTCCCTGGTCTGAGTAAGCTAACACTTTGGAGAGCTTTGGTTTTCACTAATGACATCCTGAACATGAATTGCTGCTCCTATATGGGTTGCAAGCCGTGTGTTCTTGTAAAACTTTGTAGTTGTCCTAAAGAACTTGCAGTGATGAGGACTGTTTCCTCTGACCTATGAGACTGGTTTCTGTGCCAACTATATCCTAAATATCCCTCAAATTTGGGTTGCTCTTCAGCTGCCATCCTATCTGGCAGTAATTGAATTATATCTAAGATGGGCTGTATGAGGTTAATCAGAATCCTTGGACTACAGTAGTTATAATCTTGCATCCCTTTCTATCTGAAAGTGCAAGGACAAATTGAGAACTGAAGTTGTTTTCCTCTGTTTAGCAAAGTTATGTTTCTTAGCCATTGGATAAATTTTTGAGTCCTCAGGCTTGTTACAGACGCTGTTTCTCTGATGCAAATCATGGCCTTTTAGASGAAGAAAAGTTAGTGAGTCATAAGGGCTGTCAGAAATAAAATTTACTCCATCCATGAAAGGGCTCATGCTGGTTTTCCTGTTCAGCAGCATCTTCAGGTTGCAGTTTTCCTACCCCAAGCTGAATGGTTCTTTTTTAAATTATTTTTTAATGCTACCTCTCTGCATGATTTTTGTTTAATTAAGACTGCAGAATGTTGATAATAYTGGTCATGAAGTTGAGGAGGCAAAACTGAATTTGATTATGAGATCACACGGATAACAGGGATTTTGATGCAATATGTAGTACATAGTGGTAGATACTAAAAATACCAAATGTGATATCTTTTTGTGTTCGCAAAGCTTGTCATATTCCTTTACCTTAACCAATTACAATGACAACTTCAGGGGGTGTAGAGAAATGAAATGGATRGATGGTTTGCTTGACTCCTGTGTGTGTGTGTTTTGTAGAGAGATACATAGGCATGTTGGAATTGGCTTACAGTGGTGCAAGTAAATGATATTCGAATTTTTTGAGAGATATGAGACTTGGAACTTAAGATAATCAATGTATAAACCACAGAAATAAAAACTGGGAGCCCTAAATTTCTTGTGTGCCCTGGAGAGAGCGATCTTGTTTTGGCCTCTGTCCACATCAGGGGCAGAGGTGGTGGTTCTGCTGGGATCCTGGAGAGCTGAAGTAATGAATGAGAAATGTTCTGAAGATTTTGGGGCACARAGACACTAATTTATGTTTTAAAAATGTGATGTCCAGTCCTAACACAGTTTGTTTTACAAGAGAAAAAACCCATTGTGGTTCAAGGCTGTTCTCATAYAGCAAACTGGAACAGTCTCTACATTAAATCCCCCACCAGAGGGAGCCTGGATAATTTCGTGAAGGCATTAGAAATTGGTGGAAGTTTTTTCTTCCCTTTCATCTCTTGGAGACTTCTGGTTATCATTTTTCTGGCCAAAGTGAGCCAGAACTTCCTAGTGTTCAACTAAGAAGTCAGTTGAATAATGTGACACTTCAGTGAGAGTATAAATTGCTAAAATGCAAGGGTGCAATGCTGTAGTGTTACAAATGCTTTCCTACCTGAAAACCAGTAAAAATTTCTTAACTGTGTATAATTGTATGCATTTCTTAGGTTTCTTTCTTGTAGTTCTCTGCAATTGCCCATCAAGAGATCTACTCCAGGTACATRTGGGGTTATTTGTGTTTACTAAATGAGTTACTGTGTTATGATCAGTACTATGTTGCTATAAAAACAGATGCAGTGATGTTCCTTCTGTCCTTGCTGGTGCAGGGTGGATAGTGTTCATTTTGACTGTGAGAGAAAATGGCTATTTTTCTTGTGACTCTGATTTATAAAGGAACACAGTTAAACTTTCAAGGATGGAAACCACAGGCTTTATGCTGAAATGAGAAACATCTCTCATTTGTCTGCCTTGTCCATTTTTTACCATTTTCCTTAGAGGTGTTTTGAAATGGAAAAACTCCCCTTTTTTCTACAGCCATTACAGAATGAGATGTTTCTGAAAATAGAGAGTTTCTCTCAAGGAYAAGCCTAAATCCTCTTTTATTGTAAATGTTGAATAGGTTTTTATGGTGGAAGCAGTGATGTTCCCTTTCTGTCCCTCTTCCCCTCAGTATTAATATGAAATATAGAGAATGCATRAAAAGGATATGTTCAGCATGAGCTTAGCATATCCTTGCATCTTTTCAGATCTGAATTTCTAAATACACAGTTCATGATAGTTCCAGGCTAAATGGCTTRAGAACAAGGTTATGACCATTATTTCCTCCCACCTGCCCATTTCCAAGCAGTTCTGGTGTCCTGGGCTCTCCAGGAATTTGTCTGAGCCAGCTGTCAGGAATGCAACACTTGGACCGATAYTCATTACAGCAAATGGGAGCAAAATCCAAACATTTAGGAAATTGGATTGCATGTGCTTGGTAACACTTAGTATGAGTTTAGCTAGGTTAAAAAGTCATTGATACAAAGCATGTTTGGACCTTTGGCATCTGATAATGGTGAAGGCTTCCTCCTGTTGTCTTGTGTTGGCTGTTGTAGCTTGTGTGCTTGACAGGAAAGCTGGGTCCTTCACTTGGCTCGTGTTTGGTCTGTCYCAAAGCCTGAGGTCAGGCCAGAACTGAAACACTAAAAGCAAGAACCAGGCAGGACTGGAGATGAGTTATTTCTACTGAAAACTTGCTGTCTTGAGAAGGAAGGCGAAGAGTGAGAAGAGTAATCACYGTGATTAACACAGCAGAGACGATAAAGGATAATAATGAACAGCCATGTTTGCAAAATCACTTCTTAGGCTGTAATCARTTCAGTGTCCTAATTTGCCTGGACCCATTGACCATGGTTTGCCAAYAGCTCACCTGTCTGCAATGGGAACAGTTTATCCTTCTGTCATCTGGGGATGCTGAAAGTTTTAAGCTTACAGCTGCTATAGGTGGGTGTTGTCATGGTGCTTCAGGTGATGAGCTGTTCTGGTTACTTTTTCAAGAACGCTTACATACCACCTGTGGAAGGAAGGCAGTTTGAGCAGAGTTCAGGAGTGACAACATTAAGTTTGCTCCTCCATAGCTGATCTCTGTGTTGATGTACAATCATTAGCTGGATAATTAGATACTCCTGTCTTGTTTGGCATGCAGAATAAACGGTGCTCAATTAATGATCAGCTTTTCAGGGTTTTGTTTTGTTTTCTTGCTGAATGTGTGGCTTAGGCATTACTTAATGTACACATTACCCAAACTCTTATGAAAGCAGAGTTATTTAGGATTACAGTMTGTGCACATTACTGAGTCAGCAGTGCAATGGGGACCTGCCTGGTTAGGTGCCTTATCTTCTCCTTGTCTCCTGTCTTTGGTACATGAGGTATCTTTACAGTCTGAGCCTGCTGCTGAGTGCTTGCTTTGTGCTCAAAATGTCTGTAGTATTTTTTTCAAGGCTATATTTGAATCTGACATATGTAGTGCTCCTGGTAGCATCTTTTGACTACATATGTAGGTCATTTTGTGAGCAGAGGAAACAAGATTGTACACAGAATTAGGCAGGAATGAAAAGCYCTGGCATATGGTTGTGGCTCCCCTGGTGGGATTGGCTTCTAGTGACAGTAAGATTCAGTATCAAATGACAAAAATAACCAAATTTATCCAAAGGACTTGCATCATGTAGTTCAAACTCTGTTTATTTGAAGTGGTTAAATAAAGGTCTGCCAAATAATCTGGCCTGCTAGATATGGTGTGGAAATACTAGARAACAACTGGCATGACATGTTGCCTATGAAAGATGAGGTTATGTGTGCTGGTTTTTATTAATAAATTTTTTTTATATGACTGAACTTTTTCAGTGTATTTTTATCTTGGAAGACCAGATTAATCTTCTCATCCTCCCTTGGCAACCCAATATGGGCAGCTCTGAAGCTTCAGTCTGTTTTTATAACTGAGTGTCCACCAGCTTTATTTAAAGGAGTTTACACCTTGGTACATTTTGGAGTCACCSTCAACCCCCAAATATGCTGTGCTGCTTCTGACAGATGCTTGTAATTTTCTGTCCAGAGGTTCATAAGCTATTTTTACCTCTGGAGACAGTGGTTTGTTAGTGTAGGCTGGCAGTAGGGATGAAGGGGGATGGAGAGACAAATTTCTGGGTTGTTGCAATTGGCTCTTGTGGTGTCACTGCCCAGAGATGGTCACCCAGGCTTCCAGGATCTAAAGCCACTGACATTACTGTGTGTGCTCAGGATTGAATCTCTGTATCTTAAGAGCTTAATCTCTTCTTGTGCAAAAGCATCTGGAAGGATACATCAGCTTCTGATTGGAGCTGAAATCTTTCAGGGTACCAGGATTAATTTAAGATGAAAACTGTATCTTTTGAAGTCCTCTAATTTTGTGTGCCTTGGACAGGATACACAGTGCTGTTCTCAGTTCACTGTCACATCAACAAACACCAACTTCCTTGTTGTTTTGTCTGATGGTATAATACAAAAATCATCAATTTGCTCATGAATGTTGCTACTTTATATTTAGTGACCATTTCAGGCTAAAGTATTAAGTACACAGAGTTATATCTAAGAGAATTTTTGGATTTTTGATTCTTYTGGACACTCTTTAAAGTCATAAGGGAGGTATTCTGGCCTTTTTGCTACTGTTTTTATTTAACTTAAGAAAGAAATTAATTCCCATAGTTCATAAACCTTGAAATTCGTTTTCTATCTTTAAAACATGGGAGTTKTTCTAAAATAATTTTCCCTGTACTTGATAAAACTGTTCTATTAAAACATAATTCCTATTGGATTATAAGTATCTTTATTTATTTTGGAAAAAAATAAAAAACATCCATTTCATAGATGACATAAAATTGAAATTATGGACTTACTCCTGATAAAAAGGCAAYTTGAAGGTAGCTTGCAGTGTTAAGCACAAGTGTTTCCTTACCTTGAAMAAATTTATGTAGGCTTATTTTCAAAATGCTTTGTTTGCTACAGGAACAGGAGACCAGTGGCATCCCCTTACTGTGATGTTGGAGACAGCAAATCATTCAGCTGGCACTCTTGGGTCTGAGTGTTTGTACCTCCCATCAGCAGGGGCACAAGGCAGGATRTGTGAGGACAGTCCAAGCAGCAGATTCAAGGTACTGGCTGCTGTCTGCTGCTGTGCACTGCCAGAACYTGCACTTCACTTTTGTTCTGAGCATACTAGTCTGTACTTTGCCAGTTGTATCCTGAGAAGCAATTAAAAAAGTGAACCACTGGAAGGAGGTGCTGAAAAGAAGAGGTCTTTTAAATTATATTTTCCCTTATCTCATTATCAGTAGACTTCAAGATTAATTATAGCAGATATATGCTCTTAAGGGGGGTTTTAATGGATTATATCCAATTTTAAAATACATTAATTTCTTTTAAAAGTAGTATTTTCGGAATCTTAGAGATTATTGTATTAAAATATGATAAGCTTTTGGGTTGCAAATCCTACAGAAGTCCTGAAAATTGGTGATTCCTTCTTAAGGTGGTTGGACTCAAAGTGAGCAACTGTGGCTGTGCAGCATGCTGGCACCACAGAGGTGTAATGGGCCTGATGGATAGCTTTGTTTGGAAAATTCTTTTATGGGTCTCCATGGTGGGCTTTCACATCTGACCTGTACAATCAGTGTTTCTGGTGTGAAGCCTGTGAAGAGCCTGGGTCTGCGTTGAGCTGCTGAAGCCTGAAAGCAGTGACTGATGAAAATCAGGAGAGCAGAGTTCCACCTTTGGGCTTTTTTTTTTGCAATTATTATGCCTGTGAACAAGTATCAAGAAAAACAGTTAATTCTGTTGTAGAGATCTTGTGTAACACAGCTCTAGATGAGTCTGGAGCTTCCTGATTACTTTTATCATAACTCTCTGTAAGTCTTTTGATGCAACTTGAGTGCAAACTCTTCTAAAATCTATTTTGCACGTGATGGTTGTAGAAATGAAGATTTAAAAGCACACATTCCATTCGTTCCATTTCTGGATTTTTGGATTTTTGATTCTGATTTGTCATCAGATTTAGACCTAAGGGCTTTTAAAGGATTTATTCAAAGCAAATGCATGTTCTGAAGAGGATTTTTTTCATAGGTGGTTTCTTATTTTGCCTGTTTATATRCCCAGTCACTGAACTTTGGTTTCTTAGCTCAGACAGTCTGTCTCTCCTTCGTTCACAAGTCCCTTCCAGACATGCTGRCATGGATGAAATGCCACACTATGACCCCAGAGTCCCCCCCACATCTAGCTGGCTGTGGATGTGCTTTCAGCCATGGGCTTGGCAAATGTGTTCCCACTTCCCCCTAGGTTTGTCTCTTATTCAGCTGAACAGTAAGGGTGTCTGCCTCTTCTGCAGTTGGGACAGACTGCCTTTTGTGCTCCTCCCTTTCAAACTGCAGATTTTTGTTTGAAGTCCCCATGTGTGCCCTAGGGATTGCACCTGGCTTGACTTTCTTTGGATTCTGCCCTGCTTTCATGTGGCTGTGTGTTAGTGAGCTGAACTAGTTGTATAAATAAAAAAAAAGTGTATGTTTATTGATAAATGCAACTTTTGCCTTTACCTTGGGCTTGTACTCTAGTTGTCACTCGGGGGTTTTTCCCCCTCCTCTTGAGGGGTTTTTTTTATTGTGTGTATTCAGCAGTTGTGGRCCCAGCTTCTCTGCCTGAACTTCTCTTCCACCTCCCTCCTTGATTTTTCCGGTGTAATTCAGCAAGGGAACAGCTCTCTGGAGGATRTTTGTCCTCTGGGGCTAATCTGAAAGCTTCTTCATTCTCATTAGAGCTGATGTTTTCCAGGACCATCTGGCATTGACCTTAGGCTCATTCTTTGTGAGTGTTCTACAGCAACAGGCATATTCTGCTTCTGCTCCTGAGTGACAAGACAACTTCCAGGCAAAAAAGTTTTCCAGGCAGTGTGGAAAACCCCAGTAAATACCTGATGCTTTTAGCACATGGGCTGTCAAACACTGCAAGGCTGAACAGTCTTCAGGGAGAAGGAAGGATTCCCTTTCTTCTCCCTGAAGGCATGAGGAAATTGCTTCAGGCCTCAATTCTAGAACTTTCTTTTCTCTTTTCAACACTGTATTTGGGAAGGCCTGAATTCCACAAGTCTCATCTCAAGTGGTGGCTTTGAGGAGCTCTCTAATCTAACGAACAGCCAGCCAAGCACTTACAGCTSCATGCTCAGTTGTCTCTGAGGCAGGAGTGAAGTGGTTGTCAATCTCCAGATGATAGACACAAAACCAGGAGATGCCAGATATGGTGGAAAAACTGCTRTGTAAACAAAAATGTGTAGCTAAAATTAGAGTCATCTTGACATCACCCATATTTTCGCAGCCTAGACAAAATTAAATAGTTCTAGAAACTTGTAAGTTTCTAAACATAAATGGGAACACTATGGCAAGACCTTTCAAGTGTTATCCCAGAAGTAGGAGTCTCTACAGGCTAATGTGCAGAAACAAGTAGTAACAGCCCTTTTGTTTCCCTTTTCATTTCTTTTGGAGCCTCAGGTATGTGGTTTTCTCCACTGTTGCTTCCCTTGCAGTAATTAATAAAAATAAAACCAGTAATTGTGGTTTTAATATGTCTATGCATATAGTAATTTTGGAAAAAGATTATTTTCCAGCAGCTGGAAGTATTAGGATGTGTGTTTAGCCACAGCTCTCCTACTTTGCTGCCTTTCTCTGGAAATACAGGGGAATGCCTTCTAAGTTGGAAAGAGCAGAAGAACCTGCCTGGGGTTTCACAGGTTGTGTTGCCCATGCTGTGGGGTGTATGGCCTTGTAAATAGGGAATGTGTTCTGGTGAGCACTGCTCTGAGAAACATMTACTGAATTGATTGCTGGTGTGTGCCAGTGGAAAAAGCCTTTTAATTTCTGTTTGCTCATAAGAAATTCTCTCCTGTTCCTTCTCCTAAATACTTGTTCTGTGCAAGAACCCTATAAAGACTTGACCAGTCTCCCTTTCTTAGTAACACTGGGTAGTTCTCTAGGTATGTKTTTGTAGTTTTAGCACTTCTACTCTTGGTTCACCAGATAAGAACTTTGAACTTAGGCCTACTTGAAGGCACCAGTAATTTGAACTTTAAATCCWTCTTGAACTGGCCACACTCCTAATAAATGGGTGGATGTGGAAGTTTTGCATTGGGTTGTTTATTCTTGTCTAACTGCCTTCTTTCCTTCTTGTTGAGAGTCATAAAAGCATGAAGGTGACCTTAGTGTCATTAAATAACTTCATGTTGTTAGGATTGATATATTGCTGTCAGAGCARTGCCATTTTTCATAAGCCATCAATTACATTTATTCTAATAGAAAACTTAAGTAATGGTAGTATTTGAAAACWGTAGCAATTGTCTTGATTCATGCCCTTCTCTGGGCTGTCTTCTGCAGTTCATCACATCTTGCTTTTGCATCTCTCTCATTTCCAAGGGCAAGAGATGAGCAGATCTGGAAGTATTCCTTCTGTTCCCTAGTGCATTACCAGAGCTGAACTGCTGTGCCCAGTGGGGTGGGCACAGAGGAGGAGCACTTGTGCCATCCTGCTCTCATGCCTTGTGCTGCAGTTTAGCCTCCAAAACAAGACCAGACCAGCTGGTTGAAATGGGCAGCTCCTGTTTGCATCCCTCTGATTTCCTCCCTTAAATTACCATTGCTTCTTGTTCAAAGCCTGTAATGGTACTACAATACTTGGTAGTTATCTGTGATTCTGTGGGGGTTTTAACTAATATTGTGAAAATTCAAGCAGTATGATCCATTAGGTTTTACAGCTCTAGTCTTGGAGGAACTTGCAGTACTTAACCTGGAAAAAATAGAGTTGTTGATTTACTCAATCATTAGCTCACAGAAATGAACAGGCAGTCAGGATTCAATAATTTGTTTAAGGAAGAGTTAGATGATCCTGATACTGAAGGCAACTAACTTCTGAGCATGCTGTGAATTTTCTCATGCTGTTGTAGCATAGGTTTCACATTCCAGCTGTAAAAATTGTCAACATTCTAGTTGTAAAAATTATCAGGAGTTATGAAAGGCAAAAAAGAAAAGCTGCTATTTTAAAGGTCCCTAAAGAAATTCAGAAGAAAAACTTCTTTATTGAAGCTAATAAATATACTTAGTAAAGTACTTACRAGATTTTTGTAGGAAAAGTGGTAGATAACTAAATAAATTATGATGAAAGCCATGTCAAGAAGGCTGAGCAACTTCAGCAATCTAGAAAAATAACAGAAGCACAGAGCCTGCATGAGGTGTTGGAGACAGGGGATATTTTTACTGCCTATTTGAACATCTAACTGTTCCTGGTGGGAACAGGGAGAGCTGGGAGCCTGAATTCTTGTATAGCTGGAGGTATATAATYCCCAAATCAGAGGAGTCAAGTTGGAGTTAGTACTCTTTTGGAATATACTTGTTCAACAGGTGATAGTAGGGAAGAAATACCCATTCTTCTGGCATTTTTTGTATGTTTTAAGGTTCAGGTCAGTGTGCTTTATTTGCTGYTCCTAGTTGTATGAAGACCTACTCTGCCTGTTATTTTGAACTTCTCTGCTTGTAGCTGCCTACCTAGGAAGTTTTGTTTATGAGGTTAAGGAGATAAAAATCATAGGGACCCGCCACTAAGTACTTGCTCTCTGATTTGGTTAGTTAAGTTTTTKAGGATTGCTGGTTGGAGCTCTGATGGAGAGTKTGGAGARTCTAACATCTGAGAAATGCAGTGTGTTAATGGATGAACTAGAGCATGGAGGAAGTAATGGTTAAAGCCAAAGCTGTGTGTACTTTAAGCATGCACTTCAGYAGATGTTTGCATACAAGTGACCTTTTTTGTTTGTTCACAGGTCCTTGATTATTGGACTGTTGAGGTCAGTAGTAGCTATATCAGCACAGGAATGGGGAATCTGCCTGAGGGGAAGAGGTAAGTCTGGTTTTRTTCACTATGGAGTTCAGCTAAGTCTTTTGCCTGCTAGACTCCCTGCTCCTGCATTCATCATAGGTGCTGCTGACCTCACCAGTCCAATTCACACTGGAACAGCTTGGGACGAATGAAATCCAAAGCCACCTGGGCAATTCTAGGATCCTGAAAATAGAGGTAGAAAAGGCTGAACCTTGCACATAGGCATTAATGRYGTTTTAGCTCAAAAAATCAATCACYGTGAGAATATTTTGACCTTGTACTTGTGTCTGGTTTTGTGCTGTGTGTTGTTCTTGGGTAGGAGAAGAAATAAAGCACAGATCCTTCCTCCTGTAATGATTGACTRCTGTGTTCTGGGAAAAAGTCTTTGGTGCATTTAACAAAAATGTTGGCACACACTGAGTAGAGCAATACACAGATAATGTTAACTTCCCTTTTAGTGAGTGGGAATGTACTTTACTAAGATTCTGACTATTTGGATGAGAAGATGCKATTTATCATAAAATCTAACATTGTGTATGGCACAATATTTGTTTGCACTTGYGAGGTCTGTGTGATTTCCTCTGGGTATCTGCAGGTTTAGGGCTTCAGTCTGCTCTTGACCCTACTCTGCAGGTTTTCCTGCTGGGATACACAAAATATTATCATGTTCAACAGCCTGTGTGCTTCTGAAAAAGCTGGAGTTTCATGGCGTGTTTTTTAGGTCATGCTTTGTTGTTTTACCTTTGTTGTGTCTCTGATGATGACTTTAGAATAAGAAGAKATACTGTTTGTGTTTTGGCTTTGATTCTGCCTACTCTGTCCCCACCTACTCCTTCCTTTCATTCAAAAGCTATCTGCTGTATCASTCTGTAGGTCTCTCCCTGATTCAAAGTTAATTGCTTTGCCTGACACCCATGAACTATCTGGGCTATTAATCATTATCCTCTTAGATGTGGAGTGTTTCCTTGCACAGGAGGAARCAGTACTCCAAACTTGTTACTCAGGAGTGCAGAAAAGGCTTCTTCTCCTCATAACTCAAGACCAGCAGTCTCTGTAATACCAGCTGGATCTTCAGCATGGTCTGAGGCACCAGTTTAGAGCAGTTGAGTTTAATCTATTCATAAGCTAATTCTCAGTAATTCACCCTGAAACTTGTAAGGGACTCAGTGCATATTTTCTGGTGTTCCTTGTCTAGAATTTTAACATGTTTCTGGCTGACTTAATAGAACCTCTGCTTCTGGTTATATGCTCCCTTGTATCTGATCCCTGAGTATGGAGCTGTGTGTGACTGTTTCAGATGGATTATTGAGGCATCAGTCTCTATGGCAGTGTGCTGSTTGGATGAGGGTGAGCCTGGGCTGCCTGTTAGCTTGCTGTCTCTGGTTTTGGTATTCTTTCTGCTTTTCTTCCTGGAGACTCTGGAATACACAGAATGGAACTGTGCTTGTGTGTTAAGTGTGATGGGGACTTCCTATGAACTACTTTGCTGCAGTCAAACKAATCAGTTTTTCAGTTTTGCCAGCTGCAATGGCTTCTTACCCCTAAGTTTCTCCAGGGAATTTTGTTTGGACTGGGATGTAGGGAACTCAGTCCTTGCACTGGTGCATAGAAGGAGGAACTGTAAGTGTGAGTGCTAAAGGAGCACTGTTTGAACCTCAGTAATTGATCTGCCATACTTGTCTTTYCTGGCCCATGCTGGTGAGAAGCAGTGTCTGATCCTGGCCTTCTACACAGCCACGTTGGGAAGCAGGAAGGAATGCAGCCATCTGGAGAGTTCCATGTGTGTGTATGCACAGAAAGAATTGAGTAATGAAATAAAATTATATTGCTGAATATTTTAATTAGGAGTTGATTGTATTTTTGTGGTGAGAAAARAGAAGATTGAAGATGGTTATGCAAGAGGATACTGTAAACCAAGTGAACAGATTTTCAGGACTAGTGTGCTTGAAACAGATTCTGCAGCTGTGTTCTGGAGGACAGGAGAAGATGTGAAGAATAGCTTTGGGTTATGGGGACATTCTTTCTGCTTATTTAAGTTTGGTTTTTTTTTTTTAATCAAGTGTGGGTATATAGTTCTTGTCTCGGTTCTTTCTTTTTTGTTAATTTTTTATCAAATAGGGATGTGTTTCTTCATGTAGGTAATATGGATTTGTATGTTTTAACACCTGCACAGGAAAACTGTTTTAATTTGTGCTCTGGTAGTGAGCAAGAGGAAGAACTTTAAGAGGCCTGACTTGGCACATTCCCAGCAAAATTGATTTCTTTGCCTCATGATCTTGATAAACTACAAATTATTACAGTACTTTAAAGGAGATACTAATCTGTTCATCAAGTAATTGTAGGTTCATATAAAATCAGGTCTGTAAGATAGATGTGGATGTCATACTGAGCTACAGCTGAAAAGTACAGCTTTAGGCAGATTTTCTAGAGAAGTTTTTGACTTTTAAACTGATACTTGAAGGTAACACACATAGTATTTATTTGTAAGTGCTATTCAGCTTCTGTGATATTTTGCTTACAGCAATGCTCTGTTTCTTGCTTGAAGCAAATGATTCAGCCACTTGTAGTCAAACATAAAAATGCCTGTGTGCATGCTTCTCAGTCTCACAMAAATAYRTTCCCAATGCAGCTGAATCATCCAGCAGCAATGTATGGCTCTTTTTTGGATTTCTATTTTTCCTGCTTTATCAGCACTAAAATACGTGTATCCCTAAAGCAATAATAGGTTGAGAAGTGTTTGCTTTACTCTGTYTCCTTTTCACAGTTGTTCTGAGTRTTCTTTKGTTTGTATTTCTATTTGTCAGCCTTATCAGCCACTAAAATACCTATATCCCTGAAGTGGTAATATGCCAAATGTCTGGTCTGCTGCATTTCACTTTCACCCTTGCTCTGTGTGTTCTGTACTCTGGAAATTTGTTGTGTTCCAGGACCGTAGCCGTTGCTTTTCTAAGTCACAATAAACCCTGCCAAGTGCATGTACCAGATGGGGTTGCCTGTTCTACAGCCTGGAGCCCATTCTGTTTGCTTGTGTGCTGTRGAAGCAATTGTACTTAAGCTTAAACACTATTGCAATCAAAAATGAAAATATTTCATGCTGGTACAAAGAGCTACAGACACAAAGCCTCAAACTCATCTTGCTGTAACATGAAGTTCTTGTGTCAAGCACACACCTGAATTAGTCTCATGTTAAAATAAGTTAAATATATGCATGTGGTTGTTTTACTTGGCCACTCACTTGAAATACTGCAGTGAGGGTGCTGAGGCATTGGGACAGACTGATCAGAGAAATTGTGGATCCACTCTTTGTGGAGGGGCTTTGAGTAACTTGGTCTAGTGGRAGGTGTCCCTGCCCATCCTGTGGCAGGGCAGATGGAACTAGATAATCTTTASAGTCTTCTCCAACCCAAACCATTCTGTGAACCTATGAATAAGAAAATGTCTGTTGTGGTGTTGAAAGATGTGACTTGCACARTGAGTCCCCAAGTGTCTGATGCAGTCTTTTGCTAAGTAAACATAAGATCAGTCTRTAATTCTTGGATTTGTCACTTTCTGGCATTGGATCATCAGGTGACTGTGGTGCTTTATGCCTCCATTTTTCTTTCTGTAAGGTAGAACTGATGTTTTAATTTTCAAAAGTATTATTGGACTTATTTAAAAAAAAACAGTTTTTTTTTTCTATCAGTCAACACTGATAGAAACACTGTTCAACACTGCAATATCTGTTAATGGACATTACAGTGTCATTTGCAGTTTCCCAGGTAATTTCCTCTATAGTCAGATCTCTTCTCTGTSCCTCCTTGGTGTGTGTTTGACCTGTAGACAGGCAGTACTGTTGGTGGTACTTCTCAGAGAAGTCTGGTCTCATTACAGCCAGATATTAATTCTTACTGAAATGCAGGTAAATTATTTGTAACAAATGAATTAACTGATATTTAATGAATTTTTAATTTTATTATTTAATTATGACTTGATTTTGTAACTGTTGGTAATTCTACTTAATTGGAAATGCAAACTGTACAGTCATAGATACATGCATACAAATTGGCACATTCTTATCATTAAGAAGAGATTGCCAAAATTAGGCCTCTAAAAAGCATTCTAAAATGTATCTCAGTGGAGTAATGTAGACTTAACTTCCAGAATGTACTCCTGGGTGCCTTATCACTGACCATGCTGATTCTTCAGCATCTCTGTGCCTTACAAGCAAATGGGGCAAGAGTCAGTAAAGGACTGCCTCTAAATGCTTTTGGTAAATTACTCCTAAGCTCCTAAGTTTCTAATATGGTATATTGAAACACTGCTCAAAGTGTCTGTACATATCAGCAATTAAAAAGTCCTTTAAACTGAGGAAGGACAACAGTGTAAACTCAGAATGAGCAGGTGAATGTGAACTTGACAGTATTTGAAAGGTTGATCTCAAGATGAGCAGTAGTCCTGCAGGCACACACTGCATTGGAAGCATAGTCCATGAGGAGCTTTTCTAGCTATTATATTATTGCAGTGGGTTACAAATGTTAGAGAGGAGGATTCTGTTATTAAGGAGGTTATCTTTGGTGACAGGAACAGTAGCATTCTGCTAGAGTAGTGTCTTCTTCCCAATCTCATTGACAAAAGGCTGTCATCAACATGTGTGCTTTGCAATGGACAGTAAAGTTTTATAGGGAAAATACTGTAGTTTTATTATTTTTTTACTCTATGTAAGTATAAATAATACTAACTGGGCAAGTAGGARTGGGTAGTGACTAATTGAGAGATCTAGTCACCTGTGAGCTGTTYTGTGCTTCATTGTAGGTTCCTAGTGCTTTATTAGAAGCTATCACAACTGATTTCACTCCTATTCACAGTTACTTTATTAGTGCTCAGTTTAATGATTCTTCCCCAATGGGTAATGAAGTTTGCTTTCTGATGTTGCTCTCCTGCAGTATTGTCAGCAGTCCCTACCTTTTGTTTTGGGAAACAAGAAAGAGGAAGTAGGCCAAAAATGGTTTTAAATGTAAATAAAGTAATTTTTACTTTKGAGTGAAAATTCAATTATATGTATCTAGGTTTTACCATAATTGATGTTTCAATTAAATCTTGCTTTATGAAAACTTAATTAAAAGATCAGGTGAAAATTAAATGTGATATAGGGAGAATCAAGATGGGAGATAGTAATTACTTGATAGAGTTTATTTGGTAAGAGTCCTGTGAGGATTCAGATATCCTTCCTTGCTCTGGTCTAAGATTTTTCAGTTATCCTGAAGTATGGAAATTCATAGTTTTTTCTCTGTGAAAGTGGAATAAGGCTGTAATCACAGGGCTTGCAAATTTATTTTTCCAAGAGATCTTGGTTTTAGTTATTTTCCTCAGTGGCAGCTTGTGCATGAATCTTTTCACTTAAAGCTTGAACCTTCCTTCTTTGAAGGAGAATGTGGCTTAGTTTTTAACTATGAAGTTTTCAATTTTAAGGATGGAATCCACTTCTAAGTGGGAGCAGGTATGAAGGAGTTAAAGTTTACTACTCTGTAGTAGCTGTGCCTCAAGTGCAAAAAACCTGGGTCACTTGGAGGCTGGCAGACAGCAAACTGAAGCAGTGGAGTATTTCATTGCCCAGCTTGTTATCTGACAGCTTACACTGATTTATTGCAACTTGTGTASTGCAAGTCACAGCAAAAGCAGATTTTATCTTTGAGATACTTGCTGTGTCTGTGTTAATTGGCATGGGAGTGTCAGATATACTTTTTAAAATTGCAACTTCTAATTTTTATTATAATTTCTCATTTTCACTGTTTTCTCACCGTAGAGAGGCAACCCAGCAGACTGACAGATAGGAGAATCAGTGCAGTGCCCTGAGTTGCAGAATRGCACTTCAGGTACCCATCTTTATTTCCTTTTAATCTTTAGGTTATCTAGAGTTATCRAAGTCTTGTATCACTCAATGAGATTTACCAAGAACAATGCAGTGTTTGCCCAGCTTTCTCTGTAGGCTGACCTGGAGCTCTGCCTGAATTGTGCCTGAGAATTGTGCCCTGCTATTGTACCTGGAGAATGGAAACAGGGCAGGAAAGAGCTGCTCTGTGGGGGTACCTCAGGAGTTGTGCTCGGTGCTCTGAGTAAGGACCTAACCAAGTGTTAYTAAATGTTGAAGTAAAGCAACTGTTACCAGAATTACAAATTACATCTGTTGTTTGGAAAATGACTGTCTATCACAATGCATCTAGAGAACTGCAAGTTATTGAAGATTGAAAGTCATGAGAGCAACATTTCCCAGAAAGCTCTTTGGCAGTCCATTTCCCTGACAGAATTAGTAGTAGTAATTTCTTTCCTGCAGCATCCATCCACTCCTGGCTAGCTCAGGCWTCCTCATYTTTGTAGTTGATCTGTTCCTTTTTYCCTTTTAGCACTTGACACTACTGTCTTGCTTTTTTCCCTCTCAAGTGCAGCAGCCTCATTCTTCTTTTGTAGCTTCTGTTTTTTTTGTCAGTATAAGCCACTGGTGGAAGTAAATACACATCATAAGTGTTTAAAGTAACCCTGTATCCCTTGACAGCTTGAACATTACACCATGAGTACTGCAGTTGTGATAGTCTAGGAGAGCAGTCACAAGTCACTTCTAGGTGTAAACCTGTGTGACATGAAGGAATTCAGCATGGGCTTATCTCTCTGCTAAGGGCACTCTAATGTGAGATCCATGTCCCAATAGTTAAAACCCTCTCTGAGACTACCAGTTTTTCTTGAGACATCTTTACTTGGGATTCCTCCAAAGGATGTCCTCCTATTACRGTTGCATTGCACTGGCACATAGCAGCTATAATTGAATTTGTAGCAGGGAAACTCCAGATCATGAGGAGGAGGACATATGGCAGCTAGATATTTAAGCTGAGCTGCTTCTCTTAAAGCAAAGAAGTGTGCAGCACTGCTTGACTTAACCCATGTGCWCTGGGAAAGGCCTTAACTCTCCCTAGCATGCAAAATGTGTGTGCTACTCAAGGTACCTTAAGGAAGAAGTACTGTACTGATTTCTACCACCCCCACCCTCCAATATTGCAAATATTGTCCCATATGGTCAAAACGATGTTTTRTTATCTCTACATGGTTCACTTGTGTTTGTAGACACAAGGTTGGTTGTATACWAATCTGCTAGTGTAGAAAGAAACTGAGCAATTGCTGTGATTCATGTATTTTCATTATAGCTGTAGTTATACTTACATTACTGTCATAAGTGATACTTGCATTATAAAGGCATAATTGAAACTTAGTTTTTAAAATCAAGCCTTAGGCTGTAAAAGGCTTACAAGGCTTTTGTTTATTTTTTAGAGTAATAGTTATAAAACCACATAACTGGCACCTGTCTTCCTACTAGTCATGCTATTTTTTGCACAAGTGGATAAATGTAGCAATTCCTATAAAATACAGTTCTGTGTGTTGATATTTGCAAAGTATTTGCAAAATCAAATGGCAAACATGGCAAACACAAAATTATTGAGAATATACATCAGACAGTATTTTTTTTAATGGCTCTCCTGAATAGGGAATTATATTGTTCAATGTTACTTTTTCTTTAAAATGTTAGTTTGTTTCTCTAAAACACTAAGTTTGCAATGAGATTAGTCTCTCTAATTTTTATTCTTCTCTTAATTAATTGCAAGTGGTAGGTAAGAAAATGTGTTCTGCCTATCTTCATCTGAAGCTTCATGTTTGGAGACAGTTGCTAGACTTTTAACCCAATGAAATCTAAAGCAGTTTACAGAGAAATTAACCAATTTCACTSTTTTGATAGCTGCACTTGTAGAAAGAGGCACTGTCAAAAACAATTTAGGTCTTAGTTGAAGAGTWTAACTATAGCTTTCAGGTATAACCTGAAGGCATGCTTTTGGCTGGGTTGTAGTACAGCCTCTAAAGCTTGTTCATGTTTGTATAGATATCACTTCCATTAAAATTCTTGTAAGCTGGGTAAAGCATCACTGTAATGGCATTAGGGAAAAATGGTGTATAAGCAAAAGTGTAAAGTTAGAAAGGAACATTCGTTTTCTGCATGGCTTTCAAACCATTACCCTTGTCCTCTGAAAACAAAATTTCTCTCCACAGAAAATGGGCTAACCCTTGAAGCATTCACCCATTGTTCTGGGATTTTTGATGTGGAATTGGCTTTTTTCAACCATGTAAAAGATTGCATTTATAGTGCTGACTTTCTGGCATATGTGAATGACTGTGCATATGAGTCCTGATGAATCTTTCTGGGTCGTTATAAAGCCATACTTCCCTGCTGGAAATTGCAGTGGGTGTGGCTAAGTCAGCAGAAAGAGCCAGACTGGCACTCACCCCAGCCTCTCAGTGCCTGTGGTGACCTGTACCTCAGCACAATTCCATGGCAGCCACCAGATCAAAAGCCTCAGGTGGCCAGTGGTGTAGCTGAGATCTGGATACTCATCCAGATCCCTGCCTTGCTGGACAGGAGTAGCCACTGGATGGGGAAGCAACTCCTTATCTGTGGCTGGGGCTGCCTCAGGACCTGGCCACCTTCAGCTGCCAGCTCTTCCTAGGTGAGAGCAGCACACACAGTGCAGTCTGCTGCTGCTAAAGAATGTCTACAGAAAAGCACTGCTTATCTCAGTATTTATTTMAACTGAAACCACTCTTGAAGCAGATCAAGTAGTGCTTGACTTACATGTTTATACAAGCTGTCATAAAGAAAACTACTATGTTGTATTTGTAATTTTCAAGTGAAAATAAAAAAATGCTCTTATTTTCTGAAGGGAGAAGTTTTTGCAGTGTGATGAAAATAAATGCGTTGAGTGGTATAAACATCCAGGCTGCTTTACTCTTTCACAATGAAGGGTCTGCATCTTACAGTGCAGTTACAGRTTTTTGCAAATAGTTCTTGATAAAAATTAGTTCAGAAATAGAACAAATTAGAACATTTTCTAGTTGCTTTTGGTAGCTTTTACTCACTTCTAGGGTTGATTGTTTTTCTATAGTTATTCTGTATATCATTACAGTATTGCTATAATGATTCAAAAATGCATTTCTTCCTGATTTCTTATATCTTTCTAAAATGAGATCTTACAGATRTGAGCTACAAGCACAGATTCCCATGATGGCATTCTCAGTGGGATGCTCAGGAACTCGGGCASCTGGGTGGGGTCTGGCTGGGAGTTTCACAGCCTGGATTAATAGGAACAGATGGCAGCCATAAAGAATGACTGAATATGGGTRACTGATTCTGGGTTGCTGGGAAGTGCAGCCTGACACTTGTAGTGCTAGGTGTGGTCATAGGCTTGGACAGAACTTTGCAAAGAACTTTGCTTCGTATTTTCTGAATAGTTATCTTGATTGTTCTGCCTCTGGTTTATTAAATCCCACTATCTCTTTCTGATTTTATCACTCAAGATGAATTTCCTTTTAACATGTTTTTTTTTTTATTATTATTATAACCTTGAATCTTCTCAAAATTTTGAGTAGAAAAAGTGATTTGCTTAAGAATTTGTTTCTTCCCAAAATGAGCTGTTCCACAATTAGTGCTAATGTTGAGTTGAATAGGACCCCACAGATGAAGTGGTTCTAACACTTAGACTCATAGACTATCCTCAGCATTTTTAAAATTACTGCCTGTTGGTTATTAAAGATTACTACATTCTTTTTGTAATCCCTAAAATGTTTTCTTTTAATAAACTGAGTAAACAAAGTTTTATTTTAATGAGCTTTCACACTGTAGCCTGTAGGTGTTTTTGTCTGTCTTCCCTCAGGTATTGTGGCTCACTTTTTTCCAYTGCATAACCCCCAGTTTCCAGACTAAAAATATTCCTTGACTTAAAGCATTTCAGTGTCACAAAATCACTACTGTGATAAATAGTCCCTCCTTGATTATGCTTTGTTGAATATTCATGTCTCTTTACTATATGTGGTTACCCTAGGCTGTTCTTCTGAGATACTTCCTGGAGATGCCAGAGAAAGGCCTTAACACTTAAATTATGGAGGAATTGAATGCTGTGTTGGCATGTTGGTTTTGTTATGAGTTGGATTTACTTCTGTGTCTTTTGAACAAGGCTTGGARCTTGAAATTGCTCTTGTAGAAGGCTAATGCTGTGTTCTTGGGGCATTGCATTTAATATATGGCAGTTGTGGTTGTTTCTACTGGATGCAATATGASGTTTCCTTAAGTGAAGAAGGATTTTGTGGTTTTGATCCATGCTGAAAACACACAACAGTGAAAAGGCTTTCTTGTGGTCACCAGAAAGAATTTTTTATCCCAACTCATTAAGATATGATTGTTCTATAAATCTGAGACCAAATCAACTAGTGAGCAGCTTCATTTACATTTCTTCAGATTGCTGTGGCCCTTGACTTCTTCACAATTGGATGTCACACAGTAAACATAGGGTTTTGGTTGTAATTACAGTGTTGGTCACACRGATTTGGGCTGATGGCTAGTTAGGGACATAAAGGTCTGGAATGACTTTGTCTATTAGATGTTCATATTAGTACAGTTTAGTTATGATAAACCAGTTCTCTACAATTAGGTAAATTAGTGTGAAAATAAGAGACTCAAATGAAGGCTGCTGATGTTGGACCCCTGTTCCAGAAGAGATGTACCTAAGTCTGTCCATTACTGTGATCTGTACTCTCTTGTGGTTTTAGTGCTGCTGGTTTGTCTCACTGCCCTTGTACCTGTCAGTGCTCTCCTGYAGCTGAGTACAGTTGTGCCACAGCTAAAAAATTGACTTCTACCAATTTGACATAGGGGGAAATACTAAATGGGGAAGTGTGCTGCCAATCATCCTASAAATAACTTTCAGTAACCAGTTGTAAACTGCTGATAATGCCTTTACTAGATATGTGCAGTGGGTGGAAGTGTAGATATTAGAGGGGACTTGAGCTTTCACTGATATTCACACTCAAATACAAGCTGTGCAATGAAATGCTTAGTGGGCTAGAACAGCATTCWAATGCACTGCTTTCTCAAGTATTTCCTATTAGCATGTTTAATAAGGTACTCTGTTATCCCCTTAGGTTGACTCATTACTGAAAGCTGAAGTGTTAACTGTAACAGCTCAAAAGGACTCTATGAGACTATAAAAAGGCTTAATTTCTGATGAAGTTGAGCAATGTAATTGTAATATRTTGTGGAGCTGTCTCTTGAATAGGAGCTGGCTGATTGTTGACAGCTCCTGTATGTGTGTCTGTGAAAGCTAATGGTCTTTTAAACTAAGTATCTTTTGCAGTTAAAATGTATCCTTTTTTGTCAGTGATGGATTTCTTTTCTCCACAAACTATTTAAATCGATTCTTATTTGATGGTAAAGATTATACAGTTATTGTAGAACTTTCCAGTTCTTTCCTGGAAGAACCAGCACGTCTTGTCCTCCTGAGTTTTACTACTCAGATGTGAGTAATGTTCTATAATTATCAGCTGGCAAGAAAGCTGGTTTTGTCAGAATAAAGCAAAAACTTTAAAGTATAATTTTGTGGCAACACAACTGAAAGAAAATACATGATGAAAGCCTTTTTGTCTATATAATGTGACATACTTCTGGGGTCAATCATATTTCCAAGGCACTAAATTTAGATTGCATGTCCAGTAAAGTTTACCAGATTTCTCTCAAAGTTGCTGTGAGAAAAGATTAGCTCAGCTGTAGGTTAGCAAGTTTCCCCTTGTCACCTTAGGAATTTGCTGTTTACTTATACTCCCCTTGCATCCCCACATAAAGCTCACCTTGACCTTGTATTCAAGWTTTCTTGTAGCACAGCAACCTCTGCTAATATTTAATTCCTGATTCTCTTTGCCATAAACTTTCTTCTTCATCAGATTGCCTCCATAAGTCCTCTGTCTGTGGAATCACTTGCTGCTTGGAATCCTTATCATTAACACAAATCATTACAGGATGCTTCTTAATTAAGTGAATTTTAAAGTTTGTAGCATTAAAGTTTAACATTTTAATGAAAATTTGCTCTTGCAAGTTATGTGAAATATTTTACCTTGGTTAAGTACCTTGGTCAAGCTTTTTATGTTAGTGAAGGATGTTCTGAAAGAAACTTTTTTGGTTTCTGCCTGTTCATTTGGAGCTCCTAACAACAATTTTTGTAATAAGCTGTGTATACTTTTTTGTGTCTGTTCTTTGTTTTTAGTAGAGATTAATTGCTGAGTTGCTGTACTCTCAAATAGGACCAGAGATTTCTTTGGGSTTTTTAAATGTTTATTTCACATTTTAATTTTAGTTTCCACCTGGACAGTCTGGAGTCCCATGGGGGCTCAGGTTACTCCATTGTCATAACTAGTCCTGCCTGGGGGCTGGTACAGTCTTCTAATGTTGCTGTGAAATCTTTAAAGGAGATAAGTGGTACAACCCCCCCTAAGAGGCAGGTGGATTTCCTTCTATGTGCTTGTATTCCCTGGTTTGCTTGGTTTTCATGCAGAGGGTCAGCACAGGCTGGACAGGAGGGATAGAACCATGATACAAAGACACATCAGTTTCTGGATGTGCCTCCTTAGCACTTCTAGTTAATCATCAGTCCTCTTCATTACTAARCATGAAAGACTAATTGAGTTGCAGTAACAACAAAAGTTTGTCAGGGATCCTTCCCTGTGTTTTTGCTGCTTCTGACWCTGGTTATTGGCTGATGCCAGTGAAAAGACTGACACACTCCTACTACCTTAGAGCCCTTTTAGTGTGCTAGGAGTAGAAGTGCCTCTCATTCAATATCCTGTCTACAGCTTTGGTTGCTCATCTGTTGTTTTTAYGATGCACCTTCCCCTCTATTGGCAGGAGACAGGAGCTGTGATGGAAGTCCTCATCTGGACAGGGCACATTTATATCTGTCTGCTCTTGCAGAAAGAAGTCTTTGAAATTATTCCATCTCCTTAGCATTAATGCTCAAATGCATTTTTCAAACAATAACCTGGATTCCTTTTTTAGTCATTGTGTTTTCTACCATAATCTAATTTCTTAAAATATTCTTATAATTCTAATTATCATAGGAGCTCTCCTTCATTGACCTTTTTATTTTTATTGTCAGTAGGTTTGTTGACTTAATTTCTAAACTTTTAAATGAATTCTTTATGATGCTTACCTGTTCATACTGAAAATACTTTTCTGGATGATAAAGTGATTCTAAGATGTCTTTTCACACCTCTGGTCTAYTGATTGTCTTAAAATTGAGCTGTGTACAGACTTGTCTCTGCTTTCTACTGGTAAATCTGAAGATTTTAGTAGGAGCCCTAGTAATTAGTCTCCTAAGTGATTTTTGGAGTGAAAAAAACTAATATGATGGTTTCAGCCCATGGTGTCATCTGATGCTTCCCTTATAATAATTAGATGCATCTTCTGGTTGAAAGTAAAGGAACTTTCTGCTGTATTTTTTCTAAGCTTTATCCTTTAATGAGGACAGAAAGTTCATGCCTTGGTTATTCAAGTGGATAAAGACTGGACTTCCCTGCTCTCTCTTCTCATATTTCATAGCTGTGGAGCTTCAGCCTTCTCTGACAGATTTCCAGTTAATTGTTTTCATTTTCTTTTTCTCATGTCTTGTCACTTATCAGCTCTATTAGTTAGGTAGTAATATACTTGCCTGCAGCAAGAATCTTTTATTTGGTGCGAGCAGTTAAACAGTGAAAGCATATTAGAAAATGTCATCTAAGTGTAAATGAAGGCATCTCATATGAAGGATTAAGGAAAGATTCTGTTGCAGCTATATTTGTTTTGCTAGGAAAGCTGTTCTTTTTTTCTTTAATATCTGGTTATAAAAATAATTACATAACAAATACTGATTATGTATTTTAGCAGTTTTTATACTTGACTTATATTTAAAGCCTTGCTTCTGACTCTCTCTGCCTTTTAAGAAGAACTCACTCTCCTGTGTTCTAGTGGAACACAGAGAATAGAAGTCAGAGGAGGAAAGTCTGGAGAACATTGATGCATTCTATGGCAATTAAAAGCAAATGAGTAATGTAAATAACACTTGAGAATCTAAACCATTATTTCTTTAACTTAATAAGATTTTTTTTTCTCTTATTATGATGGCTTTCATCAAAAATGGATAGCCATTTTTTTCGTTCCTGGTGTTTTTTTCAAGAGCAACTTTGCTTTTGTGTATGGATGCTTGCTGCCTGTCAATCAGATAAACTGGGAAGGCTTTCCTAATTGCTCCTCCTGTTCCCTGAAACCTCCTGCTGCACTCTTTCAGACTTGGAGTAGCAAAGCATATGTTTTGATATTGAAATGACAATTGAAAATACATAACAAATAGGCCTTCTGAATTGAGATATTTGCTTGAATGTTTTGAAACCTGTAGGTTTTGGGACACACAGTAAAGGTAGTAAGGTCCGAATAGAAATCCAAAAAGGCTGTTTTAGACAGCAACATTGTTAATGTGTTTCTCAGGGCAAGAAAGCTGGCATGGAAGCAGCAGAATAACAGAGCAATTTTGTTTGGAGATCCACATGTTGAGATGGCCAAGGCCTAACTGAGAATGGTTCTGGGCAGCCTGCTCCAGCTGCCCCTGCTTGAACAGCAGTTAGACTAGATGATCTTCAAGTGTTTCTGGCAATCTAAGCAATTCTGTGTGATTTTGAGCTAATACTCTAAATTATTAGGTTTTCCTGAGAAATCTTGTGCTGTTTATTGCAGGCTTGATAATAAATAATTTCAGCTGTTGTACTAATTCCAGCTGAATAGCTGGTATCACTGGCTAGCTTGTGACAGGATTGTTGGGGTGTGCAAGGTTCCTTGTCTCTGTTTTTTCCTGTAGTCATCAACTTGTGAGAAGAATGCAGCAGAAACAAATCTATTGTCATGATGCTTCTTGTTTAAGACTTTTTACAAACACTTGTTAACTTTCATACCACCCCTAGGTTTTCCAACAGGTTTTAGTTTCACCTGTAARAGGCAAGTGTCATAGCTGTGGCTACCAGTGGTTCTAGCAGTTCTCAGGGCTGGTGGTGTGCTCTGAACATCAGTGAGAGCTTCTGGTCTGGACAACGGTGTGGCTCTGCTTTTTGGATGCCTGAGAAGCATTTTTGGCTGGCATGCTTTGAAYAAGATTCCTCGGCAGGTCCTGTGTAGAATCAGTCTTCATTAAGATTTGAGAGGGGGTAAAAGGTAGCTTTTTYACAAAGCATGTATTGGTTTTGGTTGTGCACATCTTTCTAACTGCTTTCTTGTAAAAACCACAAGATGTGTTGCCATCTTTATTTCTCAGATTAGCTTCACTATGTAGTTATGTATGTCAAAGATACAAACATACAGTCCCAAGGAGCCTATGGGAAGATGGCCCCAGCCCAGTGGGGGAACAGGCAGGAGCATTAGAGRTGACAAGCCCAAGGCAGAGGGTGGCAGGGGGAGCAGGAAGCCTCATTAGGCCAGGGCTGCCACAGCTGTAGGGCCCTGCCCTTCTGCTCCAGTGGCAGCTGGAGCTCCTCGCATGGATCCCTGGTGCCTTTTCTTTGCATTCCTGTGCTTTCCCAAAAAGGATTTTCTGTTATGTGTATGCAGTCTCCATCACTTTAATCATCATTATTTCAAATACTGACATGAAATACAGGAGAGAAACACCCTTTAATGGTGGGCTGGGTTTGAAAATTCACTTCTCTGTGAAATACACAAAGGACTATTTGRATGCTTCTTTCCATGGTGCAGTCTGGTTGGCTTTGAAAATCAGTTGAATAAATTTTTAATGCTCTTTTTTTTTCCCCTGACATTTTTATTTGGGTTTTTAATTCTGTGCTGTTTGCTCAGTCAATAAGAGGAGGAGGCATTGGCATGTCCTGGGAGGCTCTGCTGGGAACTGGGTTATCATGCTGAGAGGCTGCTGTGAGTGTTTACCTATCTCAACAAAGCATCTTCTCATGCCATTTTATTATTAAACAATCTGTATTCCTTGCTTGAGCTTTTGGAAGCTCCCAGCAGTCCTGTTGGGCTAACCTTGTTGCTAAAGATGATTCTGTGCTCTTAGTTTGGTGAGTCAGCCAGGCTGTGGGGTGCTAGSTGAAGCCTCTGCCATCCCACGATGAAGCCCTTTTACTGTGACACAAGCCAGGAAGCATAGCTGTGCTTCAGGAGCATGTGCATGCTTTTAGGTGACCCCATTTCTTGCTGGGGCTGTGGCACTGGCGTGCCCACTGGTGTGGAGCTGTCTGTATGGAGCTGCTGCAGCTGGCTCAGGCTGGAAGATGTGTTGTGTCTGATGCTTGGGTGTGCTCACTGTGCTCAAGTTGTATCTCAGCTGACTTCAGTCAAAATGTGTTTTTGGCTGCTGCCAATGTACTTGAGTTTTAACTACAGAGGAAACCACTGTCGMTCTTGTCAGTGTTGGTTCATGTAAGGAAATAGGGGTTTGGACCACCAAAGCATGTGCTGCACCCAGGTGTGCTCTTCACGCATCTGTTTTTACAGTTTGTGTGTGTTCCTTGTGGACATTCCTGTCTTTTGCACAAATGACTCATCACATAGTTAGTAGGAAATACTACCAGTGTTAAGACAGAATAAAAAGCAGCTGTGGTTTAGAGTTAGTCCTTGTTTCCTTGTGGTGATAGAGATTTTTTGCACTGAATCATAGAATGGCTTGGATTGGATGGAACCCTAAAGATCATCTAGTTCCAATCCCCCTGCATGGGCTGGTGGGTCACTCTCTAGATCAGGTTGGTCAGGGCCCAGCCGATCTGTTCTTGAAAGAGCACATGGAATATTTTTAAACCAAGTCAAGAAACAATTTGTTCTATAGCAGTAATGAAATTACACMATAATAATAATAATGATAGTAATGSTTGGCCTTGTTTTTGGCTGTGGAAACCATGCTTTTTTAAACAGAGTTTTGTGAACACCTGATTTCTTCAGTGAGTCACTTTGACTTGTGTGTATGTACTTGGATCACAGCATCTTTTCCTTTCAAAACGAGTTATATCTATCCTTTTATTTAATTTCAGTGTACATGCAATGTGAATTGAAGAAAGTTATTCTTTGTWTTCTATATCATTACATCAAACATTGAAATTCCAATACAGCTGCTWGCAACCATTTGCTTTGGGTATGCTTCTAGAGTTCCTTAGTTGCATTTTCGTTGTTTTTGTTATTTAAAAGTCAGAAATCAAATTTGTCCAGCTTAATCCATTTAAGTGTGTGCAGATTTTGCCTTGAATAGAGTTAATTTTGTAAACATGATGCCCTAAGTTTAAATCCAAAATATAGGCCATACTGGCTGCTATGAATAATAGTAACTGTACCTTAGCTGTAAACCAGCACATTCTCCACCCCTTATTCYGTCTAGATGCCGTGCATTCTTATTACCATGAACCCCCTTCCCGTTCTTTGATGTAATACACAGGTATCATTCCCACAGTCTAGGGACCACCCCTGTGAAATGTCTGTAAAGTGTCCAAAATGTCCATTGAGTTTAGTTTAGATTTTGGACTCCATCTGTTGGGGTGGCCACTCAAGGCACGAGAGGTGGTGTTTTCTGTGCAGTTATTGGCATCAGTTTGGGTTACTGCTTGTCATGCCCAGCCTTGGTCAGCAACTCAGCCCTGTGTAGCTGCTTGTTCACCCCTTGCTGGTTGGGTGAGGGAGAGAATTGGAAGGGTATGAGTGAGAAAACTTGTGGCTTGGAATAAAGACAGTYTAGTAGGTATAGCAAAAACCACACRCACRAGCAAAGCAAAGCAAGGAATTCATTCACCACTTCCCATGCACAAGCAGTTGTTGAGCCATTTGCAGGAGAGCAGGGCTCCATCATGTGTTACAGCTGTTGGGGAAGACAGACTCCACAACTCTGAATGTCCCTCCTTTCCTCCTTTTCCCCTAGGTCTATATGTTGAGCACAATGCCAGTAGTCTGGAATACCCATTGGATGGTTGGGGTCAGCTGTTGTGGCTGTATCCCMCTCACTACTTGTGTGCCCCCAGCCTTGCTGGTGGGGTGGGGGGCAGAACAGGCCTTGACTGTTTCARGAATAAAGAAAACATCCCTGCATAGTTAACACTGTTTCCAGTACAAATATAAAACGCAGCCCTATATGAACGACTATGAAGAAAATGAACTCTGTCTCAACCAAACCCAAAATAGTATTTTGTGATGAAAAAGCGATGTAGTATCTCTTTCGATTTTATAACTGTAACTGAATTTATTCTTGCAGGTGTAGCATCCATGACTGTGCCAGTGTACATTGCAGAAGTGGCTCCACCACACCTAAGAGGCAGATTAGTCACCATTAACACTCTCTTCATCACTGGAGGGCAGTTTTTCGCAAGTGTTGTCGATGGAATCTTCAGCTACCTCGCAAAGGATGGATGGAGGTTTGTGAGCCTTCTTTGCTAAAAGCAAGCTGCCTTAGTCCTGATTTACTTGACAGCTGTTACAATTCTTGTTGGTAAAACAGAATTTCCACAGAAAGTGGTAGAACTGTATACTAAAATGGAACTTCAATAAATAAATCCTACCGAAATAGATCCATACTGGTTTYGCTTAAGCTTAATATTCGCAGTATGCACAGATTTTTTGACTTTACTAAACTTTAAAGTGGGAGAGTAATCAATATGCATCACAAGTGTAGATGATTGTCATGGTGTTTAYGAAAGTAATTTGCCTTTTGCATTTAGAATAATTACATGCTGATTTTCAAAAGCCAAATTTCCAGTAAGTAATATGCTGTATGTGCTAGATAGAGGTGAAGTTTGAATATTCTTAATCTGAGCAGTGGTAATCTCTCAGAATTGAAGGATATTGCAGCATAAATTTATAGTTAAAATCTTATGTTATAAAATAATAAAAATCTATTTTCTGGGCAGCACAAACCCACTTCTCTCAGCCTCTTCTATGTCACATGCTCCAGTTGTGCCACCCATCTTAGTGATCCGTTGTTATTCCTGGTTTGTGGCTTTCTCTTGTATTTGTAGTCTTGGTCCTCCAAGTGTGGCATGGTGTGTTGAGTAGTGAAGAGCAATTGTTTCTGCAGCCTGCTGGCATGTGCTGGGTGACTTTTGCAGTAGTGCTGTGTTTTATGTATGTGCCAAGTACTGCTCTGCTGGACTGAGTGAAGTCAAACTTCCTGTGAAGAAACAGGCTGCCACCTCAGTGATGAGCTATCCAAGTATTTCAGCTGCAGTGCTGGAGCTGTTAATTGAGGATGGTGAACTGTCCTCAACTAGTTTATTGCAACCTAAGGCTGATCAGGGAAGAGTACATACAGATGGTCTGTCACCTGAAAGGAGTGGCCAGCAAACACGTGGAGAGAAATCACAAAAAAAAAAAAAGTTTACTCCTGAGTCATGTATAAAAAGGAACATTACAGCAATTACTGTATCTCTTGCTGACTGAGTGGCTAAATACTGGAGTGCTGCAACAAACAATAACTTTAATTTTTCTTGGCTCTTCTTATTCTTGAAAATGCTGGATATTWAATTAAATAAACCAAAGAAAACAAATATTTAACGTGACCCTTATGTCAGGTTAGCTTTATAAACCCTGCTAAAACCATCTTAATAGTATTGCARCAGTATGTCAGAGAAGGAGAAATGTTACAGCAGACTTATTAAATTTCATGCTGGATTTTTTCAGGTCTGCTAGACATCTGACTTCAAACACAAAGTCTTGTAATCTGTATAGGAAAGGACTATATTAGATTTCTGAAAGCTGGCTCACTGCATGAAATGTCTAAAATTGCCTGCTTTTACTCTAAATTGATTATATCAAAATGGCTTGCTCTGAAAATGACACTGACTCTAGAACTTGCAATGTAAGTTCTCTCTCAACTAAACATTTTCTTTTTGGCCTGCTCCTTTTACTCAACTTGGACCAAAGTTTTGTAGATTGTAAACTAACTTTAGTGAGGGAGCACTGTCTGTACATTTCTTTCTTGTCTTGCCTGTGATAAACAATTCAATGGAGTCCAACTGGTAAGAATCAAGCTTTCAGGAGCCTTGATTGATTTTTTGCCTCCTAAGATGATTGCAGGCACCTAACTGCTTAGTTCTGGGGGTTCTGCTGCATTTAAGCAACTGAAGGGCTTTGTAGGAGCAGAAATTTAAGTATTAGGAGTCTGGAGGACTAAATCTGCATACTTAGATGCATTAAAACATACTTCTGCATGCACTTTGACAGAATACAGCAGTTGTTTTTAATTTCTGTGAGTTTGCTTTACTCTTCATTTGAAATAKAAAAGGCTTTCTAAATATCACTCCAATGAAAGTATTGAATCTACAATTTGGTRAGCTTCAGTGGTCTATGTGTTTTGTATACAGCTACCAAAATGTGTGTGGAGAAGGAAAAGCATAGGAATAAATGAGGCCATTAATGAATGAGAGCRTTAGTGGATGAGAAATGAGAACATTAGTGAATTAGTGACACTGTTAGATACATTGACTGAAGACTACTCAGCTAATAAGCCTTCCACAGACTTTGTGGTTTGAATTTATTTTCTTTCTTACACTTTTCTTTTTTAACTAATGGTGAGCTGTATAATTTTTGAAGTGTTACCAAAAAAAAAAAAAAAGAGAGCAGCTCACTGAGCTCTTTATAGAGCATGTTTTGCTTGTATGACCTTTGAAAATTTTGGCTGGTTGTAAGAAGAACTTGAGAGCTCAGCTGGGCATGGGAAGACTGGTCTGCATGCACATTGTCCTGGAATGGCCATCCTCTTTGCATTGCCTTTTGAGTATTCCTCTTATTGTTCTCCAGTTTTCTGCATGTTGTACTGCCCAYGTTTTTCTTTGTTAAATCCACAAATGTTTCTAAGAAAGTATTTTTCTGTTTTTACTCAAAGTGCATTTGGATTTGACAAATACATTTGGTTCATAGCCCCAACATCAGGTTTTTAATAATGGTTGTTCTTTCCTTCCTATTCAATTAGCAATCTCATGCATGCTTTATAAAAAGATCCAGGTGAGAGGCTGCTGAATCACTTGTGAAATCATGCGTCCCTGGGGTATGGAGAGAGGAGCTAGAGGAGAGATTAGCAAATCTCCTTAATCTCCTGACTGATGTCAAGGTGTGAATTTGTTTATGAGTACAGGCTACCTCAATATTTAGAGGGACTGGTTTCTGGAGGTGTTTTAATAATTCTAGCCACTGATGTGAAACCCGTGATAACTGCAATAACGTGCAGGTGACACCAGCACTGTTAAAAGAATTAATGAAAGTGAAAAGAATCTGGGTGAAGTGTAAATGGGAAAAGGTCAGATTTTAAAAGCAGAACAAAATTACACATTGTTCTGCAATTCTTTTTTATCCTTTTATTGTTTTATAGAAGAAATGTAAAAATGTGRTGGGTATAGACCAGAGCCACCCATGAAAATTGGTGATGTGCTTTTCTTCCACAGCCTTTTCCCCCACTTCTGATGGAGCAAATWACCCTGCCTGGGTGTCACCACGGGTGTCAGTGCTGATCCTTGGAAGCATAACTGTGCTTTTACCAGTAGTAATTCTCTTTTGAGTAGAGAACTAGGCTTAATGCTGTAAATAGTAACCCTTGGGCATCTAAAATGCAGTTTTGATTTAAGACCTAACACTGCATCTGACTGAAAATTTAAAAGCAAACTCTCCAAAGGATCTRGTGTCAATTGCTGTGCTGGTGAAATGAGCTTGTTTCTGCTTATAGTCAGAAATTTTCAAAATTAAAACTGGCAAATGTGTCTGTGTGTATGTACTACTGACCAAATGATGCATTTTTCTCTGGAGGGTTGTTAGTTTGGTTTTTTGGTTGTTGTTATTTTGTTTGTTTTTAATATATTGGTGAAACAATAAGCAGGATTTCAATTTCATTTTTGTTACCAGCAGTACCTGGTTTTCTCCATGCATTTGCTTTTTCTTTCTTTTGATTATTGTCACTGAAGGGYTTATTAGTTTCCAAACTAGTTGAGTATTTCAGGTTTTTTATTTAGTCTAACTTAGTGTCCTTGGGACCAGTGGCACTAGAGTCAGTAGTGGCAGAATAGTCAACATGTCCCTGAGATTTCCTGGAAAAGAAGGAAAGTGTCATGTTTTCTGAAATACCTGCAGAATATGGTTCTTGCTCCCTTAAATTATAGTGTGAAAGAATACAAGGAGTGGGAGATTTCATCTGTAAATACAGTTTGAGCAGCTGTAGCTGAATCTTCTGATAGCATGTTTTTGTAGGCAGATAGTAGCTATTTCTCTATTTTCCTGTTTATTTCCAGGTATATGCTGGGCCTGTCAGCTGTCCCAGCAGTGATTCAGTTCCTTGGGTTCCTGTTTCTCCCCGAAAGCCCCCGCTGGCTCATTCAGAAGGGCCAGACTCAGAGAGCACGGAGGATTCTGTCCCAGATGCGTGGCAACCAGGCCATTGATGAGGAGTATGACAGCATCAAAAACAACATTGAAGAAGAAGAAAAAGAAGTTGGAGCAGGTATGCTGAGTACTTGTTGTCCACTCGGTCTATCAGTGAGGAGATRAAAGTCAGAAGAAATGTTGAAGTTGTAGCCTGTGGGAACTTGATGCTTTGCTTTATCTTGTCAGTTTTGCTCTTTGAARTATTTAATGTACTGGTAGCTTCAGAAATGAGGATATTTCTGTGATCCTGCTCTTTCAAATTASGTTCTGATTTCTTAAGTGAGAGAAGAGTAAAGTTGTGTAGGATTCTAAGTTTATACCACCTACATGAGAATTGATTTCAGAAAACTGATCAGTTTAAGAATGCACATCTCCAAGAGTTGAAAAAAATAAARTAGTTTGATTTCTTTCATCAGTGGAAAAGGCCAAAAAGACATGAGAGAGGTCAGAAGGCATTGTACATGCCTCAATTATCCAGAGGCCCCTTCCCAGCAGAGTGCATTCTAGACAAGAAGCCTTTGGAAAGATGTACAAAACAAGGCCTGTAATAGACATTCTTTTTCTGCAAAAACAACTTCTGAAAGTCCTTTTGAGCTGTCCTCAATAAATAAAATYCTTTTTTCACTCTTTTGAATCTTTATGCCRTATTTGCTCAAAACTTYGTGTTCATGGTGTACTTCTAAAACAAGATTACCATTTGATTGACTTTCTGTGCTCTGCATATTTTTCCTTGTCTTTCTGCTGGAATGTCAAGTAAGGCTCTTAAGAAAGAGTTGTCCTTGATAGGAAATTACTGTAACTTCTCAGAGATGGTGGAAAGAAAAATGGATGTTACTTTACATCTGTGTAAATTGAGATTCAGCATCTGATAATACCTGTTCTTACTGCCTTATTGAGTTTGTCTTTGAAACTTACAATAAGTAATTATGTCTCTGGAAAAAGTTATTTGACATAAAACTAGAGAACTTAATTGCATTTTTCACATGGKCATCAAGCAGCTTCTGTCTTCAAAATGACAAAAATGCCTTCAGCTACAWACTTCTGCTTCAGAAGTCTTCCATACAGTTATGGGATACCTGTTCAATGAATGATTCACATCTCTGTATCCTTTCCAATATATTCAGTCAAATCAGTGCYACTGATACTGCTAAGCAGCTTATATTTTAGCATTTTGAGATTGGCATCAGGAAAGTAATGTATCTTTTTGACAAATACTTTCCTCATGACTGGTTATGCAAATGGCATTTTTTCTGGCAGTCATGGSTACTGCTTTTGCATGCTGTTATGTACTTGCAGTGTGACTTCTGGTGCTGTAACCTTGCATTGACTTCTGGTMACCTTGCATTTGGAGAAGTGGAGGGGAGGGCATTGCATTCTGCAGTAATACTGCAGGACAAGTCAAATCATGGTCATCATCTAATCACCATCTGTTAACATCAGCTCTCAGGTACTGCAGTGCAAAACCAGGCTGTTGATAGGAAAATTGGAAATGAGGAAGATTTTAGAGAAAGAGTGTTCCCCAAGAGTTGAGCAAAGAGTAGTTTATATGTGCAGAGTGGCCTTCCCCCTCAAATATGCTGTGGATCTCACAGATTCCCCATGCTTGGCTTAGGTTCTGAAGCCTCATGGAGAGAAAAGGGAGAGAGTGGTCAGAAGGRGTTTGCAGGTGAGAGAAAGATCAAAGACATTGCTGGGAGAGCATTCTGGCACAACTCTTCCTTGCAAAACAAGTCTGACTCACACTGCTGCTGCATTGGTTTGTAGTTCAGGCAGAGGTTCTGTAGTGCACCTTAGTTAACAATAGACATATTGTTAACTAAGGTGCACTACAGTTAACAATAGACAAATCTTAGCAATGCAGGTACTTAGTTAAACTTAAAACAAACTTAGTTAACAATAGACAAATCATAGCAATGCAGGTAAGCACTGGCACAGGGGCTGAATTGCAGAATCAAAAAATCATGGAATGGTTAGGGCTGGAAAGGACCTTAAAGATCATCTAATTCCAATCCCCCTGCCAAGGGCAGGAAACCTACTCAGAGCCTCATCCAGYCTGGTCTTGAACACCTTCAGGGATGGGAAATCCAAAACCTCTCTGAGCAGCCTGATCCAGTGCCTGAACACCCCCACAGTAAAGAATTTCCTCTTAATATCTACTCTAAATGTACACTTCTGAATCTTAAGGCCATTCCCCCCCATCCTGTCCCTACATGCCCTTTTGAAAAGTCCTTCTCCAGCCTTCTTTTAAGCCCCCCTTACATCCTGGAAGGCTGCTGTAAGAGCTCTCCAGCGTTCTCTTCTCCAGGCTGCACAGCCCCAGTTCTCTGTGTTTGTAGAAGAGGTGAACCAGCTGTGTGGTCAGCTTATTCTGTGGATTCATTCCAGATCCACATCTATCTTGTGCTGAGAGCCCCAGAGCTGGCTGCAGTACTCTGGGTGGGGTCTCATGGGAGCAGAGTAGAGTGGAAGGTCACATCTCTTTGATGCAGCCCAAGATGTGCTTGGCTTTCTGGGCTGCTGTGGCACACACACACTGTTGGTTTAGGTCCAGCTTTTTGTCCACCAGCACCCTCAAGTCCTTCTCCCCAGGGCTGCTTTCAATCCATTCTCTGTCCTGTTTTTGTTTGTGTTTGTGATTGCTGTGATCCTGCTGTAGCACCTTGCACTTGGCCTTGTTGAACTTCATGAGGTTCTCACACACCCACCTATCAAGCCTGTCAGGATCCCTCTGGATGATATCTCCTTCCTCCAGTGTGTCAACTGCACCGCACAGTGTGGTGTTGGCAAACTTCCTGAGGGTTTATTTGATCCCATTCTCCATGTTGCTGTCAAAGCTGTCACCATACTGGCCCCTGAGGATTGTCACTTGCCGCTTCTCTCCACTTGGACATTGAGCTGTTCACTACAAGCCTTTGAGTGTGACCATCCAGCCAAATTTTTATCCACTGAGTGATCCATCCATCAAATCCATGTCTCTCCCAGTCTGGAGAAGGGTATCCTGCAGGACAATGTCAAATGCTTTACTCAAGTCCAGGTGGATGACATTTGATGCCCTTCCCCTATTGAACCCTGCTGGAACCCCATCGTAGGAGGCCACCARATTTGTCAGGCCATGGGTATAGATGAAGTAGCTTGTGCTCCTAAGCAAGTTAAAGTGTGGGATTTTTAATGCTAGTTCTAGAGCAAGCACTTGGGAGTGAACTTAATGTGGTGGTTTGTGCATAAAAAAACCACATAAAAAAATTTTGTGCATAAAAAAACTTTTGTAAAAGCTTTACTGGCTGCCAGTATAGTGGTCACTTCTGACTGGAAAGAAATCATCATGGCATCCAGTTGAGACATTTTAAATAGATTATTTATTTTCTGTATGCTGGACAGTACTACAATGTTCAGTGCAAATTGGAGAAAAGTACCAGTTYGTACTGTCTTTGAGTGAAAATTGTMTGCAAATGGCCAAATGTCATGGCTTTTCCTCACACCCCTGCATGTAGCTGTACTCAGCTGTGGTGTGCCAGGATGCATGGCTGATGTTTCACACAAAATCAGAAGTGATGTGTTTGGTACTAACTTAGCATTTTGATAAAATGAACATCATTTGCATTAAGACTAGACATTTATTTTTGYGTACATGAAGGGCATGTAACTGTGAATTGTAATTAGGAGAGGAGTGTAATCTCTCCCAGCCTTATTTATCCTACATTTCTCTAACCTGTGAATGAGGCTTGAGATTCTTGACCTTATCTGCTCTGCGTGTGGACCTTTTGCCTTTTGTTATCTGTTGCTATCCATGTCCATGTGTCAGCTTCTGATCATGAAGAKATCTTCTTTGCACATGTTGCACTTACTGATTTTGCCTTGTAAAACTGCTGGGGCTCAGCAGTACATGGTTCCATGCTGCTTCTGTGAAATTCAGTGAGACATTTATGAAATTGATCATTACAATGTAATGTAATGATTTCCATTCTGTGTCTGTACCAGAATGTTATGTAATGCACTGCTTCTAGATTGGACATCTCCCTGTGTTGTCATTATTTTAATGCCCTTTTGTAATAGCTGAGCTTATTTTGTGACACCAAGAAAGATGCCACTCTTTCAGTCTCGTAGGCTTGACTCACTTAACTTTTTTTCCTGTATTTCCTATTTCAGCAGTGAGTCAGTCTCCTTTTTAACATTTTGTATTTCCCTGTTGGAGATAAATGTGTTATGACAAAAAGCTAAARCCACCTCATTGCTTTAGGTTTCAGCTTGTAATTTTATCCATTTAACTGAGAGTTAAAATATGACATTATGAGGCAGGAGATCTGGACCCTCAGTCTTTCCTGATTCYTGTATTTCTATTTCTTGCAYCTTTTCTTTTTAAGTAATATTTTARCTTGTTAGTATTCCTRGCTGTGGCTTTGGCTGGAACCATTTGATATGCATCTTTTTAGGGAGATACTTAAAGCTTGCAGTGTTTTCATTCTTATTCATAATTYTCCTCTTGCTTCTGGGAGAGTCCTTTTTATCCCAAGGCCATTGCCCAACATGCTTGATGTTCAAAAAGAGATAGTAATGCTTATTATTATTGGAAATCAGCTGGAGTCTTACTTAATGAAATGTGATAATACTGTGGTGCTCTGGTAGGACTGTGCAGATCTCTGAATAATTCCACTTCCAGGCATTAAAATCCTTAYATGAAGTTAATTCTTCTTTTATGATAATCAGTAGCTTTTGTTACCTGTAACCATGGAATTAGATGGAAGACTTTGGGGCGAGAGGRAACAAAGCATTTGGGTGAAGGATTTGTGCAAGAAGTCCCCAGATACAATGTGGGTGGTAGTCATGGCAGCCTGAAATTCCTGCTTCTGGCAAAGCAAATGCCAGGGTCAGTTCCAAGWGGGTTTTGCCTTCAGGTCTGTGAGACACTTGGCTGATACAAGAGGTACCTGAAGGGAATGTCTTGGTTTCATTCTTGTACTTTAATCATTTTTATATGTAGAAGTATTACTTCTTTCCCTTAGGAACAAAAATTCTTTCTGTATAGGTCTCCATTGGAATTTGTTTGGACTTGAATCCATTAAAAAAAGCACTTCTGGATAATTAAAACTCATACAATGCAGGCAAATAGAACACAGAAATTTTATCTTGAGAAAGTATACAACTATATTTAGTGTACAATCAKGTAACAAGAAAAAAACCTTCTACACAGGTTGGCAAGGAATATTGAAAGTATGAATTACTGTATAAAACAATTAATAGAGAGAGAAGATTTTTTTGTTCCCTTTCATCCTTRAAGTCTTTTAACAGCAAACTTATTCTTTCAAATGTGACCTTTGAGACATATAATTTATAAAAAACATAGTTGTTTTTTGCCTTGTACAAAAYTGTGACTGCTATATTTTAAAATAACAGGTTGTTTCTGGTACTTTTGAGCYCTGATTATACTTTAAGAATCCTGCTGTTAGTGTGTTTACCTGGCAGGGTGTTTCCAGTTAGCCTTGCTTCAGTGGYTTATAACCAAAACCAATCCCTTAATCTCTCACCTCGGTTTTTGCTGTACTGGCATAAAGTGAGTGTTTCTCTGGAAATAGTGGTTAATGACCACTCTGAAAAGCACAGATCAGTTGTGTGTTTTGGAACAAGCTCTGTTTTACCTGAATTCCAGAGAGATTTAATGTATGGTAGTCCTAAAGAGCAGGAAAATTAAAACTAAAATTAAAAATAACAACTTCCTCCAGGTATAGGGAAGCACTGAAAGGCAGGATATTTTCAGGTTTAGTTTGGTTTCTTTGCCCCACTTTAGATCCACTGTGAAATTTCTGGAAGTACACTTAGCTTTTTATTGAGAGTGCTAATAAGCATTTTGTAAGGTCACAGCTTATGAAGCCTACAAAAAATTCAAGCTACACGTCTGGAAAATAAAATTAAAAATACTCCATCTCTTATCAGTTCAACAACAGATTTGAGCMTAATGAATTTGCTTTAAGCCAAATGACATTATTCACAGATTGAACCTGAATTTGCTGATGTTTGTATRGTTCAGAATTGCTGCTCTTCTAAGCTTGATTGTGGGACTGCATATCTGGAAACAGTATTGGAATGCATCACTGAATTCAGCTGCTCCCCATGTTTTATTTAGGAAGAGGTATCTGTTCTGTGAAAAAAACAGGTTTCAAGTGAAAAAAATGTTGGAAGAATAAGGCTACTAAACATCCTTTTATCAGAGAAGGTGGTTCTTCTAAATCAATAACTGTCTAAAGAAGAGGCTGTGAATAAGGATWGTGTGTTTTAGTCAAGTTCAAGGGAATAGAAATTCGTAACTTGTGCTACAAAAACAAAAAAATCTGTGTGTTTCCTCCCCCTGCCCCTTTGACAATTTAAAATTGAATAGTTTATTTTCCTTTCCTAATATGAGCAGCCAAAAATGTCTATTTTTGGCTGGCTCTCAAGTGTTATAATTACCTCTGTTTCATGTTTATTGTCTTTTAGGGATAGCTACAGAAATTTAAATTTATAGAAAAGCATCTATTTCTTTTAATACAAAACCTACTTGTTTTTGGACTGATTCCAACTGATTTGACCTAGATCAATTGCTAGAAGTTCCATGTCTTCTCAGAGCTCAGTTCAGTGCTAAGAAAGTGATAAGCTAGACACATTTCTTGTATTTTCTAGAAGTAATGCTTAGTYGTCTAACTTGGCCTGTTATCAAAAGTCTTCTATATAACAGCATAAACTTTAAASAACATTTGTTACATTTACAGTAGTGCCTTCTCAGTCAGGGTAAAACCCCCAAAATTGTGTGGAGTGTGATGAGATTCTGGGAAAGCTGGACAAAAGATTAATGCAGATTTGAACTTGGAAGTGCTTGACGGCAATATTCTTGGTCAACAAAAAGAAAAGTGGATGTGTATAACATGAGTAATAGTAAAAAAACCCAAAAAAAATAAGAAGAGTCTGCCAGTGTGCTGGAGGGCAGCTTSGGTGTGAACTGGGGTGCCAGCAGTGTGGGAGCTTGGCTATGTTAGAAATGGGAAACAACAGTTCTGAATTTCCTGCACACTCTTGTAGGAGGGGTGAGCACACACTGCCTTACAGCACATTTGTGTTTTGRAACTTGGTTTTTTTCTGGCCTGGTTACACTGATGTACTTGTTTCTCATYTGACATTGTAGATCTACTTTTTCTATTTATGTATATATCTTTCTTAAGGAGTAACAAAATTACGGTGCCTCTAGAGCTGCTAATGGTATTCAAGAGCTCAGTTAATTAGAAAAGGGAAGAAAAAAAGGCCTGGTTCCTCATAATTTCTCTGCTGAATCCAGTATCTGCACTGAATACACAATTCTCAGTCGAATGTTCCTGCTAGAGCCTCCTGTTGAAATGCAGCAGGGATTCAGACAAAATATACAGTAGTGTGTGAAAATGTTAATGGGTATAGGAGGAAATTTTTTTATAGACTGCTGAGGAGTATTTTTAACACTTTGCTAAGCTTAGTACTATGGTTCTTTGAGTTAGCTCTTAGAGGACGTTCTGTGGCAATAATGAGGGATAATCTTGCTGCTTCTTTGCTCTCAGAGTTTGTGAAGAAACTCTAAAATAGATTTAAGGATTTTAGTAACTGTTTCTATGTAAATGCTGCAGACAGGTAGCTGGGTAGTCTTTATCTATTGGTCTCTTTAGCCTTTTCAGTATAATCATTAAAATTTCAAATATTTTTTTTAACTAATGCTGTTTTGCAGTGTTGTATGACCCACATGAGTGCAGGGCTGACTCTTTCTCTGCAGCCTTTTATGTGACAGGCTTTGCACAAGGAAGGGCTTGGTCGACCTAGCAGATGTTAATGTTTATGCAACATTTAAAAAAAAACCAATAGTTTTTCTTTGATTCAGTAGTCAGGTGAACACAGTGTTCATACAGCCTGTTTAAATTGAAGTATTTTGTTAATAGGAAGAAACTATTAGAGAGAAAAGGATGCTAAACAGTGTTTGCACTTATTTCTTTTACGTAAGGCCATGTTCTGCTCCTTCAATATAATAAAGCTTTGTTCTTTCTGGAGACCTTCACCAAGTTATTGTCTGCCTGATTTTTGTCCACCCTCATATGTTCCCTTTTCTTTTAAAATAATAACATTGGGTGGGTTTTTTTTCCTTTCCCTTTGCTTTCCAGACACTTTGTTCTTCTAGTGAACCTGAAGAGTTTGGTTCAAAATAAGCAGCTGTCCTTGCACACTGCCTGATAGTTAATCTGAAGTATTCATGTACTTGTGAGAAATGAGACTTTTTAAAATTTTAGAAGTTCAATAAGGGATARAAAGGGACTTTTGCAGCACTGGGTGCATGGCCATAGATGCACCCTGGTTTACTATAACCACTCTTCTTACATATTTTTACATTGCATTGATCAAATGCATATTCATGAAGATTATACAATGTATGCAAACATTCCCTAGAGTTTTTATGTGTTCCAGGAGTTCTTTAGCTTGGTTCTACTCCTGACCTGTTGTGCAATAATGTAGATTTGATTTTTGGGAGTTGTGCCTGCCATTTCCTCACAATGTGCATGCCATTTCCTCATGAGGAAAAATGGAGAGTTATTGATAGTCAAAGGCTCAGTGGCAGGAGTCCTMTTCACACCCTCTCTTTCGATGTCATCTGTATGGTTCTTTTAATGTTATCTAATCATACAGACAGTTTCAGCTGTTTCCACAAACTTATGTGAGTTACTCTCACTATTGTCAGTTAGTTACAAAAAAACAAAAGCACTCTGCAGAAGTTAACAGTGCAATGCACAACAYMTAGTCTCTATTTTAATATTTTGTGAAAGTCTAAACTAGAACAGATGTTTACACACTAATATATATATATAGAAACTACATATGGCCAGGGCATTGGCCACAAAAGCTGACAAATTGTACTATATCAAAAACAGTTAAAAGTGAATATAAACTGTACTACATCAAATAGTTGTGATTATAATAATTTGTTGAAGCTAATACATTATAGGGAAAGCCAACAACTACCTAGTTATTCATAACATTGAACATTTCAGTAAATCTTGTCAACCARTGTGACATCTACCATAACTGGCATGCTGCCATAAGTGGCTTGTGTTTTGTTTGATTGAAGATGGATTTGGGRAAAAAACCACCAAAACCAAACAAAGCTTTAATGTTGTTTATATTGCTGTGCATATTGCTGCTGTGATTTCCAAACTACCTGTGCWCCTTTGCACAAGTGTTTTTGAGCTTTCCTTATGTTAAGAAAGCAAGTTGTTGGGATTCTTTCTTTGGGGGAAAAAAAAGAAAAATCATATAGTACTTGCATGTTAGCTATTTGACTAGAAGATGCATTTAGGCCTAGTGCTTTCATCTAGGACATAAGAAACAGATTGTTTCTTTACATTAATTCTGTTTGACTATAGTTTTTCCAAATGGTGAACTGGTTCAGAATTGTGTTTTATTCATAAATTTTTGGACAAGAAAAAGTTAGAAATTTGCTTTCCCTTTTGGTTGTGTGTTGTTTGTTTGGGTTTTTTTTAGTAGTATCCCCATAGCCATTGTGATGCTCAACACCTGTAGTATGCCAACCTTGCTATTGAGTCAAATTCATAGAAAAGACCTTTCACTTTGTGTCATTTCACTCCATAACAGGAAGGGTGAGCACAACTTCTTCCTTTTATCATCTGACTGAATGTGTCTGGGGGCTTACTCTTTTTGGGGTGCTTCTGTAAGTGAAGTATTTTCTAGGAATTTTTTACCTTGTTTCTGTTCTAAAAGACTSTAAGTCTCCTGGAAAATGTCCATCTAGATTTGAGAGGGTTTATATGGTTGAAGTGTGTGTGTGCACAAGATAATTAATGCTGCATGAATAATTTTTCTRATTAATTTAGACATCCTTCTTCCCATTTTTACTGTGGATTCTTTAGAAATCGTGGCTTTCACAAATATTTATCAGTATTTCTATCGTGTTCCAGAAATACCTGCACAAACAAAGCTCTGATTAGCTCAGTTAACAATTGAGAAAACAATTACAAAAAATACAAAAAAATCCGTATGACTGGTCCCTCTGCAGCCCTGTTTTCAGGTCTTCCTTTTCCTGAAAAAAAACCAAACCAACTTCTCTGCTATAAAAATCCCACCCCTACCATCAGCAATTCCTTCACCAAAAACACTGGTCCTTTTTTAGCACTTTTTTTTTTCCTCTCAGGAAACCACTATTCTGTAATAGTGTCTTTTTCCTGTGAGGAGAGGATCCCCCCATTGTTCCTGTAGTGGTCAGTTTGTGTATGKTTTTTTCCTTTGAATAGTTAGAATAGTCAGAGGTAAATACTGCTTTTATGGAWAATGGTGGTTTTGAACATTTTTGTTGTGGAGTATTTCTGTTTAAGAAGAAATAATGTTTTCTATGCCAGTATAATTTAATATCTATGGGTATTCAAATATTTACCAAAAGTCATGTGGAAAATGTTATCTAGTCAAAATAAATTATCCTGCAGTGCAGCTGTGGTGATTTATGAATGAAATTTTTTTTCTCCAGTATTGTGAATCATAATTAGAAGTGWTCTGTAACAATGTTGGGGAAACTTGAAAATTGTTTTCCTTTTCCCAGCCACACCTAGTGAGTATTCAATTCCTCCCTCAGAGAGTGGACTTCAGGTCAAAATTTAGCATTGGTAAACCTTACATGCTGTTATTTCCTCCACTTTTGCTGCAAGGAGATTGAAGAATTRCTAAGAATTGCTGAGAGTTCAAGTTGCTGTATTGCATGTAACAGCTGAAATATGTTCAGTTGAACATGCTGCCTTTATTTAACATATGCCATATAAACATATGCCATGTTTATTCTGCCTTTCCTGGTGAAATGAGTGGTTTTCCCATTGCACATGTTATTGTAGTGGTTACAAACAAGCATCTTTGTTGTAACACACTTCAGCCTTGTTCTGTTGGTGGCTTTGCAGGGCTGGTGGGCACCCAGTGCTGGCTGTGGGGTGTCTGTGTGCCCAAACCTGTGTGAGCTGGGGGCTGTGAGGACTTCAGGAGCTTTTCTGCCCTGTAGAACAGCATTTTAGTACTTCAGTACTTTGCAGAAAGAGTTTAGATCTTTCTTTTAGTATTAAACTGCATGAATATATTTGGGTTTTTATTAGCATTGAATGTCTTTTATTTTTTGGTGTGCRTGCTCCTTGGTGCCAGTGGCTTTAAAAAGAACAAAAATACCATTTTCTTCTATGTGTTTTGACCTGTTTCCCATCTCTTATTGAACATGGAAAGGTTTAATTACAATTATTTTATAAAATGGTGCGTGATTACTCTGAACATTACATTGCTATTGAAGTAAAAGTCAGCAAAAGTATATCTGAAATTTGATTAAGAACATAAATAATCTAAAAGTATTTCTGTCCTTTTGAGTTATATAGAGTAAATGGAAGTAGTTAATTTTGATATAAATATTCTATCTTATCTAACACAAACCACATGTGATTTTTCATAGTAGCTGAGGTGGATGTAGCTTATGTTAGAAGTATGCAAGTATGGATGTGTAAATGAATAAATTATGTGTTCTGTGGTGTATTATATAGAAACTAGATGATTGAGCCAGAAGACTTCCTTTTTTGTTGAAGCAAATATACGTTTCTATGGCAATAAAAGCAAATTTAAAATGTAGGTGGTTCTGACTGTTGCTGGTGTAAAATAAAGGTGGCAGTTGCAGAATAGTACATTTCATAGCCAAAAAAATCCCAGTTTTTTTTAAAACAGAAAAATTCACCTATATTGCCCCATACTTAATTTTTAAAAGTTTTGAATTGTAAGCTCTTTCTGATATATCTATTTTTTCCTCCTTTAATTTTTCCTTTTTACCATGGTGCATAGCTAAGAGATATATGAAAATTGCATATATGCAAATATTTTATCAAGTAGATTTTATTAAATAGATTTAAATGGTGATACTTAATACCTTTGCATCTTTCATAATTTGTCAAGACTTTTTTAATGCTTGTGAAGTGATTATTATTTTTAGTGGTACTCAAGAGGCATGAGAGTCTTTTATCAGAAGATAAATTAAAGCAGTATTTACCAAAAAACACAGGATTGGTGGGGGGATAGCAGGTTGCAAATAAATAAGGTAGAACATAATAAWAAGTGTTTATCCTACTCTAATTAGAGTTCAGGATAACGATGGAGACACCATTTCATTCTAGATTAGATTGTTCAGAGCTTCACATCCATTGAAGCACATTATTAGAACAATCCATTATAGAATACCCAAATACCAATTTATGAGTGAGTTGCCTCAAATCCTGCCCTGTCTGTCATATGTCTATCATTCAAGCTGTTTGCTTTTTTTCCCCCTCCAAATCTTCCCCAAATCCATAGGCTAGACTACAGAGGAGTCAAGATTGAATATMTGTAGAAATTTGTCTTTTTAAGAAGGGAGTATGGGCAGCCTAATTAGTATATTAAAAATTACATTTTGCAGCCAAAGTTTCTTGTTATTAAAGCACATTGTTATGTGCATACATAAAAAACAAATGGTATGTTTTTGGTTGCTTACACATTTTGATTTTCTGTGCCATACCCTGATAGAACTTCACAGCAACTCAAATTCATTTAGCAGGATGGGAACGTGTGGTACTAGTCTAAGGCTGAAACTGGATCCTTCAGTTGATATAATGTCGGATTTCATAATGTCTTCTTTTGCAACAATAATCAAGATTTCCTAAAGTTACAACCTGAGAATATTTTGTGTGAAAGTATCAACCTAAATTTGCAGAGATTCTGGTGTTATCTATGAGACCCACCCTGAATTCCCTCATCACAGTGGGTGCGCACGTGGCTGTCCTTGATAATACAAATAATTGGTGTTAACTACTTAAATGCAAGAGATGAAATATCTTGAAAAGACATAGGGTTTGTGCCACCTGATTGCTCCCTGTGGTACTGGGATGATGCATTTGTGCTCCAGTTCCTATCCAGCAGGAGCAATCAACACCTAAGGAAAGGGTGTTGGGTATCTGAGCTGCTGGGAGCCAAAGAAGCTGTTGGTGTTGAATGGTTTATCACAGAAAAATAGCCAGTTTTGTATTATATAAGTCTGTGAATAAAGGCACCAAATTATGGTTGATGAATGATTTTGTAAGCCTAGAAATAATGTATGTACTCTGAGGCTGCATCATCATAATATGTTGACATGCAATATTAGATGTAAATCCTGGAAATAAACAGAATGACACATTTTTAAATATAGCTTCATTTATTCTGTATTTGAATGCAACTGAGTGTAACCCAGCAGCATTACAGAGGAGATAGAATTTATTTTTTTATTATTTAGTTATTTTAAGGCAAATTGTTTGTATTTTACAAATTTGAGATATTGTCACACAGTTTAGTGTTCCGTTCTTATGCAGGAAACATTCCCTACTGCCTGCATCCAGGTCTGTTGTGCTGGGAGGGCCTGGCTCAAAACAGAAAATCTCATCTGGTCTGTAAAGCTCTGTCTTTGACAGCTCCTCCCAAATGTGGCTGATGGAGGCCAAGATATTCTCTGTTCAGATGCAGGCAGATGCATTAAAAACATGAATTCTGAAAAACCTGCATAGGTCTTTCATGGATGTAGATGCATTTTACTAGACTTCAATTTATAATGGATATGTTAAGAGATGTGGCATCACAAAAATATTTTAAATAAGGTCTTCTAATATGCTTTGATTTTATAATTTTTTCTTATCAGCTGTAACTGGTTTTCAAATTCAACAGAGAGGATTTTTTAAAAATGTAGATTTAATAAGCTTGTACTCTTCTGCCCTGATGATAAACTTGTTCTTTTCTTATCTAACTTCAGTACAGAAAAATTAACCTGCAAAACCTGGATATACTTTTTTCCTACATGTATTTTGGAACCTAATGAATCTGAAGAGAAGTGTTCTATTTTAGCTCAGCAGTTTCAAAGCAGATTTCTTTTATCATGACTTGGATAATTTCAAAGTCTTCTTGTCCTCCTCTGGTTTTTCCTAACTGTCTTAATTTTATATGGTGATAAGACTTTCCCTCTAAGTTTTAAATGTTTTTGTAAATTGGAATATTGTTTTATACTGAAATCAGTCTTAGAACCAATTTTTGCTTATATTTTGTAATAATAATTTTGCGATAATTAGATAAAATTTCTGGGTTCTAATTGTAAGACATAACAATAGATAACTGTTCATCAATTTTGTGTATATCTTATGAAAAAGTGTAATATTTTGTTGCCATGGTAATAAGCACAGTAGTTATTTTCAAGGATTTTTTTTTATAGCAGCTTATAATAGTTGAAGTAGCTGTTAAGGGAAAAGTGTTATCTGCAACTCGAGTTCCATTGAGAATATAAGCCTTGAATGGCATATAAACTCCATTTATAATAGAAGGTGCCTTTAGAGCCTGAATTATACTAATGGATTACAGCTAAACTTTACCTCTAGAATAAACTTGGATTTGACATTTAAATTAATTCAAGAAGGTTTTAAATGTATTTTTTCAAATGGAAGAAAAAGGTAGTGGCTTACTTAAAATATTTAATTACATGAAGTGCAGACTTCTGTTTTTCTTTAGGGTGTGTCTGTGTGGGTTTTTTTCAGTGATTCATTTTTCTGTGTAGTGAGAGGAGAGAATGTTTGGTGTAGCCTGTAAGGGCTCTGTATATTTTCCTATGTTGTATTTCTTAGTAACCATGTGTAAGAACATCTATTACTACTGTGATAATACATCAGCAAAGTTTTTGTAAAGTAAARTACTTTTGTTTGGTAAAGTAGCCTCTAACTGTGAGCTACTAGTGAGCCTTAAAACAAGAAGAKTTTGCACTTTTTTCTCTTCTTAAAAAAAACATTCTTGTTGTACTCTAAAAATTGCACTGTGATGGTGAACTGTTGGGAAGCACAGCATGGAACCAAACTCCTTAGTATCTCAAGCAAACCACTTTCTCCTGTTTTCTTCCATTTGGAATGTTTTGGACAGGGGTACAAGATGGGCTGGAAATAAAGGCTTCAGTTCCTCTTACAAGTCTTCCCCTGGGTACTGGGTARCCTATAGGTAGTGCTTCTTACTCAGCTTCATTCTTGAGAGATCAAAATCAGCTTGCTCTTTTACAGGATAAATAGCTGAGGCAGTGTGATTTAATTTCTGGTAGGACTGWGAATATACTCAAGGTATCAAGTCCTCTGTCTTCAGCACATTTCTGAGACACACTAGAGTTCACATACTGTAGGTGTCACCTATGCAATGTGCCTACAACATTTACTATTACAGTTACATGACATCTTCTAGTGGCCACAAATGTGCTTGTCTCATTTACTACAGATGCTGAAGGGACTCAAGTGACTGCAGGCAGATAGTTGCACATTTGGGTTTTTTAATTAACAAAATGCATGTGTTGGTAGCATCAAAAGAGCATTCAGCAGCAATGTTAAAACAACATGCAGAAGTGAAGTGTTCACATTTTAGTGGAAATGAAARCATTAAATTGTCTGTAATTCTGCTCTGTGTTTGCTTCTGTAGTGCGATTAGCTGTGTCTTGATTCAGCAGTTGTCAACAGCAATATCTAGGAAAGAGTAGAACTTGACCATGTATGGTATTTTACCTAAGTAAATATCACAGGTATAGGYATATAAATATAGGTATATATAGATAGATACAGACATATATCTATAGACAGATGTATATATCTCCTAGTTTCTGATATATATCTCCTGGTTTCTGGTGATTYAGGATTTATTATCCATGAAACTCTCTGGTCAYATGTAAACTTTTAGTGCATTATGCATATTTAAATGCCAGCCGTAGATTAACTCCAGTATGGAACGCAAGTGTTTAATTCTGTAACTAATTTTTTTTTAATCTAAGGGTTTTTWATCTTTTCATGTGTTCTTATGCATTTAGTCTGGTTAGGTTTTTTTAAGGTAATAACTAAGTTTTCCAAAAGTTTACAGCAGCTAATTTGGGTTGTTTGAATAGATTTTCTTGGAGGATTTGTCTCCTGTTAACAAAGTTCTTCAGTCTGTTTCAGAAAAAGTGTTTGTTCTTTTGCAATATGATTAGGGAATGCCTCTRTATAAGAATTACACATCTCTTGATTTCTGAATGACTGTATTTTCAAAATCCCTTGTGCAGTTAAGTTCTACTAATCCCACTTTACAGTGRTTGAACAGACAAGGGCTTGGCACCAAAAGAAGTTTCTAAGGGTTGCCTGAAGCTTGTGATGGGATTCCCACCAATACCCCTGGCAATACCAGACCATCCTGAAGCTTTGAAGCTGAAGTACATGAGCATGCTGTGTGCACTCGYGGGGGAGGGCAGTGGGTGTGTGCCAGCAGTGGGTGGAAGCTCTTCAGAAGCTCCAAGYGTGGATGTTGACAAAGCTGACTTCATACCAACACTTCTGCCAAATGTACCCAAGTGGGTGCTGCTAAACTGAACAGTGTTCAGGCTGTTATTCCATGGCTTTTGAATAGAGTCCCACTTCATTCAGGGTGATGTTCTCTTGTACATCCTTGTTTGGAGGCTAGTTTGGGTAATCCCTGTGCATGTGAAACTGCAACAAATTGTCTTTGTCTTGTGGTCACATCCTAGATGCCGTGGAGGGGGATTTCTCTGTGCTCTGTAGGTCTCACACAAGTCTGAAACAACCAGATGATGTGGGACAGGGGCTGTCTCAGACATCTGCCTCAGCTAGCTTTACWTTTGCACTTAAGCTGGTGCTTTGATGTCTATTCTTKCACARGCTTAGGGTGCTGTTCCCRAGTGTTTTAGAAACCCAGCACCATCAGTGGAGCCTGTTCCTGTGCTCTCTGTGTGTCAGYTGAGCTGCYRTGCAAAGACACAGTAACTCTCTTACAGTCTCTTTAGAAATTAATACTAAACAACACAAAGGCTTAAGAAGCAACTGCCAAAAATTGCATTAGATAGCTAACTAGGTCAATGCATCCCCAAAGACAGATGCAGACAATCACTTGCATTACATTTTGACTGTTTCCAAGGTGAAACATTACTTGTATAAAAGGCTTTCTAGTCAAAACAGGAGTCACAAATTAGTCCCCGATGCATGTTTGAAGTACAGACCTCCTGAATGATGAGCTCTAGGGAATGCTCCTTGCACTATCACTTTTAGTTGGTTCATATTTTCTTCATTTCTTTAACCTGTTTTATTACTTCTTGAGATTTGCCATTGGCTTTTGATTTCTTTGATTCTTGTGAAACTTTGTCAGGATCGGTATTTCTTACTTCTACTGCTTCAGTAACAATAACTAATGAATTGGTGTCTGCAAGGCATGGTTAAGAAAAATTGAACTGAGATTTGCTACTCACAGCTGTAGGTTTGCAAGTTTGGCTGTACCTTAGGGAAATCAGAACTCCAAATCTTGCCCATGCTTACTTTTGGTCTATATCTGTCATGTCAGCCTACCTTAAATGAATTTTCTTTTCCTTTATAGCTTGTTTGCTAGTGATGTCAAATTCAGAAGAGTACAGGGTCTTGTGCATTAGTCATTGGGAGCAATGTCTAAATTTTGCCCCCATGTTGGCAGGAGGTAGTGATCACCTCTGTGTTTAGGCTGGTTGTTTGATGCTTTCTGTGAGASCATTGTGCCAGCAGGTAACATTTTTGGTGAAACAGTTCCCATTTMGTGGAGTGCACCACTTGTGCATGAGTGCATCTCAACAATATCTTACCCTGAGTTAATGTACTTCCCAAAGGATCAGTCTGKGCACTTGGCACATGCTGTGACAGTGCCACCGTAATGGAAGAAAAAACTTGGGCTTGTAGAAGCCACAGCTGAAGTTTCCCCAGTAACTCTGAGAGTTTTAATCATTAAGTATGAAAAACCAGACTCTGAAAAAGAGCAGGGAGAAGGGAAGTGCTTGCTCACATGTTTAAAAGTGTAGTTTTAATGACACTGTTATTCTTTTCCCSTCACAAGGATAAGTTGTTTAATGAATCTTTCTGTTCAAACCTTTTTTGGGCTATCCATGTCCAGAAAGATTTATTACTTCTGTGGCAAGCAAAACCATCAGATGCTCTTCTTTGGTATACCTAGGAGGGATGGYTGAAATGTACATGAAATATTTATGCATATTTGTATAGTTTTACAGGTAAAATTTACTTTTCTTCAATTCTTAATATTTAATATGTGCACTGAATGCAAGGAAGAGGCTTTTAAAATACAGTGTATGGATTTTTTCTTCTTTTATATATAAAATATGAAGTGCACTTCAAGAAGTAACTRAATTATTTGTGTAGTTCATTCTGAAAAGTCTTGCATTTATTCTGTTTAGTTTTTTCTTTAATGCCAAACTATTGGTATCACAGCATGCTTTTTGAGAAAGCAACAGCAAGCAAAAAAATTAAACATTTGTGCTCCTCTTATTAACTGAAAAGTTATTATCATGATTTGTTTTGGTTTTCAGCTCTTTAGTATCTGCGTGTCTTTGAGACTTACCTTCCAGCATTTACCAAATGTGAACAGAGAAAATTCACTGTTTCAGTGACAGATTAATGCTTTTATTACCKTCTTAAATATTTCTTTCCATCCTTGTAAAATTAGGGAAGATGTTGGAGATGCAGATGTTCATCTGTATCACAGTGCTTGAGACTGGAATATCTTACTTTGTTTTTAGTGTAAAGACTGTTCTTGTTTAAAGTTTTACAGTGCATTTGCAGAAAAATTATAATCTATATCATCTTTGCAGTTGATCTTTGTAGGTTCATGTCACAGTGAGTTAGTGTCATTGATGAACTTTGAGATTATAAAGCAAATTTTGGAGGAGTATAAGTAGAGTGTTAGGAAGGGTGTTAAGAGACCTGGTTTACAYGCTGAAATTGGGTAACAAGTGCTGAGTTGGGATTGTTCTACAGCAGTGTGTGTTAGGAGAGCTTCCTTGGATGGAGAGTCAGGATGGCTCAGTGTCACCTTGTACAAATGCAAGGGCMTGCTGGCAGTCTGAAATGGTTACTCCAGTGTTGATGTCTCTTTTTCTAGACACAACTGTATGTTTTTGCTATTGTTATGTCATATCAGCTGCTTTTGAGAGCGTCTCTCTACTTGAGGCCTGGGAAGAAGTGTGTCACRTAGGTGACGTTTGTGATGATTGTCTTTGTCCACTGAGAATAGAAAAGCCTCCCGTTTTAAATCAATGTCATTGCAGTACCATCTATCAGACATGAATAGTAAAGTGAAATCCTGCTCTTTCAATCACTGACTCGAGTTGCTGTCTTCATTGAGGAAGGTCACATGTTAAATTAAAATCTGAATTCTTTTACTGYAGCACCAGGGGATGACATTACTTCCATTTCTTCTAGCTGTGCTCACAGGTTAGTTTACAGAGTGAATTATGTGGAAGAATCAGTGTAGAAAAATACTCAGACTCTCTTCTTAAAATAAATAGCATCATGTATCGCATCTTTGGAGGCTTGCGCTTCATCCATAGAAAACTCTGTTGTATGTGGTGCATACTGGTGGAAGATTGAGCAAGGCATGTAGCAGAGGATTGTTGGGTGGTTTTGAGGGAAACACTTGGCTTGGCAGTGGCATASGATGGCACTGTCACTGCAGGCCATCTGTAGAAAGCACAGAGGAAAGAGYAGTTGCCTGACTCAGCTGCAAAGCTTCCAGGTGCCAGAGCCAGACCTMCCCTTCTATGTGCTTTTCCAGTAAGGGCAACATGTGTTGATATCYTTTGTTGGTATGTGYGTGGGATTATGTCTCTGGAACATTYCTCTCCCACAAGTGCTGCCTCCCCAGATCCTTTTGTAGGGGATTGGGTTTTTTWGAAGAGAATTTGTTGGCTTTATGAATTTTTGGTGTTTTTTGCTGRTAGAAATGTTGCTGGATCCCACATCTTTCCAGTGTCTATTCTGGGTGGTGACTTACAGCCTAGCCTCAGTACTTTTCATGGAAAACTTGTGTGCTTTTTTTATCATAGGTGATATGGGACCGCTTCCATTTTCACATGTTATTTTAAACACGTAGAATGTAGTGTGTTGTGTTTGTGCAAAATGCTCCATTCAGTCACATGTGTTTCACTGTCACCTGCATCACCTTGTCTGCCAGCTGCTGCCCCAATACACAGAGTGACCCAAGCTGCTGCTGGATGCTGCCACATCTGGTCTAGAAGTGAAAGAGCCAGCATGTCRTCTTCAGAGGTCTGCAATGCACCTGCAAGCAGCAGCTGTAAAAGCCCTGATACACTTTGAGTCRGTGTGGGAGGATCAGTTGTGTTTCTGTGGCACAAGTAAACACTTCCTTGTAAGCTCTCTCATGTGACAGCAGCAAATTTCTTTCTTCAAAACTACCATTAGAAAACACAAGTTCCTGCTTTGTTCTGTCCCAGTTCAGTGCTGGCTCTTGATCAGCTTCTTTAGAAGTTTTGTGGGATTTTCTTAACACTGCAAAGGGTGGTTTGCAATATAGAAAAAAGARTGTGATCTTCAGTCAGTTGTTGTTAACTGAAGTCATAATTATCTAAAGYCAATAGAGAGTCCCCTTTCCTGTGGTGTTTCTAAGCACTGACTGGTGAGGGAAGCATGAGACAGGAACAGACACAGGAACTGAAGCCTTGTAAGCCTTGTAAGCTGCTGTGACATGGCCAGTGGTCTGCAGTGTGCAGCTGGGAGGGGGAGGTGAGCTGGAATGAAGCTKGGATGCTGCAGGGGACAGTGAGCGTGGGATGCCTGCCTTGAGACTCGCATTTAAATAGTCAGAAGGTGTATGCAGATCTGACACAAGAAAATCTGGTGTTGTCACTGAGAAGGAGAAAATAAAATAATTTGTATTTGATGTGAAGGCTTTTATCTGAAACTATTAAATTTAAACTGTACTAAAATAGTGGTCTGCCCTGGAGCTGGGACTATCAAGACACACTGTAGTAACATTGATATACTAATCTCTTCAGTGTTCACATTGCTGTTGGCTTTGTAAAAATGATGTGTTAAAYGTGTTTCCATTGGAAAAGATGTTTTCTTTCAATTGAAAGCATACTTTTGGTTTCCAAAAGCTTTCAGTAGCAACATGATAAACACTTCTTTAAACTGATTTTAAAAGGTAAAAACCAATTTATTCAACCTTGCTAGACCTCTTCTGAGGAACCTATACTAAAATTATAATTTTTCCCCTAGTTGGATGTTGGTTGTCCCTGAAAATCAAGGATGGAAGAAGAGGGCATAGAACATAACCATCTCTCARAACTTGTCTATTTTTCCACTGTTGCTCCCCCAACCCCTGTATTTTCTATCACTATTTACTAGGCTTGTTTAAAAAGATGTACAGCCCTGATAAGGGGAGTAGCACCTTACAATTCTTTTGCCAAAAAAGAATGTTCTGCAGAAAAAGTTTTTCTTCTGTTTCTTGTTAAAAGCTATCCACAGTAATGATGAAGGACATGACATGGYTCTAAGGTTTTACCCTGAACATGCAAAACTAGTAATGAGGGAGGAAACTAATAAAAAAACAGGAAAAAAATCCCAAAACTCAGACCTCCAGRGAGCTGCTGCACGATTGAATACATTGTGCTAATGTTACAAAATACTGAATTAATTTTGTCCTATATTTCTTCTAAATTAATTTTAATTAAAATGTAATAGTTCATATGAGCAGCTTATAATTGCTTTTTTCCTAGTGTGGGTTGTACAGAATCRTTCCAGCTGCTGTCAGTAGAAGATGCATTGACTGCATCTGCATTAGCATTTTGGCTCTGAGCAGCAGGGTAGCTCTGCAGTGAGTCTTCCATTGTCATCCCCACATACTTTTTGGTCAGATTAAAAAGTGGTGTCAGTCCCCATGGAGTAACTTCCTCCAGGGGATGYTAAACCAGGTCTGTTCCAGGGATTCATTCAATGTACTTGGACTCTTTTGGAGATATGGAGATTTAMATCAGTGATAGAGTCTCATGGCAGCTTCTAACAGCCCATGCATGGCACTGTTCTGCTTAGGGGACTGCCCTAAATCTAGTTAGACATAAAACCTAAAAATGACATGTCATGGATGTCTCTGGACCTCAGCTTCAAACAAGTTTGACCTGGTGATCTTTGCTGCTGCACTGCCTTACTTGCTGAGATGCACATGGTCATACTGCTTCCTAAACTGTCTAATGCCCAGATGAATTAATTCTCTTTACAAATGAGTGATCTTCTGTGTTAAAATACATTGTGTTGTTTAATGTACAAGCATGTTGTTACCTGAAAGATAATTGAGTGCAGGGGTTGTGTGTAAAAGACACCACCTCTTACCCCAGTCCAACTTAGCACTTCTCCAAGCATGGCAGGATTTCATAGTATTTTCTGTCCCTAAGAGAATTACTTCCCTTTGTGGTGGAATTCATCTCCAAGTTGCCATGCAATGATCAAACTTTTCTTGCAGCTTGCTTGTAGTTTTGTGTGTCAGATGTAGAGATCAAATTGCGCCTTAGTAACTCTGCAAGTTTCCCTATATATTAGATTTTATATATCCACCATTCCCTTTAGATAACTGTTAAGATACTTGAACAGTGATTGCTGCATGCATTTGTTGGCTGGTAGTTATCTCTGTCATAACACTTGCAGAAATCCCTTTATGACTGCAGACATGCTTTGCTTTTTCCTCCTTCAGTGCTTGTCTGCTGGTGTCTTCAACCTGGCTGTGTAGGTACAAAGTGCATGAAGGTGTATATACAGATGGAGAAAGGAAGTGAATTAGCTTCTCAGATTAGCTGCAGCACCTGCATGATCAGCAGTGGTGATTTCTCTCAGTGACTAAGTGACAGCTCAGAGAAAGCCAGTAGATACAAGGTCAGTGAATGGAGGTGTTTGGAAATCCACTCTAAAACATAGGTGGCCTGAATTCTGCAGCTTTTTTCCAGCTTTGCTCTCCCTTTGTTTTTGTTGACAAGTTTTTGTTTACAAGTTACAAGAGTYTTTCCTTTCAGCCTGCTCAAAAGGTTGGTGGCAGCTGGCAGAGGGCACAGTTGGTAATGATGCTTCTGCTGAGAAACATGAAAATATTTTCCGTATCCATAGAAAGATGCAGATGCTTCTGATATCTGACACTGAAAATTAACTTTCATTGTTTCCTGACTCAATCCAGACTGTTGTAACTCAGTGGTGATATAAAGCAGTTTTACCTTATGTTCATCAGTCTCTGCAGCCTGACAAAATTTAAGTGAAGTAATTGCCCCCTCCCTTTTTTTTTAGTTAAACAGAACCTAGGACTTGATTTTTTTTCCTGCTTATTTTAGTGCTTATCCTTCAAATATCTGTTTTTCATAGCAAGTAGTTTTGCCTATGGAAAGTAGTTAAACATCCTGGAAAAGTAGCTCCTGTGCATTGTAGAGGATATGCATATCTGGGTAAAATTCTGTCCCTTCTCTGTGCCACAGGTAATCTTTATGGATGATCATGGGTGGGAAATCTACAAATTGCCCTGAAATCAAAAAGGTTATCTGAAGTTTCAGCTATGCTAGTGGCATTTTTTCCTTTAAATTCAGAAAAAACACATGCTTCTTGGGACACTGAAATGCTGTTGGGTAACCACTAGTTGCTGACCATGTACTTCCACCTGGATATTGAAGAGTGTTGTTTGAAGTTTGTCTGCACCACGTTTGACTTCAGGCAGTGTAATTTCTTTTAGATAATGGTTARCTTGGAAAGGGTTTAAAAGCAGCATAAAAATCTATTTCACTGAAATTATGAGGACATATCTCAGAATTCCTGCATCTTCTTGAAAAATGGGTTTCAGGTCTCTAAATAATGTAATACAACCTTTCTGATCTTCCTTTCTATCTGCTAGATCTGTGAGGCTGCAGAGAAGCCATGAAAAGGCCTTTGCCCTGCATGTGTCTACYTGGTAGTGCATACTTAACTGGGGAAATAGATTATTATCTTACAYTTTGCTTGACTTCCAGCAGCTTTTTAAAGAATTGACTTTTAAAATATTTTAAATGTGTAAGRAAACTGCTAATAAAGATTTATGCAGTGCCATTCTGTCTTCATTATGCTGAAAATGGTAATAAGGCTTTCTGCTTAATGTAAGACTATTTGCCTTACATGAAGATTGCGTGCAGATTTATTCCATAATATGTGAGAGACCTTGAGCTGTCCATTATGAGTATTTATGAATGATCTTTCTCTGTTTCTACCATATTCCTCATTTTGAGACGAGGGTGAGACAGCAAAGGGAACCAGAACTCCCTTCTTACTGCACTTAGCAATCATAGAATGGTTTGGGTTGGARGGGACCTTTAGAGATGGTCGAGTTCCAAACCCCTGCCATAGGCAAGGACGCCTTCCACTAGACCAGGTTGTTCATCCCCACATCCAGCCTGTCCTTGAACACTTCCAGGGATGGGTTATCCACAGCTTTTCTGGGCAACCTGTTCCACTGCCTCACCACCCTGGCAGTAAACAATTTATTTCCTATATCCAGTCGAACTTGCCCTCTTTTTGTTTAAAACCATCACCTCTTGTCCTTTCACTGCAGACCCTGGTACAGTGTCTCTCCCCATCTATCTCATTAGCCCCTTTTATATATTGAAAAGATGAAGTAAGCTCTCCTGTATTTCTYTGTCATATTTCATAGCAGTTATGGAAGTCATCAGTTCAGTATTCTACACTTGCTGTTTTCAATATTGATCTGTTTCTTCTGCAAAGGTTATAAATTCAGGGTAGAAGCTGTCATCAAGTGTGASTGACAGGTTCTTGATTAATGAAGCCTAGTACTGAAATTGCAAAACATCAGCTGTTGGCAGTATGGAGATGACTGAGTTTTACAGGATTTGTATGCAAGGATGCTTTTCAGTCACTGTTGTTTAAGATAACCATGAAAAGTGCCAAACTTACTTTTTCATTAGTTCTGGTTGTAATAACTAGTACCATCATAGATCTTAAGAATGCTGTACGTTTCATGTAAGAATCTTGTGGATGACCTGAAGGTTCTCTAATCCAATCCCTAATCAAACCAGAATAAATTGGAGCAGGTTGTGCAGGAACTGTATCAGTGAAGTTTTTGACCATGACTTGTCTGAATCTCTCTTGGTTTTTTTCCTTTCCATTTACAAAATAAACAGACTTCACATCTGGTCCAAATTTTCTGCATCCCAACTTAACTGTTGCCTTYTGTCTTACCCTTGCACACCTCTGAGGAACCTGGGTCTGTTTTCTCCTTGCCCCCCTGCTAGGTCCCTGTAGACAGCAGAACCTTTTCCCTTTACCATCTCTTTCCAAGTGGCACAATCCCAGCTGCTTCAGCATTTGCTTGTATGTCSTGTGCTCCAGCCCATCCACCTTGGTGGTTCTGCTGCCTGCTCAGGCAGCACTGTGATGTGCTGCTCCTGCTGCAGGGTAGAGAGGAAGAAATGTTTCCTTGGCCCGCTGACAGTTCTCCTGCTCCTCCTCTCAGGATGTGATTGGCCCTCTGTGATGAAAAACATGATGTTGTTGAGTGGTCATGGTTGCCTTAGAGCCTTTGGTGTTTCTGATAGAAGATGGTTAATACTAAAATGGAATAAATGAGCTAGTGCCTTGAGATAAGGTGTGRTCTTAGGCTGCAGTTTGGTGAACAGTTTAAGTGTGTATCTGTCATTCTGTCTTCAGTGAAACTCAACTTTGTGCTCAAATTCAAATGCATTCCTTAAAATAAAAAAGTTTAGGGAGTTTCTTAAGACATACTATTTTCAGCTGCATGCTGTTTTGCTGTGCTGTCTGTCAACTATGTATCCATTGATGATGCTGTCCTATTCTTAGGAAGCCAAGGTTAAACACCTTAATTTTAACCTACAGYGACTTTTTGATTTTTCTTCACTCTAGGTTTTGAAATTTAGCTGAACTGCGCTAAAATTATATTGATTTCAAAGCAGGTTTTTATGATCTGGTTAACTGTGGATGTCATCACTATTTTAACTTTTTTCCTTGTATTTTTAATGAAGCTTTTATGCTAACGGCTTCTGGTTTTTAAAAGTAAGAGGAATTTTTTAGGCCCCTAGACAAATCAGGTTTTAAAAATTTTTAGGGAGATTGTCTAAGCTAAATATGCTATCAATAAARCAAAAAATAAGAGTGGACAACTGATTATGTTCTTAATTCCCATGGAGATTTTCATTGACCCCCAGACTCCTTTTTCAGTTCTATTAAACTTCCTTTTTCTCTGTTCCCTCCTGGGAATGGCTTCCTGTGTCTTGCCCTTGAAAAAGGGCAAGAAGTAGAAATATGTTTTTACTGTTAAACTACTGATTTGGGGCAGAAATAAAGGTATTTCATTTAGAAACAAGGGCTAGAGGAGGCAAAATAATATCACTAAATGAAGATTTTTGGCAGAAACAAATTGAAAAAAATATAAGTCTTGAAGTGTTTTGTCCAGAAAATAAAATTCAACATCTATGTAGGTGTTAATATGGTAACAGCTGGGGGGATCAGCTTGAGAGTAGACTACTGACTAGGACTCTTTGAGTCATCAGCTTTTTTAGTGCTGTTTTAATAAGAACAGCAACATCAACACACACCCCTAACAAACAGCACTCCTGAAACTGCCCTGACTGTAGTTTTCTGTTAAGTTTCTTTGTCAACTTAAAACGAAAGAAAAAACCTTCTAATTCCAGATTGCTAAATGCTCTGCCCTGSACTTCACTACTTGGTGAGAGAGTGGGCTGGGAAGCTCTTCAGGCTGTTACAACACTTGGCTTATTTTGGTTGGCACCTGCGTAATGCTCCTACATCATCTTCCCTCCTCTGCTTTCTGCAGCTTGAAATGAGGGTCACATAACTTTGCTATGTAAGGCAGGAGTTCTGAAAAGAGATGCTGATTTGCAGGCTGCAGGGATGCACAAATCTGCCTTAGTGTCTGTTGCCTTACTTCTAAGGTACTTTCMACAGCTAGAAAGAAATCACAATGTGATCCTTGCTTTTCTCTATTCCCAGTCCAGTTTCCTTATCCATGAAACAGGAAAACCTCCCCCTTGCTCATTCCCCCACTTCATAGGTCTGACAATATCACAGAGGGGTCCCTTTAACCCAGGGCAGATTCTTGTTGGTCATTGTGGCCACTTCTCTCAGCTCTCTCTGGCATCACGTAAATGGCCACGCTTTGTTGTCTGTTTTGTTGTGSTTTCTCTAGTTTTAAAGGACTTCATTACAGCAGATTCTGTTTTCTGTAGAGAACAAGTCATACAGAGACAAAATGCAGTCCTTTTTTTTTTTTTTTTGCTTCCCTACTTGCCACTGCTTCTTGTTCCATTCAAAGCTATTATTAATTGCTGCTGCCTTTGTGCAAGTACTCAGTCATATAGATTTTCCATCACCAAAGCTTTATATCAAAGAAAAGATTTTTTCCTTTTATAGATAAAAGAAAACGTCTTTATTTTCAGAACTCCCAAAGATCAACTCAACTTGCTGTCAAAAAAAATCTATATTAAGGTTTCTTTTCACCTTGTGTGAAATAAAAATATCATTTGGAGAGACCATTTATTTGAAATTCAGGTTTCCTGAATAAACAAACAACCCTCTTCCAGTTCATGTAGGCATGGAAAACCTCCTTGCATGACATAATTCTCTAGAATCTAGGTAGTTAGATCTAATTAGCTTTTATTTGTTTTTTGACCAGGCTGTCTGGTTAGAATAGAATCACAGAATAGTTCGAGTTGCAAGGGACTTTAGAGATCATCTAGTCCCAGCCCCTCTGGCATGGGCAGGGAATCTTCAATAAGACCAGGTTGCTCAAAGCCCCATCCAACCTGGCCTTGCACATTTCCAGGAATGGGGCATTCTTGGCTTCTCTGGGCAACTGCATTCCAGTGTCTCACCACCCTCACATTAAAATATTTCTTCCTGACATCTCATCTAAATCTCTCCCCTTTTAGTTTAAAACCATTCCTCTTAGTACTGTCACTATCTGCTCATGCAAATAAACCCTCTCCCTCTTTTTTATAAGCTTTTAGGTACTAAAAGGTTGCAATAGCATCTCCCCAGAGCTGTCTCTTCGCTAGGCTGAACAACCCTATCTCTCTAAGCCTGTCTTTGTAGGAGAGGTGCTCTAGTTTTATGGTCATCTTTGTGCCTTCCTCCTTCTGCTCCTTTGGACCTGCTGTGCTTCAGTGTTTGTCTTGTGCTGGGGACCCCAGAACTGGACACAGCCCTGCAGGTGGCTCTCATGAGGGTAGGGCACAAGGGCAGAATCCCCTCCCTCCCCCTGCTGCCCATGCTGCTCTGGATGCAGCCCAGGACACTTTTTGGCTCTCTGGGCTGTGTGCACATACTGCCAGGTCACATCCARCTTTTCATCCAGGAGAATCCCAAAGTCCTTCTCGGCAGGGCTGTTCCCAGTGGGCAGTTCTTCCAGTCTGTATCCATACCATTGGATGCTTTTGCTGTGGAAAGCTGAAAAATGATAAGACTCAGCTGTTAGGCAAGTTGGCAGTCTTTTATCCTTGGCTGATGGGGATCTGTGCTGTAAAAAAAAAAAAAAAAAAAAAAAAAAGAAAAAAGAATCTCAAGCTTTCTTAAAGGGTTATCAAACTGTATGAGATAGGAATTTTCTTCTAGTGCTGGGAGTGGTTCTTGCAATGTTATTGGAAACATAAAATAGTGAAGGAAGAGCATGGTACTTAAGTAAAACTGTTTTGTATATTCACAGGATAATTAATGCAATTTTGATCTTAAAGCTAATTCAATTTTCTTTTGATTTGTTAAATTTTACAGAAAGGAAGAAATAATGAAGTTGATACTTCTAGGAAATAATAATGTAATAGGCAAGGAGAGGAAAAGAGTGCTTGTTTTAGTATATTATTCATACACAGGAAATTATAACTAGCTGTAGGTGCTTTAGAATAGGAGTCACAGGTGAAGGAAGATTCTGCAGATGATGCAGAAAAGGCTGGACTGGAAGCTGTCATTTTGCAAGGAAGGGAAAACCAGAAATKATTCCCATGCTTGTCCTCTGTTATTGAGATCACCGGCCCAAACTTCCTTTTTTTGGTTCCTGCTGTAGACCAGTTCCTTGAAGATTTATCTGAGTGGAAGAGATGGTGTTTGAACAAGAAAGACCCAGAAAACTAATCTGAATCTTTAGCTTAATTGATGCTAAACTGATGAGTGACTGTGTTGTTGCTTGGCTAAACCTGCCTTTTTGGAAATGCAGAGTACAAAATGCTGGCAGGAGCCCTATAAGGTTTTAAGCTGTTGCTACAAGCTGTTACCTAGATTAGCTGGCAGAAGAATGTTTGAACCTGCAAATGACTTTGGCAGGGCCCAGTCTCTAACCATAGGTTCCTGGCTGTTAAATCTGTCCAGTTACTCTACTAATAGTTTGAGGGATGGGGAATCAGAAGGTTTCCAGGCACCAGATGTCTGCCTGCATTTACTGCAGGATTTTTAGGTTGGCTTTATGTCTATACTGCAATTTTTTTTCTCCTGGAAGTGAACACAATTCACATTTAGGAGATATTGAGATATTCATTAATACCCATTTTTCTACTTTTTAGCTTTCATTATAGAAGCTCCTTTTAGAGCTAGGGTTTTTGTTGTGTTGCCTTTGAAAATTATCTCATCTTTTATTTGRCTGTGGATGATAGCCAGGCTCCTATGATTGCCATACAATCCATTTTGCTCATACAGGTGAAAATCAGAATGGACCAGGTGATTCATAATTTCCAAGCCTAACTTGTGGGTTATGCCTACTAACAGGGATAACTGCTAAAATATAGGAAGCTGCCATTAAAAGTTTCAGATAACCTGTCATAAAATATGATGTTTGGAGAGCAAGCATCACTCACTTCCAGAAGTTGTGTTTTGACAAGAACTGCCTCTCCTTCCCTGTTTAGCTCAGTGTAAGTTAATACGGKTTTTTTTTGGATGTGAAGCTAAACTTCCAAATTCTATTTTTGCTTTTTGCTTGTAAGGATGAATGTCTATTTTGGTAGAYAGTTTAGATTATGCTATGAAATATCTACTTGGGTCATAGCAATCCACTTTGTGTATCACCACTTCAAGTAATGTCACCTTCAGCAATATCCTGGTTTTTCCATTGCTCTTTATCTTGTGTTGTCATTTTTGCATAGAGGAAGCTCCAGCTGCCCTTTACTGTAGCATGTTTTGAACCCTTGTAAATATTACGTGTTAAAGAAGTTTACTTCAGCTAGTTATCAGAAACAGCAGCACAAAAAGTCCAACCAAATCTGTTCTCATTAAATTCATCAAAGCATTAGGAGGTCTCATTGTTCTGACTTTGTTTTTATTCATAGATTATTAGAAGGAAAATAAGCATCTTGGTGTTCYCTCAAGTTCAAATGAAGTGATCCTGATGCAGGAATATGTCTAAATCTCTTAGATGAAAAGAAAACAATAACAATTAAGGCAGAAGTATCACTAACAAAACCAGAATTTTTGGAGACAAATACCTATTTTGTCCTTTGTGAAAATTGCCAAATATCTTTTTCTGTGACATATGTTTAAATCATCTGTTTTCCTTTATTTCTATGGGCAGTTAAGTTGTTCCATTTTTTAAAGGTGTAACGGTTTTTTTGTTTAGTGCTRTTTTAATCTGTTGTCATCACTAACAGCATATTTAAGGGCTATCAGAAACTACTGAAGTGCATTTAAGTTTTCRGAAGACTTATTTTCAGAAGAAAAATCTATTCAGTTTTTTACTTTAAACACATTTTCTATTCTTAAAATCTCTATTATGTCCAGAGCTTATTTTTAAGAACACGGTAACATTTGAACTCAACAATATGGATGGAAGGATTGCTGATAAGRATATGCAAATATACTATAGCTAGTTTCAGAGATGGGTAGTTTTAATAAAAAGTTTCATACTCATTTGCTGTTCTAATACCATKTACCTCACAGTCAAAGTCCTTTGGGCTTTTTAGTTGAGTTCATAAAGCTCCTTTAATACAGAGATTAGCAGTTTCTTTATTTCTTTCATTCCATTTATTGGTTTGTAAACCTGAAGGCTGTGAATTTTATGAAGGAAAATCCTTTAATTTTGTGTATGCCTATTGATATGTGGTGGTTGCCATGGTGCATATTTGGAGTGAAACTTTTTAAACACTGACTTGAAGATAATAATTTTTAGCATCACATTTCTGATACAAATAATCAGAAGTCTGAAAAATTCCAAGTACTTTCTGAATTTGGCTTGACTGGATGTTCCAAAGGTCTAAACTTCACTACATGGTCTTAACATTTCTGCAGGGCTGCAGTTGAGATGTGATGGAGCTCTGTTGAGAGTTCACAGCTCCCTCTGAGTTGCAAACCATTGTCTGAGAACAGCTGCTTTGGTTTCTCACTATTCATTTTAGTACCTTCTTCCCTATTGTTTTGTACAATGCTGTATTGTGAATGAAGTTTTATGAATTTCAATCTGAGTGATTCAGGAATTACAAAAATCCTTGCATCAGTTCAATAGGACATTCCTGCCTCCTCTCCTAACAGTCCCTGCTGTACAATTCCAGCTTATTCAGTGAGCAGCATCTTTGATGGTGGACTTGAAAACGTAGGTTGTCTAAAATGTCCCTTGAAATAGATTTTGAACTGAATTAAGGACCTTATACAAGGTTTATGAGGAATGAAAGATCTCTCATAGGCATTCAGCAGCCTGGATTTACARCAGATGCTGCAGAATCAGTTGCCAGATAAGATTTTTGAGTCCAGAAGCTCCATGCTCAGGCRTGACACAGGGTATGAGAACCTTAGGGCCGTTGTTTGTGAGTTAAACTTCGTGGGTACATGTATTAGTAAATCTTTCTTCTTTGTGAAATTTGAGCTCTGGCAGCAGCAAGTATTGGCTTTGTTGCTTTTCCTCTGAGGAAATGCTACTTTGCATATGGAACCCTTGTTAGCCCAGTGATGTCATGTGTCTTTCCTGAGAATTTCCTGTGGAGAGCTATGGATTGACTGTATTTGTCTCTTGATTTTACTTGGAGACTTCTGGAGGTAATGATGTGGCTAAATGGCAGGACATGTGGGACTGTGTACCGTCCAAATGTGTGTGTTACTTGGAAACGAGCTAGAAAATTCGTCAGGCTGTAATCTGCTATTAAAGAAGCGAAGTAAATGATGATAAAATTGAGATATGAATTAGAAATACCATAATTKTAAATGAAAATAAGCTTTTCTTAGGCACATCTGATTATCCTTCAATGAAGAAAATGTTATCTAAACCCTCTTCTTGAGTCCMACTCTTCATAACTTGCCAGCTCTCTGAAGCTGAAATTCTGCATATAAATTGTTCTTCACTAACAGACTTGTATAGGTTTTTTTACTGAATCAATACTAAAATTCTAATATTTTCTGTATGTTCAGGAAACATTGAAAATAAAAAAATGTAGATCCTCTTCACCTCTCTACTTTCTATTTTTCTTTAATGGCAAACATTTTGACTTACTAATATTTGGATTAGATGTTCTGAGTAAGTATACTAGATGTGACAAGATATATAGAACAATTTTTCACCAGACTGTACTAGTGAAAAAGCTCTAAAAGCACTACTAGGGGCAGAGAGAAATACTGTAGTCAGGGTTTTTAAATTTTTGCCTACTATCCCATAGCTTTCTATATTATCATTATTATTATTAATGGGATACTTTTAAAGTGTTAGAGCTTTCTGTTAGCCAGAAATTTTTGTGGACTTTTTTTCCTTCATTGAGAGAACCTTAAGCTCAGCCTCATGCCATTGCTATCAAAGGTATAGAGTAAATGTAATTAATTTCTGCTCCCTCTGCTGGCCTTTGAGCTGTGCAGAATAGATCTATCCAGTACCTCCAAAGTACACACACCTGCACCTGTGTTTGTGGAAATTGGGTCTTTTGGGGGCTAAGGACAACACTTTATCTSCAGTATCCAGACCCTAGCAGTGAGTAATGGCATTTCTGAAATAACCTCTCAATAACAATGGAAGCTTTTAGAAAGGGAACAACAGTGATATTTTGTGATAACTTTTGGGTACATTGAGTTGCAGCTGATGTGTAATCTGTTAGTRTGATATAAGGGGAGCTGTACATTTCACACCAGTAGTAGACACTGTGCAAAAATGGTTCTTTTTTTTTATTTTGCTTGGGCTTCCTGATAATTCTCTTTGTAGTACAGTGCAGAAATGCAGAACTGAAATGACCAAATTGTTCAAAAATAATTGAAATAATACAAGTTTGCTTGAAACAAAGGTGCAAAGTCAGCTATGCCTGGCAACATTGTCTTGATAGCAATCACTTAAGAACTATTATGTATTCTTTTGTTGTTGTCTTGTTTTTTTTTTTTAAGCTGGACCTGTGATCTGCAGAATGCTAACATACCCTCCAACTCGAAGAGCCTTAATTGTGGGTTGTGGTCTGCAGATGTTTCAACAGCTGTCAGGGATTAACACCGTCATGTATGTATTTCCCAATTGCTTCTTTTTTTTTTTTTCTAAATATTAGAAAAAAATCAGTTAGACCATTAGCAATTAGAGATGGTCTTCTGGRCAAAGTCTGAAAGGTGAAAAATTGAGTGTGAGAGCTGGAATGCTGGTTTGGAATCCAGATGTTGGTATATTTGGCATTACAGTAAATTGGTAYAAGAGGATGTTGGTGTAGGGATAAATATTTTTATTGGATGTGAGAGTAGGAGCTGTATTCTAAGAGATGCATGATTATGTTAGGGTTTCTGGTCAAGGCTATGTATGTCTGGGCAAGAAAGCATATTTATGGTTTGAATTTGTGTGCAAATAGATCACAATAAGGTGAGGATTAGACTAACCATGTTAATGRGGTGGAACATTACTGTGAAGTGCTAAGGGATGCTGAGGGGAAAAAACATTTCCTGCTTTTAAATGGTTTTGTTATGTGTATGAAGACTCAGTAAATGTRGAAGTGAAGGATGATGTATTGGGTTTTCTGACAAGCTGTCATCTCWTAACAGGAGTAGCTCTTGACAAATGTGCAATGTGCAAGACCTTGTTTAAGATGAAATTATTGTTGGGCTGCCCTACAGGACTAATCATAATTAATATGGTTGACATATTGTTTTRAGAGCAAGTATAAAATATGTTGCCATAACATTTTACTGAGAAAACGATGCCTAAGGGAGCATGCATCTTAGGAAATTGTTAAAAGGAACAGCTTAAAGGACAAGGCTTTTAGTGGTATCAAGAGCTACCATATTAAATGTTAGAGTAAACACTGCCATCTGTCATACTGGAAGAAAAAATGCCCCAGACTCAGTATTATTAAACTGCAAAGGAGGGAAATCTCTAACAGGTGAAGAAAGACTTCAGGAAGTAGGAATTGTAAGCCAATGTGGGAAACACTTGGACAGAAAACTGGTAAGTTAAAGCCAGAAGATAGGCACAGAAAGARCTTTGATAAATTTTCCAGACACATCAGAAACAAGAAACCTAACAGTCTTCAGGCCCAGTAAGGATCAAGGCATTGGGAGTACACTAGCAGAAGATAAGTGTTTAGCACCAAATCTCACAAAGACACTTTTTGCATTTGTGGTAATTCTGGAGGGTATATAAATTTTTTTGCACTAGAGCCTACTTAAGATGTCTAAGGTGGTTTGCTTGACACTCAAGTATTAGGGGAAAACTTCCAGAGGAAGCTGATTAAAAAATAACAAATTAATCAGGGTACACTCAACAGGTCTGGAGTCATTTGCATCCATCCTTACTGAATTTGCAAATGTAGCATAATTTACGTGAAGCTACTGCCCAGAAAATTTTATTTCTGTCTTTAGAAAAATTAATTAAAACTTCATAGAATCAAATAAGATGTGTGTTTATAAATCTGAAAAATTAACACGTACAATATAAAATAGCAAAGAAGAGCCAACATGATTGTAATGGACAGACTACAGCTTGCTTGGATGTGACTCCATGGTTGTGTTAGAACTGTAAATCCCACATGAATGAACCATCCTAAGCAATCATGGCAGCTGCAGCCAAAGTTTCTTGAAGAAATCATATAGTCACAAAGTAAGTGACAAGTCCTGTAGGGTAAATAACTATTTTAGATAGGAAAAAAAAGGTGAGAATAGAAGATCTGTTATCACAAACCAAGAGCAGACTCCTACAGTGATCTATATGAAGATCTTTGCTGCTTTAATAAATCTGTAAAAGAGGCTAAACAAGAAAGTAACACCTTGTATTCATACAGTATCCACAATATAAAGGTCTCCCAAATCTGTGAACATGAACAGTTGTGGRAAGATAATGCAAGATAACAAATTAGTGGAATGGCAAGTGCATTAAGTAGAGGATGCTATTCAATAATGCCTGCAGGAGGGAACTGGGTAACTAACATGCCTGGCAGTCTAAATTGTTAGTACTCAAAAAAGAGGGCTTGCAATTGCATTATCATTCTATACAAACATCATGAGGACATCCATGGCCAATCTGGAATAGTACAAACAGTTGCACATGTCCTTTCTTTTAATAAGAGCAAACCAGGTTATGTGTGGGGAAAAAGATACCTGTGATTGAACAGGATGATTAGAACTATGCAGCTTGGAAAAAATGAGGTCAGAAGAAATACAAGAGGTATATAAAGCTACTAATGTTAYAGAGAAGATGGGGAGAGCATAATTATTCATCATTTCTTCTAACACATTTTTGATGACTCCTAGCTCTTACCCAGCAGTAGGTTTAAAATAAGCATTTTTTCATGCAACACATAATTACATATTGGAACTCATTGCCACAGGATGTTACAGATGCCAAATGTAGAAATACATTTAGAAGTTAATTAGGGAAACTTACATAATAAACATTATTAAAATGTTATGAAATGTGGTGTGCATGCAATCTCTGGCCAAGGACAGTCATTCTCACAATTTGGTTCTCACTGCTTTGGGATGCCTTATTAGGCTAGAACAAAAAATTTACAGTTCAGAAGGCTTATGACACTGMTAGGTTGACTTTGTTTATTTTAAACTTACTATGTTTTAAAATCTCAAACTTCTTTCTGTGTAGGAGGTTTTACAAATAGTTTGGAATTGACCTAATTTGCTTGTGGATGTGTAGGAGGACAGAATTACAACTATAAAATGTGGTTGAATCTTACCTTTAAAATAATAAAATGCCTATAATAAACACATGAAGGCACTGTTGTTAAAGGACTGGATTGTCAACCATTTGCAATATCCAGTCTCTTTTAATATTCCTGTATATCTAAAGTTATAGTTATCAGGTATGCAAGACAAACATTCTCCTGTGAAAGGACATTTTTCAAATACAAGTAAGCAACTGTCTGTTGATGGTTTGCTTACATAGAAATTGGTGATTGCCTTTTAATGCTGTAATTAGATGGTACCTTAAGGAACTGTCAGATTCTATTAACTCTCTAAGCACTAGTTTTCTCTTCATAGTGTTTAGTTRTGTCATTCTGGGATTGCTGTTCTCTTGCAGCATGAAAGCAGGCATTGGTTATTTTTGGAGGGCCTAGAATTGTGTGGACTTCAGTGGTTTCTCAAAAACAGACATGAAAAGTATTTTGACAGTGGATGTTCACTGGACCTTTGGTGCTACTGTAAATCCTTGTTTATTGACCCTTTTTTAGGCCACAGAAGAAGAGGCTGATGACCCAAACTTGCAGTTGCCTGGCTTTCTGTGKCAGAGAATTTAGCCTCTGGTTGCCCTCTGGCCAGTAAACTTAACATGGCAGCATCCATGACAGAACTGACTTGTTCTAATCTTCTGTCTTGAGATTTTCTGCTCTTGCTGCTATAAAATAGTTTGTTTAATCTTGTATTTTGCTGTAAGACAAGTGAGGCCATCAGAGTGAATTTGTGTGTGTCTGAAAAGCTCACTTTAAACCCCCATAATCAATCAYAAAGGGACAGGAAAATATAAAAATAACACAATTGTAGAATGATTTAATACTTCCCCAATTTGTACATGCTTTATTGAGTAACTCATCAGTTTTAGAAAAGAAAAGCTTGAATCAAAAATGATGGGTATTACAAATTTTGCAGAGGTCTGAAAATAGTCACTGAATGTACCCAGTAGAAGAAGAGATGCTAAAAAGCAAAAATTACCTACAAGAAACACATGGAGATAACAATAAAAATCTAGAGCTTCCATGCTTATAATTCAGTTATCTGSTATAAATTTTCTGGTTAAAAACTGGATATCTGTAGTGAAGCCAGTGAGAGCAGTGAAGTCCATGTGTAGCKGGAGTTCTCTTTAGGATGGGGAGAGGAAAATCAGAAGAATTGCTGTAAGAATTGTTGAAGGCTGTGCTCAGCCCTTTTCACTGTGCAATAAACTGACCTGGTTTCTGCACAGAAATAGTTTGATATCATATTTGAATCACATTTGTTATACACATGKATGTGTTTCACATCCAGCCATGAGGAACCAGGAGCTCATCACAAACAGGATGTTACTGAATTGGTGAGAACAGTATGTGGAGCAACCTCTGCATTGAGGAGGTGGATCTAAAAGAGAAGCAAAATGTAAAAATAGGCTAAGGAGATTGTGACTGTCACAGGAACAAACTCTAGCATGATAAATTTAGTYAGCAAAAGAATAAAGCTCAGTGACCTATTGCTTTGATTCCTTTTTTTCCCCTAAGAACAAGGRTATCACTGCTGTCTGACGGAGTGCCTGACGCAGAGCAAATGTTTCCTTTTTTTCATGGCTTTTTCCAGCTTAACTGACCTGTTAAGGTCATGAAACTTTAGAAAAGCATCTCTCACACTGGTGTGAGCAGGTCTGAAATGGTTTAACTTCTCAGCTTCTTATCATTCTAGAGTTTTCTCATCTCAAAAACAGAAGCTCACTRTTTCAAGCCTGGAGCCCAAATCTGGTTGGTAGGAGACTGAGAAAGGCCTCATGAAGGAAGTTGTATTCTGCAAATTAGCTTTCTGATAGTAATATATCTCAGAATTTGGTTAAATCAGTGATGTTAAGATATTTTCAAGCCCAAAGTTGCCCATAGTTAAAACTTTGGGGAAGTGGACCATTTTGAGGTAAAACTAGAAATTAATTTTTCCTATCAGGTTCTTATTAAAAAAAAAAAAGTTAAAAAAAGGAAGAAGTTCCATTTTTGGGAGGTGGAAGGAATTGGATACTTGAAGGATTTGAACTGTTTCACATTGTGCTGTGAAAACCATCAATGCATGTTTTATCTCTGTGCTCATGTTCCTGCAGAACTAGGACTTTTGAAAACATTTCTGGTAATGTTCAGCCTCGTGGCAGTAAAAAAACCTCCAAACCATGGGGAAGAAGAGTTTTGGAAAAAATCCCAAGTTATCTTGAATACTAGGCAGTAATTTAGCCATAATTGGAGGGAGTTCAGTATTGTCTTGTCAGAATTGCTTGCAGGTGGTGTGACCTGCMCTGGAGATTCTGCTGCTCTTTGAGAGGTTTGCTGTCTGTTCCYAAAGACTGCCTGTGCCTTCAAGACTACAAATCTGAGATAAGATTGAAGAGACAGCTGTATCATCTTGATTATTTTTCCTCTCACAATACTTTAAGTAGTCTTGATGAATACCAGACAAAATACTTTGTTCTGCAGTTGAAACACTAAGTTTGATGTGGTGCTAATTTTGTAATTTGCCATTATCTTTTCACTTTGTGTTAGAAAAGCTTTCTGAAACAGGAAAGTGGTCTRATGTGTCAACAGCRAGAGCATATGGCCTTCAGCATTTTTGCTAAGCTATTTGCAGGTGTATATGATCTGTTACTCTTATTTAATAAAATGGTTTTTTATTTCTGAGATATCTTTGCGTCTCCTAAAAGTTAAGTGAATCCACATATAAAATGTGTTGGCGATTGGATTTGGTCCACAGATGCTTTTGAGCTCTAACAATTTTGCTTTATTAATTTATGCAAGCAAACAAAAGAACCAGAAAAAAGGATGATAAAAAGAAGCATCTTTTTTCAGCTGGAAAGAAATAGGAAGGGGAATAAAATACTACATGGAAAAGGAAAAAAGCTCAGAATAATGAGAGAGGARAAAGAAGCTGGATAAAAGAAGACAAATACAAAAGAGGACAAGAAGAGGTTATATAACAAGTGGAAATTTAAGGTTYGAAGATAAGAATGTTAGAACAATTAATATGAAAAGTGAAAAAAATATTGTACTGAATGTGAAGGAGAGAATGAAAGAAAATRGGAGTGGGACTGGGAAAGAAGTCAGGATGCTTTTGGAGTTTAGTAGAGACCAGAGAGGAATTTAATGGAAAGCACATTTCCTGACAGGTTTAATCCCCAGGTCTGTTGTGCAGCAGTTTCAGAGCTGAAACCTGCAAGCACCTCCCTGTAGCCTCAAAACCAACTTGGTGCTTCTGCTTTACACGAGTATGCAGCTGAATCCCCAGAGGGGTGGTGGAAGTCAATACTCAGAAACTTGTCTTTAAATTCCAGTTTTTTAACTTTTTGAAATGAAATAGTGAATAGGGAACATTGGACAATATCTGACATATCTGACTGCTGATAAACTTTTCATTTTTTWAAGATCCTTGAATAAATACCTTTTTTTTGTGCATTACCACACAAATAGTAACAACCTTCTCCATTTTTTCAGCATCAGCAGCCATACAGAGATTTATAATTCATGACTGAATGTATTTGCAGTTTATGACAGATTTATAATGAATATGCTGGTCACTGAAAGGAGATTTTCCTAGAGCATTGGTTTTTGTTTTGAATATTGGAAAATAGTTGCTAAGACCTGTAAACAGAAGTTCTGCTGGCAAAAAGTAATGGTGATTCTCATTTTTCTTATGATTTGTATTCAGGCATTGACTTTTAATGTTGTATAGGTTTCTGTTGTGTTCTCTGGCTGTGGATTTTAAAACAAAATCCAGAAAATAACAGCATACTGTATTAAAAAAAAAACCCCAACAAACAACACAACCCCCCAAGCCATTACAATGGKCAATGTCATCCAAGTTGCACAGCAGTTGCTGAAGGAGGCTACCTTTTCTTGTACACTTGACTGAAATTCAAATTGGACACAGTAACTCCCAAGCAGACTGCCATGTGGTATTTATTTTTGGATGGCTGGTAACTTRTTGCCTCAGTTTTCCTGAGTACTCTCAGACCCAGCTGGGCTTTAAGTCTGACTGGAGGAGGGACTATTGCATTAATGTTCTTTCCAGATACAAACTTTGTAGTATTGTCAAGATAATTAAGAAGGTTTGGTAATTGACAGGTGTGATTTTTTCTGCTGGCTCATGACTTTAAGGCTGCTGCCTTGTTAGGTTTTCATCCTTCAGTATTCTGTTGTGGGTAAACTGTCCAGTTTATATCTTTGTTTTAAATTTTTTTAGTATTTTCCTCTTAGGCTTTAGGCTCATTTAATAAAACAAAAAGAAACTCTATGTTGCACATTTCAGATTATAATCCATTAGAGATTTTTTATTAGGTTTTCATTAATTCTTCCAATAACTTCTTTTTTTTAAATAGTATTGTGTGCAAACTCGTAATGTAAAATACTTCAGTGSCATTTAGATGCTTTTTATACAGACTGCAGATATTTTTGGAAGAATAACTAAATAGAAGTCTAGTCTAGTCAAACAGTCTAGGTGAGGTGTGTCTGCCATTATACCAGCTGCATCTGTTGTGTGTGCTATACAGAGGTAATGTGATTAACTTATAACAGCTCTCAAGAGGAACAAATTGTAGTTAATAAGCAGAATAATTTCATATTATGCACTGTAAAACATTCTAAGCGAGAGTTTATGGAAACTGCCTTTATCAGTTTCATACTACTTGGAAAGGAAAATAAAACTCTGACTCAGGCTTTTTGTAAGTTTTGCATGTTCAGTAACCACTTGTCCATAGGCARYGTACYRTTATCACAGCTGAGCTTGTTTCTTYKAAAGTGAAGAGTGCMTTAAAAATAWAAYATATCTAAAAAATCCCAACTTCAAACATCTGATGGTCACCAAATTGTACATATTAGACACAAGTTTGTGTACAAACAGGCTTATATACAGTATTTTTTCCAAGCCCTGTAACATAAGTGATGATTATTATTCTCATTACTATTAAATATTCTTTTCCCCTGGTAAAATGGTAGATCTGAACTGAACAACTAGTTTGTTTGTGAAAAATCTGCATTGAGTTTGAAAATTATCACACGACCTATAGAGAGAGGCAGCAACTCTGGAACTGTGGCCAAGGACAAACTCAGATTTGGAGGTGAAAGTGGCTTGAATTACAGAGCCTTAGGCTGGGCAGAAGCAGTTCTTGATGCTGTATGGGTAACAAAAAATGTGAAATTCCCTTTCATCACATGCTCTTAGCAAGAGGCCTGGGCAGTATTTACAGCAGCTGTGGCTTGGCAGAGCCAATCCTTTCCATTTCCTCTTTTTGCCTCCACCTCCCCTTCAGTGCAGGCCAGGGAGGAGCCCAAACACAGCTTCTCTGCACCTTGCTCTGGTGTTCTTCCTTCTTGTCAGTCATTAGTAAGTGCTGATGTGGGAAGGGAATACCCCCAAGTAAGGGGAGTGTGCCTTTGTAAATCTGCTAGCAAAGGGCTGAAACATAAATCTGTTGATGACAGGATGCCAATAGCTTTATCCTTTAATTAAAACCAAACAAGCCAGCACAAGACAGCTGGTTAAGGAGCACTGCAGGAGGCCTGAGAGGAAAGCAATAGCTCTTTGTTCCACAGGCAGGATGCAGTGCAGGCAGTGGTGACTTGGTGTTCAGAGTCACAGACGGGGATGGGGCGAGAAAACAGCTGTGTCACACTGCTCTGGAGTCATAGCATCCAATATGGCTCTAGACCTGTGCCAGAATTATGAGCAGTAGTTGTGCCTTAGCCTTCATTTTGGTTTTGTACATACCAGCAAACTGTAAGACTGAGTGACCTAGCTGGATGTAGGCCCCAGAAGGCAGTTCAGTAAACCTGAACATTCTTTAAGGTAGCTATATTGCTAAAGTTTATGTATAGTTTACTGTGTTTTAAAGGTAATCCCCATGTTTTAGAATTTTTGTTTAAAACTGGAAGTGTTTTTTAAAAATGTTCTGTGTGCTTATTGGGAGGTCTGCAAAACCCTGAAAAGCTTTAGGGTTTAATGATTTAGCTCCAAAGGCTGTACTTTATCCATTGAAATAATTGTGAGAGGATAGTTAGGATACAAGCATGAAACCATATCTGTATTAAAAACAATTCACCTCTGTGTCAGTGTTGCTAGCAATAAGTCCACTATGCCAAATTTCCACTGAAAACAAAAAATGCAACCAAAACTGTTTTCTCCTGTTGTGCTGCACTGGTAGTTTAAAAGTTAATTTATCTGAGTCAGTTTAAAAGCATAGATTTGTTATTTGCCATAAAACAAAGAAGTTAAAACTTGAAATTTGGATTATTTGGCCAATGCCATATGTTAATCTTCAAGATTTCCTCTCAGGCTGAAGCTTCTCACTGCTAATGCCATTTCTCTGTGCATTTTGTGTTCTTATTCCTTTTGAAGTAGAAAACGAAAGTCACAGCTTTATGCCACTTAAAAAAAGAAAGCATGAATCACAATGGAGTAGGTAACTAGATTAAAGATATAAAATACACTTCCTGTTTAAGCTGCTTGCTGTGTTGATCAATCTAACCAGAGTTTTTRGAAGATGGTTTTTACAGGTACATCCTTGTTCTAACTGTTGGAGATCAAAAGATAAGTAATTCAGATGTAAAAGTTTTGAAGGCTTGAGTGTCGGAAGATCAAGGAAATGTTCTAAGATGTTATATAATGGGACTAACGGGATGAAATAAAGTAAAATCTAAAATGATTATTGGAACATAGTTCAGTGCTTAGAAGCACTATATTCAGTGTCTCAGGGGAAGTAGGAAACAGTCATAGTTTCTAATTGCTTAAACTGTTACAGTTGAGAAAGTATTAGAAAYAACATAACTGGGGGTTTGGTGTTGAGATTAGTAAATGTACAATAGCAGATTAATGTAAATTTATAAGTAAAGGCTAGTCTCCTTTAAATTAAACTTTTACATCCTACATCTTCTGATAATTCTCATAATCTATGCATTTACTGTTAAAAAAATAGAAAACCAAACACAGCCCCCACCTTAAACTTAGGCAAACTTAAAAAATCCTGAACTGCTGAAAACATTAAATGATATTGTGGTGGATTTATTTGCATTATAATTTTCATCAGGTCAAAAAATAAACAATGAAAAACCTTCTGAAATTGCACAGGAGGCAGGTTCAGGGTGCTGATGTGAGGTATTGTAGGGGGCTCTTAACTATAGGCTTTCATTTTGTTCTAAAGGACTGGATTTTTTTTCCATTTCATAAATATTGTTAGTATTAGTGTTTTTCCTTGTCTGATGCTGAACATCTACTTAGTTGTGGGTGTTTTGTGTTGTTTGGTTTTTTTCCTCCCCAAATCTGGACCTTTAAATCAATGAGTTGAGGAATGACAACATGAAATATTTTTCTTGTTTACTGTGTTTTTTTGAGTTCTATCCTAGGTTACTGGTTAGAAAAATACATGGTAAAGAACGGCATAGCATGAGTGAAAGTARATCTCATGGTGTGACAGCTGCAAATGATTTTCCACAGTCTGGATCCATCTACTGATGGTCTGGTTAATTATTTTTGAAGTATTGTATATGTGTCAAAAACATCTGTATTAAATGACACTTCAATTTTTTTAAAAAATTTAAAAATCTTCAACAAAACCCTAAGTTAAACGCCTTTAATAAATTGGCAGTTTTCATTCTAATGCTTTTACATTTTGTGAAAGTTTTGTATTGTCTATTACCAATACAAAGGCTTGTAATATCTTCATATAATGTATATAACGAAAAATGCATATTCAAAAAACTGTGTTGGAGTTAACATACCAAATTACTTTAAAAGAAATCCTGCCATCTACTTTTCTCATTTGACATATTTTATTTTTAATGTAGCCTGATCAGCAGGGATTATGTGCASAAGTGCACAATTTTACCCCCAGTTTTTCATGCCTGAGTCTTCTGTGGAAAACCAGTCAAGAAGGTTGGACATTKGTATTAAAACACTGAAAATCAACAGTCCTGCTGTTTGTACTCTTTGTTWTGTTTTATCTTATCTTACTGTGGTTTTCTTAATGGTAAGTGATAATATCTGTTCCTATAGTACTTCAGGCTRTGAAAGCATATTTAAAGAGAGACTGTCACTTTGGAGGTAACTTAAAAACACAGTATTTATTTAAAGAAGAAATGCATTTGAACCCGTGTTTGCTAACATTTCTTTTGATGTTATTGAAGGTTTTGTGCATTTAATTGAAATTTTTCCACATTTTTCTGCTTTTGACTTCTACTCTCCCTTTTGCCTGCAGTGAAGTCATAACACTGTTTGACTTCTATCTGTTGCCTTAGTAATAACTTTCAGGTCACCAATCCAGTGCTAATTTCACTGCAGGGCCACGCAGGAGAAATTGTGTGAAAATGTCTTTGCCCTACAGGTAGTGCATACACAGCTGTTAAGTCAGATAAATGCATCTCATTGAGTTTGTTCGTATGTAAAGCCAAGTAATGAAATGAAGTCAGAGCASTGATGTTGTTTTTAAATCATTGATGAATGATTGCTGGAGGAAGTTCCCTAAATAGCACTATTGGTTTATTTSTTTTAATGTATTATTTGCCTAAGCAGCTCCTGGAGCACAGTTTGGTCTCAACAGWTTCTTTTCTGTTAAACATTTCTAATCATCTTGTAAAAATTCCTTTTTAATGCAACTGTTAATGATTAATTTGCATCATTCTGTTGAATTGTACATTTTTGTTGTCTCTAGCAGTTATTTTGAGACCTGTCAGGAAATCAGATACTAATCAACGGCCAATTTTTTTTTCTATAAAGCACAATGTAATAGTAAAGGGAGGGGTTGGTTTGTGTTGTAGGTTTGCTCCTTGGCAAAACCTAGAAGGCTTTATATTCACCTATTGGACTGTATTCATAGAAATAAGGAAGCATCTTCTGAGGTGAAAGTCAGGGAATATAGAAATGTGRAACAATTCAAAGTTCACAATGTAATCAATCTTGAAGAGATATGGAATTAAAGTGTAAAGGGCCACCTGGTTAGGTGCTGCCTGATACAGCAACATGGACCACCTCAGTGAAATATATTACTGATGCCATTCAAACACAGAGTAAAAGATATGATGCCCTTTAGATCTGTTTATTCACCTTTACTTTAAGGGCACAGGAACTGGTTCTGTAAATTGGATTCTTCAGGGTCTGTCAATAAGAGTTAAGCTGCCACAGGCTAGTCAATATGCCTTGTGCCACAGATTGGAGACACACATAAAAAAAAAGGTTGAAAGGTTATGCACATTGCAAAGATTTGCTATAAATGAAAATAGTCCAGAAATGAACCATAAATAAAACATGGTGGCATCTAAAAGCTAATCCAGACCTTGTTACTGGGAGCTGTCTGCAAAACAAAGAGGTGGCTGTGGTGAAAATGGGCCATACAGAAGGTGTGATAKGGAGCACAGTCACCAAATAAAAAGAAAATAAATCATTGATGARACTCTTTAATTCCTCAGTGTGGTGAGAAAGAATAATGTCTGTAAGGCCAGAGGAGGAGAGTCCAGGGAGGGAGGGGGATATCAGGGGCGTAACTAAACAACACCTGTGTTCTCATCTTTTGAAGGGGCTGGTACTTTCCTGGAGAGTTTCCAGAAATCAGGTACTGTCAGAGCTGGAGGGGTGCAAAAAGCCTCTGCAGGTGAGAGGGGTCTCACCTATGATTGCTTAAAATGTTCGGGGAGTTTTTTCTCCAGAGTTCTAGCAAGTCTGTGGGTGAATGATTCAGAGAATGATTTGGAAACCTTTTCATGATGGGATAAAATCCTTTTGKGATATTTTGGGTTTTTTTGAATAGTCACTTGTATGGTGCACTTGCCCAAAGCATGTTTTACAGACATCTTGAAAATAGAAAAAGAATGTGAGACGAGATAATTATCAGCAAAATTTCATATGTTTCATAAGGGAAAATTGGAACAGGGATATACTGGACTACTGATTAAAACTTATGCTTTCTGGATGCTCCTTTCTCACAKAAATTTGAATCTTTTGGTCAGTTATGAATGGGAAAGGCTTTTTTTTTTCTTTTTCTACAAGAAACAGGGAGAGCCCTGTTAGAARTCAGGGGAGGAAACAAAAGCACAACAAAAGCAAACAGTTAAGACAATTTGGGCTTTCTTATTCWACTCTATCTTCTTACTTCCTCTGTTATATAATTTCTATTGTATGTTTATAGATGGGGAAGGAGAAGAGAAAATGAGCAGTTAAACTTTAATGTTTCCAACTTTAGGTCTTTAAATCATAGATTTAAATGAAAGTACTGAACTTGGTTCTTGAAAACAAGAGTTGACAAAAGCTAAAGCCTTCTATTACTAAAGGAATACTTACTGCCCCTGCATGTTGGTGAAAGTATGAAAAAGTTACTGGAGGACTTGGTGGTGCTGTAATGAACATGTTGGCATGTAAGGAATCAGGTGAGATTTCACTAAAAACTTAGACCGATTTGGCTTCTTTTAAACAAAGTTTTGAATGTTAYMTTTTAAAASCTCCTCTGCCCTACATTTTAGCCCTTAAGGAAATGTCAGAACTGAAACTGTGTAACCACAATTTAATACAAATGACAGATGAACTTGGTACAGATGAGATACAAACTAGAAGAAATCCTAGCASTACACTGAGCCAGCAGCTCTGTCCCATTTGCACAGGAATGAGGGAAGAAAGGGAAGCTCATCAGAATGAGAAGTGTAAATTATATTTGTTAGTGATGGCACATTCCAGGAATTTTATATTTTTCAACCATCTTAATATTTGAGAACCAAGTTTAAATTTTGTTTCAGATTGTGACACATGCCTGTAATCTCACTAATTTACAGTGGAAATAAAAGACAGGATACAGATTATACTTTTTTTCTGGTTCACGTAGGAATGCAGAATGACTTATTAGTGAAATGGAACAGCTCTCAAGGGCAAAATGTACTCATTCCAAGTAATCTTTTTCTTTTCAATTTCATATAATAGAGAAATTGTATGTTAACACATTTATAGTTTGAATATTAACAAATGTATTACAGTAGTCTTCTCTATCTTATACACTTCATTAGGTTTTGAGTAAGTAAAATTGGTGAGACTTAGCTCATTGTATTTTTCAGGGTATAGTCCTATTTTAAATAATTTTATCTTACTGCAAAGCCTAGTTTTCTCATGATTCTTGTCACATTTTGGTAAACTAACTCAAGCACTGCTATAATTCTGAACAGAGCCAGAATTGTTATCTATCATAGTAAAAGAAAAAAAAATCTAACCAAGTAACTATTTGTTAACTTAAAACAGCTAGAAAATCATTTAAACACATGCCCATATTGCCAAATTCCTTCTCCTCTGCAAAMTCTGGCCTGGTCACCTCATCTTTAAGCATCTCTGGAGAGGATCCTGCTGCCCTGCTGTGCCTTCAGTTATGCTTGAGCAGTTCCAGTGACTTTTCCTTGCATTGATGTGAGAGATGCCACCATCTCTGCAAACTCTTCAGTGCAGAAATGCACATTAACCAGGCAATGAATATGGGTAAGCAGTTTGAAATTGTGGACTTCAATGTAGTTTTGGAAATCTTAATTCCCTTAATAGTGTAATATRCTACTGCAGACAGCTGGTGGTGGAGGAAGACTTGGCAATGCTAGGGAGGGAAATAAAAAAAAAGAAAGTACAGAAAGAAGAAGAAAAACACATCAGCTGGGAGGGACAGTGCTTTAAAATGTCCTGTAAAGCCACTGTTGGAAAAAGAAATTAATTCCATGGTTAGAAGCTTGACTCAATTGCCCRTCCTCTCAGCAAAATCTAAGAGCCCTGTCTAGGTTTTTGCCTTTTGAAAACTGAACAAGTGGCTCTTGATCATCTGTGACAACACTTGAGCCCTCRTTTCTGATATGTCTTGTTAGGATATGCTGAAGCAAATGGTTGTGTGAAGAAAAAGATGATATTGTATAGCTTTTTTTTTCCTTTTGCAGGTTGCTCTAAAGCTGTACTTGTTCTATTTTTATTTAAAAAAGAAATTTTTTTTTGTTCTGAGGGAATGTTATTCTTGAAACTTACTCAGCTGGGAGACAGTGAAACCAGTAGATTCCTGCAAAGAACATGTTATCTTGTCTTCAGTCCTTGAAATTATTTTAAAACCCTGCACTGTATTCTTGCAAGAAACTTTAAACACATTTTCTAATTCAGACTTGCAATTTAATGCCCTTAACTGACACATTTTAGCTTCCTGTAGTGTGGATGTTACAATAGTATTCACACGGAGATACGATTTTATACTTTTGAGTTTTTCTAACTCAGACAAGAGACTCATCTGGATACTATCTTGAAAAAACATTGTAATTCAGCTCCTGTGCAGCTSTTGATGTCCCTGAGTCTCTCAGTGCTCTGAGTGGTATGTGCAGGGTCATGCAGAGTGGCTAGAGCTGTATGACTGTCATTGGTCTGGGCAGCTCCACAGTCTTTCATCTTCTCTTCCAGTATCAAAGCTGATCTTTTCAATAAAACAGCTTTTGGATTTTGCTAACAACACCATCTGGCAAGTGATTCCATGCTTGCTGCACTGTAAACCAGCATGTACAGGGGCATTGAAGAGTATTTACCATACGCCTTCTAAAATTTTTATTTTTRTAGGTGTGTCTTAGGTTCTGTGCAWTGGCTTATTGCTTCTTGTTCTCTCTCATTTTTCATAAATAAAGTTATGAAAAACTTACAAGCAACCAGTGTTTATGACACCTCTCTAAACTAGATGTTCTYTGTGGAGAACCCATTTGGGGATTTATTCTGGTTTCATCAAAGACATTTTCCTTTCCTAACAGCAAAATTCTCTGTCTGGAACAAATTAACTGCCATTCAAGCACTAATCTCTTCCTCCATGGCAGAAATTCCTTCCTCTGTGGCACTGCTCTTCAGACTGACTGCTGCAGACACTGTCACAGATACTCCCCAGAGGTTTCAGACCAGAATCACATCTGCTGCTTTGAGTCACAGCTTCATCCTATCTGGTGGGGTTTCAGTGTTCATTAGACTAATTAATGATTAAGTACAGCAATATGACATGGCTTCACTCTTTTGTGTCTGTCAGCTTTCTCAAAAATTCAAAATATCAGCTATTTTCTGAGTATTGGGTTTTAAATTTTAGATTTAAAAGATTTTAAATAAGCAGCTTTCTCCTGTTGGCACTAAAGTGAGAAAAAGTGCACTTCTGTCTGGTGTAATCTTGCTTGAGCTGCACAGAGGTATYTAAACCCAGCAAAACCTGTATTTGTAGAAGGAAGTGGACAGGCAGAAACCTCTGTAAGAGAGATCTTTACCTATGTGAAATTATAGGTATTATGAGAAGAGGAGCAAAAGYAGGAGAATGGAAGCAAAATGTAATGCTAAAATTTGGTTGCTTTCCTCAGTAAAGCAGAACAACACATAGCTCTGAATCTGCTGCTGCATTGTGGCCATGTGGTTTTCTCAGAACTGATTACCCATCTCTGCTTAGGTACTTATACTGTTTTTCCAGGTTTTTAAGAAAAAGTGCTTTATAATTCTTTTCAGGATGAAAATACGTAATTATATTGTCTGCATAAGTAATTGCTGTTTCTATGCATTATTAATCTGATAACTGTTGGGGATGAGGGGGTTGAATTTACCCTCAGTAAATTYGCGGACARCATCAAGTTGGGYGGGGATGTTATCTGCYGGAGGGTGGGAAGGCTCTGAAGAGGTTCAGGCTGGACATCATGAGGATTATACCCTTAGAGACCACTGTATATCTGAGTGCAGTGGAAGCCATTGATGGAAGKATGGCACTGTCTTCATTGAAGAAGTCAGGGTGATCACAGTGATGACCAATATCAAGATGTACCAGCTTTTGGAGAAGATGGAACAGTGTGTGACCCWGTGGTAAGAAGGCATAGAGCAAATATATATCTATCCATCAGGAYAGATAAATCCATGCAGTTTTCTAAACCCATGTTTTTTGTCCATCATGCTTGAAGTCTGACTTGGCTGGGAGAGCACAACCATTGCTTCAGGAGATGCCACCTTACCTGTGGGATCAGATTTCACCAACAGTGTTAGGAAAGGCTTCTTCTGGTTTCTAATCCTCTGCAAAGTATCAGCCACCAAAGGGCAATGTGTCAAATAATAGTAGCCATAAAGGCTACTTGCCYAACAAAGTCAGCTAATTTTTTTGTGAATTACACAGTAATTCATTTGTGACACAGCTGTTGAGGAAGATTTCTTCCATGACATATGTGCAGGTATCTCTGAAGAACAATGAAGAGAGGCTACAAGGCACAGTTATTTGCTGTGTCCATACTATTACTTAATACATTTTAAATGTGAAATTTTTGAATTTTGCAATGCACATAGATAGGCCTGCCAGATAGTTATTATTTAACTTTTTTCAATGTATTTTTCATATATGTTGTCTCTGGTTTTTTTTCCATGCCTCCCCACATGAGAGCATGACTAGTGAAAGTTAACGTTCTGTCAGTATTCCTTCTTCAGAAACTACCTTTGTATCATACACTTCTGCCTCTTCTCAAAACCATGTAAGTTCTGTTTTTGTCCTCTGTTACATGGCACTCTTTATGCCTGTAATAAATGCTGACAACTCCCAGCTCAACAGTTATTTCCATCAAATGCAGACTGTTACGTCACTCAGATTTCTGAGTGCCCGACTGAGATAAGGAYTTGAATGAAAAGGCAGCTGGCATAAGGTTTGTGTCTGAAGAAAATGTTACTGTGTCTGGTAAGGCAGCAGCAGCATCTAAAGTAAGAGCAGCCTTAACCTTCAAGGAGTGCCCAAATCTCCAGCATTCAAGGACAAAGCACATATCCTTTTGGCTTCTTTCAGTAGTCCTAATAAAAATTGTTGTGAGGAGTTGAGAGATGGTGCTTGCTTCTTTCCAACATGAAGATGCTGTGACGATCCAAGCTTTCAGCACCCTGAACTAGGTTGCTCCAGTGTATTTTGATTAAGATCAATATGTTGAGTTTGGGCTTATTCAGTATGCAGGTTTCTGCCAGCCAGAGGTGTCCCTGTGGACAGCACAGCTTACTGTAGCCACTGGGCTAGGTGTAAAGAGCTTAACAGCTTTAGGGTTTTTCTGTACTTTGCTTGTTCTCTGTAGAGGACAGAGCTGACAGGTAGATATGCTGTACAGTTGTATAATTGACCACTCAGGGAAAACTGATGTTTCCTTTCTCTGTAGTAGCAATCTTCCCAATACCAATTGGTATTTCCCCAATCCAGGYMTGTCACCTGTGTTATCTACTGTAAGCTCTCAACCTTTAATTTCCTTTTTCCTTGCAATGSAAGTTTTCTTCCTGAACGTGGTTCTTTAAAAAAAGGCACCCTTCTCAAAGCAAAATCTTGTGAGCAGTAGGGCTTCATGGTGTCRATGTGCTGACATGGTTTCAAGTCAGGGATTAGTGGTGCTTCCTCATTATCTCATCTCTCCCCATCTGTCAGCATCCATTTGGTTTTTTGCCTTGTGTTTATATTGCAAGCTTTTTGGGAGAGGTGATTTAATTGTTCTGTTTCTGAACAGCTCTTAGCACACTGAGTCCTTCCCGGTGCTGGAGACAGATATTTCAGTAATGCAGTCAACCTTTAGGAATGAAGCTATGTGATGTTTTGCTTCCAACAGTCTAATTTTGCAGACAGTTCTCTTCTAAGTAATTGTTTTTATCCCAGTGTAGAATATAATGATCTGATTTCTCCTCTTTCCCTGTGATGCCCACCAATGGAAAGCTGGCTCTGTCCTTATCCAGGCTTTCCTTCCAGAAGGAAGGTCATAGTCTTGTGCTGCTAAATGTCACAGACAACAGCTTCTACACTGGCCATTAAGAGTCTCATTTCTCTAACCATGGTAGCCTTTCCATTTAAAGGAGAAAAAAAAAAAAGCCCACATAGATAATCCTTGGTATTTATTGCAATGAGAGAAAGGAGCTTTGCTGGTKATGTATGACAGCATTTTCAATAAATGAAGCTGAGATTTTAAATTCTTTGTGAGAAATGACTAGATGCCACCCCTTTTTTGCCAGTGCAATAAAGTCTGTCATTTGCAGTGTCAGTGTTGGTGTTTGAGGGTACAATATTTATTGGAACTTGCTAACCCCAGAGTATTTGTATTTTGTATTGCAGTGTGCTGTGTTTTACAGTGAAATATTTATCTCCTGCAAAGGGTGCCAGGCTCTGCCCTGGTCAGGAGCCATGGGCCTGCTGAAGCCCCAGTGGTCACGGAGTTTTGCATGCTCTAGAGAGGTGTGGAGRGTCCAAGGCTGAGGCTTGAGGTCAGACTGAGGGGAAAAGGTAAAATCTTAAGGAAAAGAATGGACATTTAGTATATATGTTTTAGAACTAGAAAATAAAATAGCAACTTAGCTTTAAGAGATTATTTTTACAGAAATTTTGTTTCAAGAACTGTGTTAACATCTCAGGACATTAAAATACAGGAAGAAAATATATTGTTGCAGGTATGTGATGTTATTAGAAACAAGTTAGGAGGAAGAGTGAATCTGCATATATGGGGAGTCTTGCTACTGCCTATGCACATCTTGTTCATCTCTTTACATGGATGCCCCAATAGGCTTCAATTTGAGAAAGTCAGTGTTTCCCTCTTAGACACAGCTTACTTGGGTTGATTCTGGGTGTTGTTCTGATGCAGTAACTAGATCCTAGGAAGGAATTAAGCCCAAATAAAAAGTCAAGAAGAGTAAGGACAAAGGCAGCAGTCAGGAGGGAAAACCAGACAGAAACACAAGCTAGAAGCTGGATGAATAGTGGGGGTTTTGTGTGCTGATGTGTCTGTTAACTCCTCTTATCTTGGCCTAGGAAATATTTAACAAATAAAATTGTATTTTGTTAAATGTTTCTTTTTATGAGATAGTAACACACCATTGAATTTTTGTGGGATTATTTTGTATCCTACATTTTCAAACTCTTGCTTTTTTATTGTGAGCCAGTCACTCTTTGGCTGACCTTGAGTATGACTAATCCAATGCCATCCATTGGATGGTGCATTTTGAAATCTTCTGAACCCTTCCAAATCACAAAAGGTGGGTTATGGCAAAACAACAGCATTGAGATTTAATGGCTGGGAATRCAGAGATAACAAAATGACCCAGATTTCCTACGTGCAGAGATGCTTTACTCTGAGTGGGAACGATCAGAACAAAGGCAGTGTCATCCTGCTAGTCATTCACATTCACCTGCTGACAAATGTAGCTGTGTGACCTTAAAAAAAGACAAAGGAAAAAAATAGATGAGAAGCTAAATTACTAGGTCCTAGTCCATAAAATAGGTTTGTTAGTTCTTAAATAAATGAATAAAATTATTAATATATGGCATACACACACACACACACACACACACACACACACATATATATATATATATATATATATACATAGTTTCATAAGTAATTTGCTCCAAACATCTTAGGTCATATCTGAGGAAGTTAATAGGGCCAGAAAAAATAGTGCTGTATGTGGAAACATTCTCCCATCATTTAGGTGAATTATCTTTAGTCAGGACTTTTCCCTCAAAAAGGGGACAAGCCTATTCATGGACAGCTTTGCTTGAGGAGATTTTTTACTCTTCCCTTGCCTCATAAGTCAAGTGTGCTTCATATTTTTGTTGATCTCCATCTTCCCTTTGCCTTTTTGTTCTCCTCTTGTAAATGAAATCTTGCTCAGGACTGCTAATTGTAATTTCCTCAGGCAAGAAGATCTTTCATTTKTGCCAATGAAACCCATAGAAATTTCATTTATGTGATGGGTTTTCTTCTCTTGGCTTCACTGTTCCTGCCCTTCCRGGATTAATTTATCTTGGCCACTTAGAGGAGAAAAGGACTTTATTCCAATGTTATTTCTGGAGTCCTCCTTAGGAGACCAACAAAACCAGCACAGTGAAGATGCAGAGTCACAATGCTCAGCTGCCTGATGCAGAATACTCAGTGGAACAGTAAATCATCTCTCTTGCATGCCATGATGGCAATTGTCTTCTGTCACTGAGCTGTCAGGTCAAGATGCTGTTTTTAGCTAAGGTTGCTATTTCTAAAGGACCTCTGGGACAAATTGACTGTCTGAAAGTTGATGCCTGTTGCCCTGTAATTGCTACTTCATTAAAATATTTCAGTTACGATTCTTGTATGTCCCTAAGTTCTCTAGATACCTGACATGGAAACTCTGAATTGTACAGTAAATTYTTGTTCAATGTGACATTTTAGAGCAAAATCCCAGTTATGGGATTTGAGTTAAAGCTGTCAAGAAGACTGGCTTCCTCTAGAGACCTTAACMAATGCATCTGTAGTCTCACTTGAGTTTCTGTACAGTTCCATACTTTTATCTCAATTAAAAATTCATTCCAATTTCCAAGTAACYTGTCTAATCAGAAGTGAAAGGTATTTACCAGAGAGGCATTTCAGTAGAACCTACTGGATGAATGGTGAATATAAAGTGAAAGGAGTTAACAAACTGTGCTGGTTTTGCCTTTATTGACATTAGGTGAGGAAAAGAGGCCACCCATGGAAGTGATGTGGCAAAGTCTGAACCTSCTTTGCTTTTCTCCTAATCCTATCTCACAGCAGAAAAARAGTAAATCATTTTAGTGGGCMCTCAAACATTGCAGTAATTGGTGCACCAGCCAGGAAAATCAAAAATAGGCAAACTCAAACCACTACACAAACATTGCAGACTGCAAGCACTGAACACATCATCACCATCATCATCAGAGAAAGAAAAAAAGTCCAGAAGGAAAAATCAAACTTATTTTATGCATTTTTAGTCATACATTTTTGCTGGGTTTTTTTTTAGGTTGTCCTCAAAACCAGGTACAGTAATTACTCTTTTGAATGCACTWGGGCTGAATTACCTTTGCCTTAGGCAACATTATATGTTTGCTACTTACTACATTATKAACATAAAACCCATAAGATTGTTCTAAACAAACCTTGCACAGGTTGCCATTTGTTCTTACCTGCTGAGAGTGGTTGAGTGTTGACAAATGTGTATAAAAACAAACACTGTGTAAAACACAATTCGTCTCATAGATGAGGTAATGGCACAGTCAGTGTGGCCATAGGACTTTTTTCCTCTCTTCTGATTCCATGGATTTCAATGTTTGACTTTTCTGGCTTTCTGTATGCATTATGTTGTATTTTATATAATTGTTATTGTTAAAAAAAGAAAAAAATATAAATACAATAACTAGGGTGCTAGAAGAGTCTTGAAAATGTACTTTTTTTTCCTTCCCCAGTCCAGGAATAGCTGAATCATAGGAAGTTTCAGAAAGGGAGACCATTATATCCATTGGCAGCAATCATTACTATTGGCATATGAATACAGGAAAACATAAAGCTGTTTCATTAAATGAACAATTTTGTGGTAGCTGTCCTCAAGGCTAATAAAATGTATTTGTGTAATTATTGCATATTAAAGGCTTATTTAAGAAGCAGGATAGTGCTGCACTAAGTGGTGTAGAAATGTAGAGCAGAAAAGCTCTTGGTTCAAGAGATTATGTTTAGAAATTATTGAATACAGGAGTGCAAGCAAAAAGAGAAAAACTAAAGTGTGAAGAATAATTAGATAAAGTAAAATGGGATAAATAGGATACAGTGCATTGATTTTATGAAGCAAAATCAAGCTGTAGAACAACCAGATGTTTGTTCTTAGAACAAGTAAGTGGTTTTGATAGAACAATTTCTTTTATCTGGAAAGTTTTYATTTTTTAGTTCAGCTTTTGTTCAAGAATAGGTGGCATTACTCAAGAACTAGAAGATGAGTAAAGGTACAAGCAAAAATGTTGTTACAGAAGGTTGTGAGAAAAAGCTACTGGAAAGACTAACTTWATTCCTTACACTGTGGTCCTGTTCATGCTCTCACTGATTGTGATACTATCAGAAATCASTTCTTTCATGTTTTAAAATGATGTTAGACCTCAAAGAGAGAAACTTCCTACATTATATGGAGCAGACTACCTGCATATTAAAGTTTTTATTTCCAGCACTTGGTCTTGTTGTAAATGTATATATTGAATATATACATTGATATATTGAAGTAGTATTAACAAGGGAAATCCCAGGGCCTTCTCATTATACTAAGGTATGTGTAATAAATCTTTATTTCAGCAGCATATTCTGCTTAACTCCCAATGAGGCCCTTTGTTCTGTACCTGGCTGAGAATTGTGGCACCCTGGGTATTACTGTTTGGTACATGAAATTAATTTCCAGTAAGGAAATATATATATAAATGGGTATAARACAGATTGTGTAGTGTGGTTGTGATTAGATTAGTTTTTCATGCGTTGTAGCATTAATACACAACTAAAGAAATGTAATTATTCTTCCTTATTCATTGTATCAGTTTCTTTAATTAAGAAAGAATAACTTCATTTTTCTTCACTTTGCTCTTGTGATTAGTGTTTGCAGAGTGCAGGGCTTAGTGCTGATGCTATTACTGTTGCCTTTTGAAGCATTTTTCAAGTACTTGTCACTTGAGCACATAAATGCTGAAGTTGTGTTGAGAATTGTTGCAYGTTATGTTCAAAGCAGAGCCAGTCCATCCAGTCATTCTTTCCAGAAGAGGCTCCTCATACRGAGGGGAAGATGACTTTGACAGCACTTTCTTAATCAGAGTCTGAAATGTAGCAAAAAGCTATTTTAGCTTCTTAACACTTYAAAAGAAAGATCTGGATTTCATTTTCATTGCCCTGAAGAATAACCTGACTCTTCATCTCCCCCTTTTGGACATTTCCCCCTGTCCAGARTATTTCTGAACTGTAACACTGACCTCCAGTGTACTTGTGATGAGCATGGGGAGAACTGATCAACACTTACTTGGTCTCCCTTTTCTGGCTGTTTTCAATTGTTATCCATATATGAATCTTCTCATGAGAGGTGTTGGAAAGGTATTTAAAACTTTGCAGAGAAGAAGCAAATGTGAAGAAATTAAATTACATCTCCAAGGTTACAAATTCATAGAACTGAGATTAATGTTTAGATTTTTGATCTTGGCRTTGAGCTCCCATGATGAATTCTGAAGGACAGAGAACATAAATTTAATGTAGTCAAGCTGTCCTTGYACATAGATTAATTGGTCTGAATTGGATGGGCTGCCAGGGATTTAAAACCTGGCAGCTTAATTAGTTGCAACAAGGAAATTATAAACATGAAAGTGATCTTTACCTGGAGGTAACAAAGGAAGACTGTGGATGTGGAAAGGATTAGCTCAAAGCAGTTAAACACAAAGACTGTTTTGTATCTATCCTTTATTAGGTGTTTCCAAGTAACAATGATTTCTTTCAGAGAGAAGGCAAAATACATTTTCAAAAAGGTCTCTTAAAAATATCTAGCATACAATCTTGTCAGCTGTTTATTGACTTTGAGTTGAAATTTTCACTCAACTTTATCTTAAATTTAGTTTTATATGTACTTTCTAGCAACCTCACTGAATTTTAAATGCTAAGTATATGTAAATACTGTACATAAGACATAGCAGTAATTGGTGGCAGCAAGTTCTCTCCTATGTGGTTAAGTCAGGTATAACTTCTAAAGAACATTGTAAGATGGTAGTTTGAATTTAGAATGGAATTTCCCTGTTGAATGGACTTACACAGAGTGTAATACACTCCAGGGATTATCAAACAAATCTGCTGTCCAGCGTATGGTTCATAGATTAAAAGGTTACTGTTCTGCACTGTAGAGAATCTTAAGTCTATTACATTAGCCTTTAGCTCTGTATTACATTAGTCTTCTCAGTGCTTTATRCAGCTGTAACAATTTGGATGTTTTGTGTTGAAGAGCAATGTGTTTGTCCCTTTCAGCAGGTAGCGCATTCACAGCACATCGCTGTGCTTCCACTGGGCAGGAGGCTGTGTTGAGACATRTATTTCTCACAGTGCATTAGAAATGTGTTGTGGACCTCTGCTAGAGGTTTGTTTCATAGCTGCTTTAWTGGTAATTGTTCTGACCATTTATGAACGGCAGCTGGAAGTCRCCAACTTCACAGCACTGGCAAAACRTTTTTGTACTCACATAACAAATRAGAAAGTGCAAGCTAAAAGCWAAATCCTTAGAGGAGCGAGTAAATTCAGTTTCCTGTGGTAAAATTGTTGAAAGAAGCTCAGCTTCTACAAGTGGTTCTTTGGATTTGGCACTAAAAACTTATTCTGGGTCTTTACAGCTGGTATATTTTTCTGTTAARCTTTTTGGACTGGGWATTATACTGCAATTCTCACCTCTGCTGTAAGCAGAGCATCTCTACARAGCATAGTCAGGGCACAGAGTGAAGCAGCATGGGTAGGAAGAGGTCTAACGGCATTCTCAGGTTAGGGCATCAACAGTTGAGACTGATGCTTTGTTTATTGGCAGAAAAGCAGAARTGCATAGTTGGGATGCTTGCAGATKCATTTTYAGTAAGTGAGAGGGAAAGAATGAGGCTATTCTGACAACTTTTAYTGTTGAAACTGAAGAGAAAATTTCAAAAGMATCATYCAAGTGCTGCATTCAGGTACATTAATCATTCAGACATCAGAAATTAAATTCTTTGTGGTTTTTGATTGTCATTTATATGCTATGTTAACATAAATCCTKTGGTTTTCCCATCCTGAACATGAAATGAAAAAAATATGTCTACATTGTTGATTTCATGATAAGAAATTTTTTGGGTCTGCTGTGATTTTTTCCTTTCTCTGCTAGAACGGATGGGACAAAGGACAATAACAATTTAAAAAATCTGTAATACAAGCAGATACTGCTGAATTAATATTTATGCTATGTATGTTTAAGTTTTCTGTGCAATTACTTYTGTTTTCTAAGCAAGGACAATATACAAGTCTGTTGAGATCTAGACTATGTGCAGTGTATGTCTGAAATATATCACAAGGGTAGTATTTGATTATATGGATATAAAAACCAGAGACTGGATTTTGAAATTTCAGTTAAAGCACCACAAGTTAGTGCCATGGATTTGAAAGACACTGAACACCTGCCATTTCTTAAAATTTGCTTCCAGAAAAATGTAAAGATGTGAATTCCTGAATGCATTTTAGAATGGTCAGTTGAAGTTGTCAAATTAGGATATTTTATGCCAAAACCCATACTTCTGAAAAAGATCTCATCTGCCAGCACAAATACGAGCTCAGATGGAATCACTCCAGAATTACCCCTTTGGGTTTGTTTTGTAAACAATCTTGAAATGACTTTTGGTAGTATGGGTACATCTGTGCATTTAAGTCCAGGGAAGACTTTTGTACCAGTTATTTCCCGGAAACTTTTTTTTTTTTTTTTTCAACAGGACATATGCTTAAAATTGTTACTAGTAAGGGCATTGTGCCCAGTAGTGACTGCAGCTACAGTGAACTCATGTGCACATATGCATGCTGCTATTCCTYATTGCTCATCGTGGAGTTTTCCCTGAATGAATGTGGGATTGGTGCCAATAGGTTTTTAAGGGGTTGTGTGTGTGTGTATGTGTTTCTGGTGCTGTAACAGGCTAAGAATGAGAAGACAGTGTATATTTAATGCATCATTGTTAAAGAAGGCTTCCACCATCTATTCCAGCATTGGGTGTATGTGTTGGGGTCATCACAGGGGCTTTAAGTGCTCCTCCCTAACAGTGGAGCAGAGCCAGAGGCTGCTGTGGCTGCATTGCTCTGTTTGGGCACTTCCACCCTGCCCCATGTGCCAGGGCCTTTTCCAGCCTCACCTTGCAGAAGAGTTTTTTCTCACTGAGTCTTTAACTGTTGGCTTTCTCAACTCTCCTGCTCTTTGTCCAAACCTGTGTCTCCAGTAGTAAAGTCTGACATTGGTTGTATTTTTTTCCATTTCTGTTCTTTTCAGAGAGACAGTTTGTCATCTCAGTAGCTTTACTTGTGGTTAAATTAGTTTTGTCTCTTTTGCATCCTYTTACCTTTCCAGAAGAGCAGCCCATTCTCTGGTCTGTTAAGCTGTGCAAGAAAAACATTTTTAATGCAATGTCTTCTAATTAAAATTGAAAAGCACAGAGTGGTTTGGGTTGGAAGGGACCATGAAGACCATCCAGTTCCAACCCTCTGCCGTGGGCAGTGGCACCTTCAACTAGACCAGGCTGCTCAAAGCCCCACCCAACCTGGCCTTGAACACTTTCAGGAATGGGCCATCCAGTTTCTCTGAGCAATTGTTCCAGTGCCTCACCACCCTCACAGGAAGGAATTTAATCCTAATATCGAATCTAAACCTACTTTTCAAGATCCCATTAATCTAAGCGTGTTGTGCCTGGCTCTTGTGAGACTACTGTGTAGTAGTTTCTTTTTTCAGCATTGTTTGTTGCTGGCCTTGGCTTTAAACACAGGGGCTAGCTTGATTTTTAATTTTTTTTTTCCTAGTGCTATGTACATTCTGCAGAACTATTGATTTTAATGAGGACTGATTTCWTTTTTTGGGATGCCAGAGAACTTACGGTAGGCATTAGAATACCCTGGAATATTAAACCTAATTTAAATTTAACTGAAATTGTCAGAATAAATGAATAATTGAACAAGGTATGTTTTGTGAAACACCTGGGGGATTTTCTTTCCCTGCTTTTATGCCACTAATTTGCAGACAGCACTTATCTGCATTGAGACTCTGGAGTGTCATTATTCTGCTGCAGGTAGTACTGGTGGTTAACTGCAAATAGTCATTCTTTTTCCTCCTCTTTCTCAAGAGCCCCAGTGGTCTCCATTTATAAAATAGGGATGGCAGTGGTGATTTTCTTTTATAAAGGTTCTGATGAAGAGTTAGGCACTCATATATTGAGTAAAGGCACTAAAGACAARGTGAAAAAGTTGACATTACTTTGCTTTTTGTTGCAGTGCAAAACATACAGGTTTTATGGTCTCCAGCCTATTTTTTCTGTGCTGGAAACTGGTATCTGTTTTGGGAAGACGAGGAGGATGATAAAGACTTTGTTCCTTCCAGTGCTTTCATTTAATTTTCAGCTCTGCCTATTACTTTTCACTTTCCCTCTTCAATAAATTCAGCCTCCCTCTTCAATGGATTTTAACTACAGGGTTCTGTCTGAAAAATTCACAGAACACTTTTTTTGCAGACTGGTATATATTTTGGTATTATTTTCTTGGCTAATATTTTTTCTTTTCATAAATAGATCYAACTCTTCTTATGTTGCCATTTTTCTGTTATGAAGAACAAAACAATTTCTGTCCCCTGTAGTTTCAGTGAGACTGGTGAAGGACCCACATAAGGTGGTGAAATAACTGAATGAGAAAAGAACACTGACTGTTGGCAGAGGTATCTGCTGCAGAGCAAATACGTTTAAAAAAAAACAAAAGAAGGAATTTTTTTCAGTCCCACAGCAAATAATAGCAACAGTATTTTCACATGACCCAACAGGTGTGTGACAGTGCTGTGGTAACTTAAGGAAGTTAATTTCTTTGTCTACCTTGGTGTATCTTAATCCTCTAAAGGTATTTTTAATCCCTGTCAAGCACTGGTAGACTTATTTTGCTTAATAGCTATAGAGTTTAGTCTGTTTGGACACTAAAAAAAAATGCTGTGTTTTCTTAATTACCATAATTATATGCTAATTTTTGAATCCTTTTCATGTACCTTGTGTATGGATAGCACTGCTGAATCAGAGGACCTACGGTRTGTAATTATCTGTCAAGCAGTAGTAAATTGTGAGTGTTTTTATTACCATAATATATTGATTGTAATAAGTGGCATTCACTATGTCATTTCAGTCTGTGCTGAAAGCATTTATAACACAATGCTCAGTAACTGCCAAACAGGGAATTTGAAGGTTTAATTTAATTTAAGTGTATAATGGCAGCTCCCCAGGTTGCCTCCCAGGTACTGATTTTGAAAAATCCATTATAAGCATAGAGATGATATGGCAGCCTTTTCCTTGAGGGATTCCTTGGGTTTCTATAAAGAGAGCATTAGATTTATTCATTATTTCTACAAGAAATATAAATTCTGTCCAAGAAGGCTGAAGTCCTTAGGCAGAAACTTTGTTGTAGTGGACTTAGTATGAGTGGTGTGCTGGAGCAGCATCTTGTGAAAGATGAGGGCACTCAGAGCAGTGATGGCACCTTATTGACAAACATTCATTTTCCCTGGGAACTACACAGCCTGCTGTGGGGGGCAGCTTCTCTGCTGCTGAAGATGCTAAGCTGGGAACCCTGATGCATCCAGAACAGTCTGTAAGACCTGCTTGAAGGCAGGGAAATTATCCTTCTCTTTAAACATTTGACATTCTTGCTTTTAAAAAACCCTGACTCATTAGAAGAAAAAAGGAGGGGAAAGTGTTTTTGGGTGCTTCGTTTCCTTCAAAACTGTGCATKTTCAGTATATAGTCAAAGGATTAGTYTGAGAAGGCTTGAATGTGSAASTATTTCTGGGTTTATTTTTCTTCAATGTACRGCARCTTTTGATAGAACARTTCATAATGTTGAATTTCTTGATAATTTTTACATCCTCAGAAATCAACAATATTAAAAATCTTTCTGTAAATATCCAATTCAGTTAYTCTGTGTGGCTTTGTAATTGCATGTATTTGTTTGCTTTCTAAGATACAGAATTTGCTTAAAAATTCCAAGGGTACTCATGTGTTTTAAATTTTCTTTACATTTYAGAAAATAAGCTAGGGTTGCACAACTTTGTCTCTGAGGCTGTGTTCCCTGCAGGACTTGCAGTATTAGCTGTGTTAATATCACAATTTAACCTCTTCCTACCACATAGGTTTTTTCCCCTGTCAGGAAGAACTTGAAAAGACTGATGTTTTGTTACATTAATATACAGGCAGGGCTGCACAGACTAGCATAAAAAATGGGCATACTAAAACAGATGAACATAATATATTTAGTAGTTGTCATAATCTATGTAAGTGCCCTTTTAAATCTTTGAAATTAGGTTGCTATGCCATTAAAACTATGAATATCACTGCTCAACACCCGGGCTTTRGTAGCTTGGCATTTGGAATTGCAGATTCTAAAGTTCCCCAGTTTGTTTTCCACAGAAATGAAATACRTTGTTTATTTATGGACAAACAGTAAGCTACTATTTGAAAATATATAACCTGTGAGTGCAATGAGCAACCAGAAGGAATGATGGGGGCAAATGGTGCCTGTTTGTATGGATTAGGCAGTAGACATCTACATGCTTTTAAGTTATTTCTTATTCTTTGCTTTTTTTGATTGTGTAGATAGTACCTTTTTTTGATTGTGTAGATAGTACCTTATACATTGCTGCTGACAACTGGCAATTTCTGACTTCCAGTAGAATTGGATTTGAAGAAGATTTAGATGTGTGGAGTTAAATGTGGCTTTCTGAAACCTTGTCTGGTGGAAGTAAATAGGAGTTTCATAGGAGGTGTCAGCAGGCCAACGCTTGACATTTGTTATTTTCCTACCCTTGTGCAGAAAAAGAAATGTGTATTGGGAAATCAGAGACTAGATCACTTTGGTGGCTGAAACAGTGCAGTGCTATGTAAGTTTTGACAGGCAGTTAGCAATTTAATTTAGAGTGCCTTAAGAAGCGAGAACATGTTAATGTTGGTGTTTTGATATCTGTCCTTAATGAATCTTCCCTCCCTAYGAATCACAGCCTTGCTGGCATCTCAGAGTGTGCAGCTCTTGGATAGGAACTGAGCCTGGGTGAGTCACTGCAGTTGCTACWGGGTAGGCAGAGACAGGGCCTGGCTCAAAACCATGTGTAGGTACTGGGTCCTTGTAGGAAKGCRCCCCAAAACCAAGCAGATGTTTTCCATATAAGGAAAAAGGGTTTCAGTGTTTACCATAGGACTTAAAAGGAAAAGGCCCTAGAAATTTCTTTGCTCTCCTGGTAGCAATTGGCTCAAGGTCAAGACAGAAACACTGAAAGGCCTCTTTACCTGTTCTTCAGAAATGTAGCTGTTCTTCATTGGGCAGTTTGTCAAAAAACCCACCTAGATCATTCAGTACTTAAGGGAGAGCACAAGTGCTTTTTCTCAGTGCTTTTTGGGGAGTTGTAGCAAGGTACAATGGGCTTGCATGTGCCTGTACTTGGTTTCTATTTTGTTCTTTATTGTTTATTATTTTATCAGTTTATGAAACCTTTTGCTTTACAAAACATACCCAAGGAGCCATCTAGCAAATTATTTTAARCCGTTTCTGTGAGGTGTGGGACATCCTCAGAGGTATTGAACCCTCGCCGAGCTAAATCAACCTGGCTCGTTGAGAAATTCAATAGGTCCTGAGTCCCAGCAGGTTCTCTCTGTCCTGCTGCACCACCAGCAGGTTGTGTAGGCATTGCCTCAAATGGCTGCACTGGGGAAGAGGAGCTGAGGGAAGGGGCTGGGAGAATCTAAATGCCTTGTGGGTGAGGGGGTAACATCCAGAATAGTCATGGTCAGTTGTGGGTGGTAGTGTCTTAAATGGCACCTCAGCATACTGCCCATCTCTGGTTATTGATTTGAACTAAAAAGTGRAATGTGCTTGGAATAGAGGAATGGGAACCACTAACATTCCTAAGGCTGGCACATCTGGGCATTRAGTCAACAAGGGGACATTAAAGCAAGCTACTTACTGACCAGGGACAAAAAACCTGAGCTTTGACATTCTAGATGGTTATTCCTGTGTGATAGCCTGTCGAATGCAAGGTGTTCAAGGGCTTGAATATTCAGTATTTCAGTCAGCACAAATTAATAGAAGCTGGAAAGTGCTTCTACAGCATCAACAAAAGTACTTGTGTTTCCTTGGGCATTATTTAGCTCTCCCTGAGAATATGAGCACAAAGTCTGTGTTCATTTGATTGCTGTGAAAAATGGTAGAAGGCTTCCTTTCTCCTCCCTTTTCATTTTGCTCAGTTCAATTTTTTATGAGTTATTGTTTATATGGAACGATTGATTCCATTTGGAAAGAAATAGAGCATTCTGTCAAATGCTCCTGTTGGGTGCAGATTCACATCCCTGCAGTGTGGTGCTAAGGCATTTCAAAGCAATCATTTTCTGGTTAAGACAGAAGTAATGCCATTGAGAGGTTTTTGTGCACTTCAGTCACACTGAAATAAGTAGATGCAAAACCAAGAGGATGCAAGTGTCACTTGCAACATGTTGGATGCCATAGATTAGTTCTGTATGACCTTTAAGAGGACTGAAAATCTATTTGATTTTGAGCAGTCTTTCCCTRGACAATATAGAGACTGCTAAAATCCCAAAAAGAGCATAAAGCAATGGATAGATATGAAAGRCAGATTAATTTAAATTAGAAATGCAAACGCCATTTCTAGCAGAATATAATTGGCTGTTGAAAATATAAACTGCCARGAGAATGGCAGTTCATCTCTTGATGKCCTCCAGTCAAAACTTTGGTCAGGTGCAAGTTATGCCTTGCTTATGTCTGATTTCCCAGGGTGATTGCRTGTCAGTCTTCAACTACATTATGCAGGAGGTCACACTTGATATTTGTTATGATCTTTTTCAATTAAATCAGAAACTATAACATGAGCCGAATTGAAATAAACAGTGTTGTTATTTGTCTCTCCTCCCCTCACAGGTACTACAGTGCTACCATTTTGCAGATGTCAGGAGTGGAAGATGACAGGCTTGCAATCTGGCTGGCTGCACTGACAGCATTTATAAACTTTATTTTTACYCTTGTGGGAGTCTGGCTTGTTGAAAGAATGGGTCGCCGGAAGCTTACACTTGGTAGCTTAACAGGTGAGTGTTTCATTAGTGTATTCTATTTTTCTCACAATTATAAGTGAAAGGAAAATAAAATTTCAATTTTTTTCAAAGTAGTCCTCTTTAAAATTGCAGTGTTGATGCCATCTTCTTTCTGAAATCATACAGATTTTCAAGACTATTAGTAAAATACCACAGCTAGARGCTAATTAAACAGCCTGTTATTTTTTCAGTGGACTTTCTCCTTGAATCCAGGTCTGACAATGTTTTCATTTARCCTTTTTAACCAGGTTAAGGAATCAAATGCCTGGAACTTTACAGGTGGTTAGGTTTTAAATCTCATATATAGTTTTGGGCTTATTAATTGGAATTCAGAATCATCTGAGGAATGTGTACCAGAGAAAGCATATTGCATAGCCATTGCAGCATGTTGTAAAAAGTARTGCAGTTCTCTGCATGTTACCTTAGATACAGTACAGTAAATACTTCACATACATTAATGTGACTTTAATTCACCTCTTGTATGAGATATGCAGGGACAAAATTCTTATTTTGTACACTTTGTCCAAATACTAAATACCATAAGTCACATAGTCTTGTCATGAAAGCAGGGAAAGGCAGAGCAAGCAGCCTTCCTATGTTCAGTGTGTCCTGTTATTAGGATGGCAATTCCCTGCTTGTTCCTGCCTTATGTGCTTGTTTTTGCTGAAGTGATCTGTGACCAAACTTGCCTCTGGCTGAATGTCTGGAAGGTTCAGATGTTTCCAAGAACAGGATTTTGTAAAATGCCTGCTTCTCTTGAAATAGTATTCACAAGTGTTTAGCTGTAAAGGTTTAATGTCTTTATATTTTGTTCTGCTGTTACTGTCAAATTTCTAGTTGGTGCAACACAGCAGAGAGGGACACCAGCTGCCATGTCACTGGATGTGCAATTCCCAGCTCTCAGYTGAGTTAATGAAAGGAATACTCTACTCTTGAGTATTTGAGTGTGTTTATATAGGCAGAGCAGCAACAGCACAGAGTTCTTTGGTACACAGTTACTCAAAGCATGTTTCTCACAATCTAAAGATATGAAAAGTAATCTCAAATTGCTGCTTTCAGTCTGTTCCACATCAGWTACAATGCATCTCCCCTATATGTCCTTCTGTGCCTCCAGACAGTCTGTTGTCTTGTCTTCTTGTGGTGTGGATCTCTCCAGGCCCTGCACTGACACTTCTGATTCTTGGGTGCTGCCTCTCCTTTAATGCCTGTTGAAACAGAGTATTGATTGATTGATTGATTGATTATTTGGCCCCAATAATCTCATATGTCTGGGCAGCCCCCTTGAAGAGTTTAGCTGTATAGCTGTGATAACCAACATGGACTTTTCATACTATCAGAGCTCTTTGCTTTTTGGCTCTACTTAATATATTCAAAGGTTGTACATCTGAAATGTAGATATAAATGTCTGTTACAAAGCATGTTAGTCATGGATCAGAGGAGGATATAGCAATAAGACACAGAATTAACAATGGAGCAGAATGCATTAAGGGGTTATTTGTTAATGATGTTTGGACACAAAGTAATTGTTTAGTAAAAATGGTCTTTTTTTTGTGGCTGGTTGCTGTCTGTCTGTCTGTAGTGTCACRTGAGCCCAGCTCTAATGCTTGCTGTGGTTTTATCCTATAGTCCCTCCTTAGGGATAAYACAAATAATGAGAGTCACGAAATCATACATCATCCCTCTGTATTAGTTAGAATTTTGTCATGCAACATTTGATTTAGGTGGTGGTGGGTATGATGTGTTTTCCTTAGCAAGAGGCCTGTGTAACAGATTGATAATTACTRAATCTACTGATGGATTTGTTTTCCATGTTGAGTTTTCTCACGGGGTAAACATATCTTACTGCTCCACTTTGGTTTGCATTTCTAAGGACATTACAATTTATACTGAGTTATTACTGGCAGCTTYTCTGGTCTTTAGGGAAGGCAGGTATGCCCCAGTCTCCCACTGCATAAAATTAAGACAAAACTACTGCTTTTGCCTGCTGCTGCATGGATGTGGGGCTTTGTTTTTTAATAAAGGCTAATTGATTTGATGTTTATTAGATAAAAACCTACAAGAATAATCAGTAGAAAGTAACATTAATATTTTGATTAAAAGCCAATATACTGTAATTTAGTTTTGTAACCTTATGCAACTCCTCCTGCTTTCTGAAAACATTCKGCAGAGATGCTTTAGATTTCAGTAATGATGTTTTTATCATTCTCAAAATTTTAGAAACTTTTCAAAAATTGAACCYTCCAGATAGAATTATGGAAAATTATAGTAAATTTCTGAAAAAGAAAAAAATCCCACTGTTTTAGCTCTCAATAATACAGTTACTGATTTGTCTTAGTTTCCTGGCCATTTTATATCTTCCTTTATCTTCTCTGTATCATTTCTTTATCTTTCTTCTGCTCTTTTTCTTCAGTTAATTTCTTTCTTCAAAGCTTAGTTGGAAAACATGCAGGAATTGTGACAAGTATATGACTCATTTTATTTGTGTTTTCTTCTTTCCCTTCAGATATTGTCAACTTGAAAGGTACTTGGGCATTGTACAATTTGTATCTCTTTTTGTAACAGAGAGGATCCAAARTACCTTCAGGATATTTCCTTTTTCTTTTTCCCACTTGAGCTAATAATGTACTGGGATTGTTTGGTTTTGTTCCTCATGTCCACAAATGAAAACATATTAAGCTTCATTTGCCAGGTTTACATATGCAGTACTTTTCCAAAGAAACAAGATATTTACAGGCATACTGGAAGTGAATGTTAATGTATTTGGTTAACATGGAAGACAAGTATATTTAGAATGAATATTAGTAAGGTTTAGACCCTGTCTAAGTATATTTGCTGTCTGGTTTATAGCCTTTTGAAAGTACAGGACATCTAGTGCAATATCCAGCCTGCCCTGAAAACTGAGATTTTTGGTTTTTGCACATGTAGTCTGTGACTGAGTTTGAGGTTTTAGTTGGTTTGGTTCAGGTCAGTGTGTGGTCCAGCCATTCCTGCCTATTGGCCATGGCTGCTGCACAGGCATATTCACTGATAACATTATTACATAAAACTGGGTGCTTTGGATATTATTTTTGTCTCTGAGAAAGGTTTTCATGTACTTGGTGTTTGCCAGCAAGGAAACTTTTATACAACACAGATCTCAATGCATCATCAAGCAGCAAAAGGTGAAGTTTTATAAGTCTGAGTTTGAGGCAGCTGCAGTAGTGCCATGAGTAGTGAGGTGTATCAATTTTCATTAAAATCATACAGTATATTGTGTGTGTGGCAAATAAGGAAAACTATGAGTTATGTTCCAGGAATGGCCTATTGCACAAAGTATCAACCCTTTTTGTCATCTTCCTCTCATCATTTTGTCCAGCTTATGCACAAGGAATTTGTTGGGGGAAATGGAAGCAAAAAGATGGGACTTTTTCCCAGCAGATGTTATGTGTGCTCTTTGAAACAAGATATGTTGCACTTTTCGATGGTGTTCTGATGAAAAGTCCAATTTCCGTAGTTTAACAAAGGGAGGCAGAGTCAGTGACAAAGCTGATGCTACTTTCTGTTTTACAGGAAAGCCTGCAAGTCTGGGTGTGGGAGTGGAGAGAATATGGTGATTTCAGAGCCACTAATAAATTTTACCTTTACAACATTATTTTCAACACCAAAATAATAATACCTGTTAGTTCAAGTGGCCATCAATTCCACAGATTAAAAGAGTCTCAACCTACTAATTCAGTATCTGGACATGAAAGCTGGTGCACTTGACTTTAATATCTAATCTAATTTAGGATGTGGATGGAGCAAGGGGTATTTTTCTTGGGTTCTCAWCACAACTCCTTAGGGAATGCTGTATGCATAGTGATGGGGTGCCTTGCTTTCCCAAGCAGAGTTCAGTTCAATAGAGAACTATTCCATGTGCTCTGGAGAAAAGTGTCACATTGTTCTTTATCTGTATTTTTAGGTACTGCTGTAGCACTCATTATCCTAGCTTCGGGATTTTTGCTATCAGCTCAGGTCTCGCCAAGAATCACACTTAATCCACCAGATCCTTCACATCAAAACTCTACCTGCACAAAATACAGGTGAGATTTCATGGTCATTCATCCAATCTTCTTGAAGATTGTTTCCAATTAATTGARTTCTAGAACCTAGTGTAATAGACAATTATTCACAAAGCTTAGTACAAGGAACTTAACTAGACAGCAAAATTCAAAATCTTAACTTTCCTCTGTAGAGAAAATTGGGCTTTTTGATTAAACTGTCTGAGTATTTCTTTGGAATCTTGGACAAAATAAGGTGGTTAAGTGGCAAATTCCACATATACCTCTTGTAATATATCACATCTGCTACAAGTTACAGTGTACACAAAGTCAGGAATATTTTGTAAGGAATTATGAAAATGCTTGCTGTTGCTCACTTGCTTGTCATGTATAGCAGCTGTAAACTCTTCAAGAAGATGTGTTCCTTGCTGTTGTTTTCCTCAGTGGGAAAAAGTAATGTTCAGATAATTGCATACTAATAAACAATTACAATAAATGTGCAGGTTCTGACCTATTTTCCATACAGTTTCAAATAACAGTACTTCTGGGGGTTTAAGAATGTGTAATTTTCTATATTTGGTGGGGTTTATTCACATGTAAGGGATGTTATGTTCATTTAGCTGACAGACTAGAAAATTCCCTATTCARAGATGACTTGTTCAATGGCTGAAGAAATTCTTAAAGATGTTCAAAATCTGTCTTTTTGTAGTACAAATAAATATCAAGAGGTACACTTCTAGTTTTGTAGCARTATTGGCTAGAAATATGGTTCATGGCTTTTGTTATGCCAGAGCAATGTCTTRGGTGAAAGAGTCTGAGGATCTGAAGATTTATAGAAAACTGGGGAGGGGATGGGAGGTCTTTATTGAGTGTAAAGAGTTACAAATAACCTCAACACAGGATACTATCAGACATAATGATTCCTATATTGAAAATTTATATTTTTACTTGTTTTCTACTGCAGCATCAGCTATAATTTGCAATTTTTGAAATAGGCTACAAAATGGCAAGTAGTCTGGTTAAAAGAGGTAAAGGGAGAAGATGGTCTCTTTTTGGCATCAGGTTACTTTAAATAAAAGTGTGAGAAGGATTTGCCTAGTTCTTCAGTTAACTGTTTGGAARGGATGTCTGGAGAGAGGAGATGCACCCTTTGCAGAACTCGTGATTTGTTATTTAATAAAGGTAGATAGTTAATATGACCTGAAACCATATAAAATTTATGTACAAGAAATATAGTYCAACTAGTCCAGCTTAAAAAACAATGAAAAATATTCAACAGAATTTTCATGTTCGAGTTAACCACAGCCAGTCAGGAAGGAAATTTTCATGGCTTTCATGGTGTGCACTTCTGGGCAAAAGCATGAAAAATTAAAGCAGATAGTTCTCATAAAGGCGTGATGTTTCATGAATTATTGGAGTACTTGTAATCTGTTGTGATTCCTGTTTCTGATGTGAAGTTGGCAAAAGCAGGTAAGATAAAAATTCAAAGGTTCTGGAAAAAGAGCACTAACATAATTTAAATCTTTTCATTTGGGAGTATTTTGAAATAGAAGGAGCTCTCTTTGTTTAAAGGTGGAAGTGAATGGAGGCGGAAATAATGCGCAACATATGAGAAAGATTTAGGTGCTTCTATTTTAATCTTATGCTATACTTTAGTTGAGAGACACAAAAGCCAGGAGAGCTGAAAATAATAAATGGATGCATTTGCCCACAAAGCACAGAATTAGGCTACAGCACCCAGTATTTAAAAGGTTTGTACAAAAAAGTAGGGATTGATATACCGAATAATAACTTGTATACCCAAAACTGTATAAATTTTCATGCCTCAAAACATCATCAAACAGATGGAGGCAAAGGAAGAATTCCTTCAGCATCATGAATATTAACTATTTCTGAAGGGTATGACATACAAGCTTACATTATATTTGACATTAAAAAGTGGCTGTTTAAGATCCATGTGTGCCTGCTTTCTGTGCACATTGTACATAAGCTGAACGAAATATAAAATATTGGTTTTATCATGAGACAGTAGATGGTGTTTTTGGCATTCCACTTGGGTTAGAAGAACTTTAACATAACATGCATGGTCTTGGAAGGAAGAGGAGATGGGGACTGCAAACCAGAGAAAAGCTGAAGGCTGGAACTTCACATTGTGACTCACCTCTCTCTCCTTTTTGTCCTTGGAGGTATTCCCCATGGCAGTTATAAAATTGAATCAAAAAGATTGCCAAACCAGATTATTTGGAAGTAAAAGTCTACTCTGTATAACATCAGTCTTGCATATTTTCTTTGCTACTCTAAGAATAATGGCTTTACTGTAGATACCCGCAGTATAGGGCAGCAAGTGTTGCTGTAGAGACAGTTACAAACAGAATATCCAATCAAAGTAAAAGGAAAKAAATTAATGGCAGTGGTCCCTTGCTCTTTAACCCATATTTTAGCTTGTTCTGGTAAAACTGTTGGTGTCTCAGWGTGCTTAGCATTGTATCTTGCAAGTCTTCGAGAGGTCTCAGAAAGTTTGGGAAAAGCAAAAGGCAGCAGGACTTCAGAAGATGATGACATAATGCCATCTCCTTGTAACTGCTTTTAAATATGTGTCTGCACAAATGCAGCTTGTTGTTCTCTTCCTCTTATGGGGACACAGTGCTTCTCTGAGGTGTAGTAAACTTATAGTCTAAACCTGTTTGCAGCTTGGGCATTTCAGAGTGTGGGGGTGTTTCCTAAATATAATTTGTGTTTGTGTCAAAAGGTATTTATAAATTATGAAAATGTCAGTAGAATTTATTTTGCTGACAAAAGCTTCTCTGATACTGTGCAGAGTAAAAATGCTTTTTATGTTAGYAAATCCATTGAGTTAAAGTAAGTGTGGGTGTCCATTAAGGAGCCCTAAGAGCTACTACAAACAGTCTGTTTGCTTGTTGTTCCTTCAGATCCATACTCCTCTGCACAGACTCATTCCTGCTGCTGGAATAACAATGAAGATAGAAAGACCAGCAAATAAAGAGCACAGTCATTGTCCTAATACAAAAAAAGCACGTAGGGCTTGAGTACTGTGTTCTCAAAGAGCTGTGCCATGCAAGTGGAGTTACAAGATACCTGTACATGGYTGCAGAAAACAAACCAGTAAGATATGCTGTGCATAAAATAGATCAAATGAACTATTTTCATTTGGGRTAGAGATGTACAATATTATAGTTGAACAGCCAAAAAATAATTCATTAATCTGTGAAAAAAATTGAATCATGGAAATACCACAAATTCAGCAGGGCACTCCAAGCATATATTTTTTTGCCTCCTTACAGCTGGAAGTGGGTGTGTATCTCACTGAGGAGAGGCAGGGTGAATGCTCCTCTCTGTACCATCCATTAATCAAATTTCATTTTCACACTCAGCTGTATAAAGTTGTGTAGATATTTRCAGTGTGACCACCTGTTTTATTTGATCTTTATCTCCTCAGCAGCTGTGATTGTACTTATTGTCAAGGCCACAGAAATCTCAAAGGTAAATTTAAGAATACAAAGCAACACCATTCCAAAATYTGTCACCTTAGAGGTGAAAAGATGAACTATCTATTCCTATTATTTTTCCAACTACCAAAGCTCTATAAACGTTCCCATTTTTAGTGGGAACTTGCCTGATTCTGGAAGGAGGTTTAGGTTAGGGCATGTGTATTAGCTACCCTCCCACCTTTTCCCAATCTTTAAAGAATTGATGATGTGACATTGAGCCATTTCTGTAAAATGACTGTGGTTCTGCTGCCCTGTATTATTGCTCATTTTGTCTCCMTTTGTGTCTCTCTCTGCACCTTTTGAAACTTGGTCTGCTCTAGAAGACATAATGCAAACCTGTTCTGCCTAAGCAATATTTTTCATGTCAGTTACTATATGAAAATGGTAAATATTGTGTTAAGCTTAGGTCAACCCTCATATCTTAGGGAAATGATACCTGTGCACACAAAGTTTCTCAGAATCCTTCCTGAACAGATTGTCTTCAGACTGATTAAAATAACACAGGCAGTGCCAGCTGTGCTGGGCACACAAGGACTCTGTTGTTCATTTTTGAATTAGTCACCCTCACATGGTTCCTGGTCCTTAGCTCATTGTACAAATACACACCACCAGATGAAGGCAACAATATTTAGTACTCCCACATAGCCATGCATGGACAGAAATACAGCTTTTTTTATGAATGTAGCAGAAGTATGTAATTGGGATCAGTCCTGAAAAACTCAGCTGACCTAGCAACTGAAGCTGGTTTTATTGTATTTAATAGCCTTAGGATGGATACAGTAGGTGTATTAGGTGTTGTACTTTATYTTATTAAGAACTCATTGACAATCTGATTTATCAGCAAACTAGGCATTGCTGTTTTTTGTAATGTCGCTGTATCGTGGAACCAGTGTTTGTTGAAATATGATTTTCATTTTCCCTTTCTAATGTCAAAGTGCCTGAGCTRCTGGTCTTTCTGATGACTGGGAATTGCAATAATAAATATAGTAATGTGTTTTGGCCATTGAGGTCAGAAAATTACATCTATATCAAGAGATAAACATGTYTGAGGATGCTTTTGCCAGCTCTTATGAAGTATAGTTAAAATTCTAATAGTTTTTATTGCAGAGCTGTGAAATGACCTCAACACAGTCTTGAAWTTTATTAAGTAAATAATATAGTGATGTATTCCTTGGTAATAATTTTCCCTGTGCTGGCATGTTGGTCCTATCAATAAAAACTTGTAATTTCATTTTAAATTATAAAGGGTAGGAAAGAATATGTCAGTCCGTGTACTAAACATCTTTAAAGTGAAAGAGAAAGAACTCTTCTTATCAATTTAAACACAAAGATCTGAAAAGTAACTTACCTGAACTGAGTGCAATAGAGTTCTTGTAACCATTGCTGAGTTTTCTACATACTTTGACTCAAACTCTGAATTAGTGAGGTAACAAGGTTATTCATATAGTAACCTAGTAACACTTCAGACCTCTGCTAGTACTTCTGAGACTTTCCTGTTTAACACAACCCAAAACAAGGCTTAGGGAATTATTTTTTTACATCTTCCAAAGTGACAGTGTTACTTTACATGGTCTGCAGGTTTTAGTCACACAAGAATGATTTTAATCAAGTTTGAACAGGGTTTCTATCTGATCTGCCTGGAAGCTGGGAATATAGTATCTACATGTCTCTTTGGAAAAGTAGTTTTGAAAACAAATTATGCTACAGAGACAGCCATTCTGTCCAAAATAAAGGCATGTGTAAGTCAGTTGTTTCTGTTCTTTATTGTCTGTGTTGCTCAGTTCTAGGAATAAATCAGGACACTCTTTAGTTGGTGGCTCTATAAATTCAGAAAAAAAAAAAAAGATTTTGAAAGACAAGAAGCAATTGATACCTGTAAGCAAGTAGATCAGGACTTGCTGATCAGGACTTGCTGATCACTTCTCCTGTGATGTCAGCATTTCAGCACAGAGTGYTGCCAAGGTGCTTGTAGCAGTAGTGGGATAGCCCTGATGATCTCAGGACTAGGCAAGGTTTGTAGAGTCATTGTCCTGGTAGGACTGTGATGGATGACAAGAATAGATGAACCCTCACATCCTCACCACATATAAAGCAGAAGTAGCAAACACCAAGAAGCTGAAAATTTTTGTGAGATTGTATAAATTACGGTGCATAAGTGAGGAATGGGAGCCTTTGTGAAGAAGGTTTAAGGGATGTTTGAAGAAAGCTAATGTATGTATATATGTGGCTGGCATATCAGGAAGGGTAAAGATTCAGGGCTGGTCTGGAACTTCAGAGAGGACACCAAAGAATCATCTCAGTGGAACAGAGCAGGAGTCTSATTTGAAGATGAGAAAGGGTTGATCATACTTGAAGATAACTGTGATTGGATCTGTTGGAGAATCTGTGTGGTAAATTACAGCACTGCAATTAGCATCTAAGAACTGTGATTATAAATTACAGGTTTTCCTTATGCACACCACTATATAGATACATGTGTTACCTAACAGAGTGTTGGTAGAACTTAGCAAATAAACTTCTGTTGTTACATCTCTTATAATACACAGAAGTGCTCTTGAAGTCCAAGTGGATTTTTCTCATTCTTTTTTAATTATTGTATTTCCTATGTCCAGATACAACAGCTGGAAGTGGTATCTGCACTTAGCACATATTTAAGAGCTTAAAGCATCCCCTATATTCTTGGCCAGTTAGTTGTAATCTGAATTTAGTGTTTCACTTCTGGAAGCAACACAGGAACCATCAGAAATATAAAGAAAGGCTTGGTTTCATGCCTGAGGTGCAGTGAAGCCTGTGCAAAAAGCACAAGCCCTCAGGCACAAGCAGTCTTAAACATGGTCCTGGGACCTAACTGAGATGAGTTTGTGTATAAAAATGAAGGGACCCATTTGGCAAAAAACCCCTAAGATTCTTATTGTATATCTGGCTGAAAGTATCAGCATCCTTACATGCTAACAGAGCTAATAAGTCTACTGCAGTATTTGTCCAAAAGTCCTTGGTTTGATTTTTTTGTTGTTGAACTCAACACCTTGGCTGTTTGGATTCATCAGTTGCCCATGTCCCTTGGTGAGCCCAGCTGACTTGCCCTGGCCTGACCAGTGATAGCAGCTCAGCTGACYTGGCCATTTTCTTTTGATCGAGGCTGGAGGAAGAGACATTGTCTTGTAGACAGAATACAAGAACAGAAGCAAGGAAAGCTTGATCCCAGCTTGTTGTTGTTGTTTTATAGGAAGATGGAAAGGAACTACACTGCATGCTAAGTCAGGCAGAGACTGTGTACATAGCCAACCTTGAGAACAAAGAGTAACCTGAGGGGAGGATGAGAGATTCACCTGGCCTAGGATCATGCTTGYAGTGTGGCAAACAGCAAGCTGGAAATAGGAGAAAGCAGCACATCAAAATGGCATTCCTTCCAGCCTGCAATGATTTGCAGCTTATATTCTCTCTGGGTGGGATGTGCAAATCCACAGTAGGTACTCAAAGATCCTCCTGTCCCTACATTGAGCCTTTTCTGCCTGAGGCAATTTTTATTGTTCCTGCAGTTCCATGAGAAAAACTGAATTCAGGAATATGAATATTTGCATTGCAGAGGGCAGGAGCAGTGGGTTAAAAAAACCCTTACAACAGTGGAATTTACTCCATGGACAAGACAGGACATGAGCAAAATGTCTTGCATATATCTCAGGTTGGAAAGGAYCCATAGGGATCATCAGGCCCAACTTGCATGGAGCAGATCTATCAGATCTTCCCATAAAAAGATGCCTTCACATACTCAGGCTGATTCTGCAGCATGTACTCAGTGTGAATGATGAATCTGAAAGAAGTGAAAAGAGTCTGTCCACAAAAAAAGTCTGTATTTGGGGATGTTTTGATACTCTGAGTGGCTGTTCTGCTACTCATGCAGTAGAATATKATGAGATCAGGTGCTACATTCTGTWCAGCTACWCAGTCCAGAATACATTATSAGGTTTAGTTTSCATTTCTGTAGCTGGACAATAGGAWCATACTGATACATTTTGCAATTGGATAACAGAATATGRAAAGCAAAGTTGAAAGTTCTTTAAAATGTGGTGAAAATGAAAATTGAGGAAATGTTTTGAATTGAGGTTCAGCTTGAAAAAGTAAAAAATAGTGTGAGAGAAAGAGAAATGTAYTTGCAGAGCAAAGGCACTGGGCAGAGGTCTTCTAGTGCTAAATGACTCAACAAAAAGTGGCAAGGTAAAACTTGCTGTAAGCTGAACTTACAAGACTGCTGAGAATTGTAGGAGAGTCATTACTTACAAGGTCATTTTGCAAATTTAAAGTGCAAAAATGTAATGATGAAACAAATATAAGTTGTGAACCATTCGTCAGCTGCTGGAGAGTCACTTTGGCAGGTCAGAGATTTTATTCAATATTTTAGAGACTGCTTTGGAGCCTAGTAAAGTGCACTGTTAGGAAGAAAGAAAACAATAATTTTGGTATCAAGAAAAAYGTACACAGCTACTCAGCTAGTAATTCATCCATATAGTGTAAGATCTCTGTGAGGGAGGATGGCATTGTGGCCTCTGTGATCAGCCTCTGACCTCAGGAACAGTTAATGGGCAGGCTGATTCAGAGCAGAGCAGTCTRAAAGTTGCTGCTGCTGCTCAGGCTGGCAAGAAATTGCTATCAAAGGACCTCAGAATTGGTGCTGTCATTCTAGATCTCAGTTATTCCTGTGTGGTTGGATGAAGGGGAYGTGTGTTGAGTGTGTTGGCAGAATYRGGAATCACAGGGTTGGGCATATCTACTCTAACAGTCCATCAGCACCTCAGTAAACATGCTGTGATCTTTAAGCAGGAACCCAGAAATCCCATTCCATGGCAGTTCCCCATAAAMTGAGAGGCCAGGCTGCTTTGTTCTRTTGAGTTCATGCCATTCATCTGCAAAGAAGCTGGGCATTTTTGGACTTCTGAAGCCTGAGAGTCCTGGTTGTTGTTATTCTGCCTCATAGGCTGAAGCATCTGAAGTCTAGACACTTGCCTTCTCCTTGAGTTGCCTAGGAGCCCAGCTGGCAGGCAGGGAGTGAAACAGGCTCGTTGTAAAACCTTGCTGTAATGCTGCCTGGTTTCATCAAAAGCAAATAATCTCTCTCAGGTATTTCAGTCTGGAATTGTCAGTCTTACAGACAACCATCCTGCCTGGCCTTTTCACAGATTAACTTGTTTTCAATACACCAGCTCATAAACCTAGCACATATGTAAATGTCTCATGATAACTAGAGGAAGCATATCCCCTGTTTATAATTGGATGCAAATTTCCTTTCCTACCTAGACAACAGAGAGTATTCTTATATAGCACTTTCAATGCCTTAACTGATCTCTGGTGTGGATTTGAAGAATTACCAGTATTTTTAAAGATTCATCCTCTTGACATATATTTCAATAAATAAATGTTGATAGGACTGATAAGGTACTTCTGAGGACAGGAATGAGCTTTGTAGGAGATAGTTTCATGTCAGTAAGTATTAATTGTGCATTTATTTTCCTGGTATATTCTATATCCTATATTATTTGTATCCCAATGAGCATGTATGTCAGGATATGTGCTCAATTGCAAATTGTTTAAATAGTTTAGCMAGTAATAATGGGGCAAGAGGGAAGAAGAGCATAAACCTGAATCTACTATATATTTTACTTCTAGAGTAAGCAGCCTCAGCACATGTTGTCTGAGTGAGAAAAAACAATGTGATTGGTTTTTAACTCATTCTTTGAAAAAAAAATCTTCCTTGGTTATTTCATGCTGCATCTTGTGTTATCATTAGACTTAGTAACTGATAGAGGTTTCTTTATTGTGTTATGAAACAATTGTTTTGTATATATGCTTGGGTTTTGGAGGATAAAACACTGGTCTTCATCTTGGAAAAAGCAATGACCATGTACCTCATCAAAGACAACATGAAATTTTGTATCAGTGATTAAACAGGGCACAGAATAATGCTAAATGTTCTGAATAGCAAGTGCCTACTTAGTCTGCTGGGAGTTAGATTTGAAATGGCTTTAGGTCTTGTGTGTCGGATTTCTTTGTTTCCTCTGGCATAAATTAGTCTTGTCTCTAAWATCTGAAGTCAGAGTCTGATTGTATGAACTCACTATATGGGTAATAACAGGAAATCCTAGCCCAAAACTAAAAGGTTTATAAAGAGCTGTTACTTAACTGTTCAATCTGAAAGACAAACTTCAGAAAAGACATGGAAAGTAATAATTTTAAGTTATTTAAATTGTTATGAGTAACTCTGTATAACCTCTGACATTTGGCAAGGCATGAAATCCATCAGCCTTTATTATGTTGAATGCCAACAGGAAGACCAGTTGGATTTGATGGTGTTAAAGATCCTTTCCAACCKAAATTATTCTACAGTATSCAATAAAGCCAGAGGATCAGCTGAACTAGCAGCCATGYAGACAGACACTGCAATCAATACTCAAATCTCTCTGGTTTTTTTCTGGATGAGMGGGAGGAATAAGTAAGATATCTTGTACTTCCCACTTGACTGGTTACTGATAGCCAGCACTRCATGAGGTTACATGGAGTTACCCAGCAGGATGGAACAGACAGTGCAAATTCAGCTCTGCTGTTCATCTCTGCATTGATTCTTGTGAGCACACTGAGGGAAAYCAGGAGGTGTCCTGGTGCCTTAAGTTTTAGCTTTCATRTTTTTCAGATTMTGTGCTGCCTAGGGGTGTAGTTCTGAGCCTCATGTTAAGTGTTAGTAAGCTCTCTTCACAGGGTAGGTAGACAAAACAAATCCTTTTCCTGCTGAASACCAAGGACAAGTGCAAGTTTCGGMYCAAAAGCAWAAACAAGGKTGGACTGAAGAGAGAGAACAAGAAGGATGGGACTTCAGAGTCTGAAGCTGAACTTGGACAATTAAACCCCAATATGCAARTGGCCCAAAACTTATAAAAGTGTAATTCCTTGTGACCAGGGGTCCATTTTGGGTCCATCTTGGGTGTAGCCTTGGCCAGGCTCTTGTGCTGCCCAAGGTGYATCCTAGAGGACTTTCAATAAATACCTRYTTTATTCTCTTAGCACTGTCTAGTCTSTRTTCCAGGTCAGCCTTCCCAAGACATCAGTTCAGTCCCTGTCCTGTCCTCTGCTGGCAACACTATAAAGATGACACAATCCCTTTGTCTTTTTAGAAATTCATGTTGCTTACAGACACTTTGATAACATCATTTCAGTGGAAAATGTGCTGCAGTTGGAAATCATGTCAAAATCCTGTTTGAGGTCATGAGATTCTTTTCAGTATAAGAAAATAATATAATTGTATACATTTTAATAATATTATTGCATACTTGAAAACATTWGTGATTTGCAAAAATGTTTTCATTCACTTGCAGTCTTCTGTTCCTGTAAATTCTTTTGGTTACTGCCCATTGATGTACTRATTTCAATGTAACAAAATTCAACTAAGTCTCACTACTGTAATAGTGGTATTGTCCTTTCCTTTGAAAATTGCTAATTGCAGAATTTCAATTTTCTCATTTATCTTTGCAAAAGAAGAAATGTTTACTACAGTTAGATAAAATGATTGAATTTTATCTGAAAGTTTTGTTTCATCKCCAATGTAAAAATATTTTCTGCAGTCTGTATCTCAAATGAGAGCAGATTTAATGCAGCTTTCCTAATTAAAAAACCCCAAACTGTTTAGATTGGAATTTGACCAATCAGTTAAGCAGAGGAAGGTGTGTTTAAAATAGAYTTATATTCTAAAGTAGATAACATAGAAATTCTGCAGTAATTTGATAATTTAGAAAGAACAAGAGCAAAGAGCACACTTTTCTGAAACTTGGGAGTAGGAAAATCCAAGTGAATAYATTTTCTTAACACAGTGCAAGCCCTTTTTTTTGCCATCAACTGTGTGAGTTGACCTTATAATTCTTTCAGAAACATTATTATACAAAGAGTTTGAATAACTGGATTTTAAGCATAAACTTTCAGACTTTTTATATCCCTATAATCTGCTTTACTGTTTTAGTTTCTTGAGGCTTTGTTACACAGTTACTTTTACTTTTTCTCAAATTGAGTAAGTAGTTTAAGGAGTATATTCCTTAATTCACAAAGTCCTTGKGATAAAGATACACACACATAAAAGATAATTTCCTTGATTTTGTTGTTACAGGAGTGTRTGTTAAAGCTACTTTGGTCACCTTAATTCTGTGTTTCCAGAGGTTGCATTTCAAAGCTGAATTTTATTTTCAAATTTCCAGACTTACTCTATCTTTTACAGTTGCTATTTTTTTCTATTTTTTACCACCTAAAGTTATCCCTTAGATACATCAGGTGCTTTACAGGTAAAAATGTGTGTCTGAATCTAAAATGGCTTACAAGGAAGAGAAATACCTGTGTAGTTKAATCACAGGAGCAGTGAGTGAGTGTTTGCAAGGCTTTGTGCCAGCAGCTTTCAGGTAGCCTGCACTGCCTGGGAGCTTTGGAATGCCATTGTAGCTCATATTTACATCCCCATCAGTCAGATTGTAGAGACWGATTTTAGATTGACTCCTCAGTGAAGTATCTGTGGGGCCCTTGGTGTCTATGCCAGTAGGGTCAGTGGGGATGTGGTCAGTGGAGCCAGTGGTATCTAGAGAACAGTTTTGCTGTCCAATCACTTGAACAATTAACAGAGTGGCATTGAGGAAACTTTGGAATGTTYAGCATCTCGTGCTTATTGAGACTCCCAAGGAAATCTGAGACAGAGCTGGCAAGTGTGATGCATGAGAATAATCTGCAAGAGCACTGCTCACTCTGCAGTGACAGATAAGGGGCATGTGGGATATTTTTGGGCACTAGATGCCTGTTTGTGAATTGACAWAATGACTCCTTCTATCAAATGTAATGGAAATTCAGGTGCCAAGTTTGCTCATRGAGACACATGGTATTATGATCTCTGACTGACTCACATCCATAGATGCCCAAATTCTGGTTTGGTTATTAGGTATGATGTATGGTAGGACAAGGGGAGTGACTTCAAAGTGAAACAGAGTGTTTAGATTACATATTAGAAAGAAACCCTTTAATTGTGAGGGTGGTAAGTCACTGAAGCAGTTTCCTAGAGAACTTTTGGATGACCCATCTCTGGAACTGCTCAAGGCCAGGYTGGATCAGGCTCTGAGCAACCTGATCTAGTGGAAGGTGTCCTGGCCCATGGAAGGGAATGTTGGAACTCGATGATCTTGAAGGTCCCTTCCATCTCAAACCATTCTGTGRTTCTATGATTATTCTTTTTTTCAACTCCCAATCTGTCTTTTTTCAATTAAAATTTATTCTATGAATGWATTCTCCTACAGCTTGATCAGGTATCACAGGGTAGATGCAGATGGACTACCAAAATGTGTTACAGAAAAGGGTGAAAGCAATATGTGGTATTTTTTGGACAACCTGTTTGTCTTGTCTCCAACACCGACAACTTAACTGTGTGCACTGCAAGACTTATTAGGAGATGCTGTTGGTTTTGACATCCACAAATGAATGAAGGGTTGCTTAAGTATTTCTTTTTTCTCTTTCAGTTACTGCAATGGATGTATGTTAGATCCAGACTGTGGTCTCTGCTACAAATTGAACAAATCAAGTGTTGTTGAGTCCTCCTGCATTCCTGTTGATAAAGACTCTACAATGAAAGCAGCTTGGGGCAGGTATGTCACTTGTCAAGATTGTTTAGCCTTGTGCTCTATGGAGAGTGTATTTTATGCTACTGAGAACWATTTTGCTTTTACAAAAAGTGTTAAATTCTTAAGATGTTTGGGAAGAAGAAAATAGCTTGGCATTGTCAAAAATGGGTGATTACTTCTTAACAATAAATTAAACCCTTGACCCTGAGGTGTGCAGCCCCTTTCAGTAGAGTCTGTCACTTAGGAAACATGGCAAAAGTACACTATGAGGAATGAGGAAARTTACTTTTCTTTAATGTTTTTCATTCATTTGAAGTGGCATATTCCCCAGTWATATACTTAAAGCCCTCTGGATTWATTTTCTTTTTAAATGCATTAATTAAACCACACTTTTAATATTGGCCTACCAAAGAAACAATTAGCTCAGCTGAATAAACCAAAATTAGCAAAATCTGAAAAGTTCAAATTGACAAAGCATGGGATTTGGCCACAGATTTCTGTGGTTCTGTGCCTGAAAGGGGTGTCATGCCATATGTTGCACTTGAGTGTAAAAACATGTCCATTCATAGGTGCAACTGCAAAATCTATCACAACTCTTTCTTAAGCAGCACAAAAATTTCCTGTGAAGTCACAGCAACCTTCAAGTTTTCTAAAGTACTGACTATTCCTAAGGAATAGCTTTGTGAGTTGGAACTTTGTCTTGTAGAAGCTTTATGAATACTTTAGTAATGCTCAGGGCTGGAATTAGGGTTTAGAATGGTTCARAGCCACAAGGGAATTATGTAATTACTTCTGATAAAACCACCTTGATATAATTCCTCTCAGCCACCCACACACCATGAACRTACTTAGGGAATAGGCAAAGGTTTGTGTGATGGTTTGGGCCTCTTKTCTTTTTCCTATTTTTTAACTTTCATACATATTTCTCAGAATTTAAACCCAACTGTTTTAATGGCACTGAGTCATATTGGACAGAGGATGAAAAGTATGAAAATATCTACTAAYTGTGGAATCATTAATTTAAAATTTCTCTGAAATTGCCCTCATTTTGATTTCAGTACCATTAGGCCTASTAATTAATTCCAGGTGCAGAAAGAAGAAGCTTATATTTTTTGTAATCCTAATTTAAAAGCACTGTGATCATTCTGGGGCTATTACAGTTAATAAATAACTGTGAAAACTACAAAATCTCATCTGACGTGCTTGTTCTGTGACTAACTTCAATGTCACAATGTCACTTGCATATTGCCTGGTACCCTGATGTGATCTGCACCATGTGGCTCATATTTGTAAAGTAACAGATGCCTCTTTATTTTCAAAGTCAAYATTCATTTCCTATATGCTGCAGTTTTAAGTAAATTGTCTGTAATTAGCAGAATCACAGTAGAATGCAGAAAGACATACATACAAACAGAAAATTGTTATGAATAGCTGATAGATAAACTTTATTTCATTAGCCAGTGTTATTGTTTAGCATAGTAAATGTGGGCATATGCAATTTTTTCATATTCATGATTCAGTCTTGCACAGGCTCTTTGCTGGAAATTAGATAGGGAAGAAGCATTTCCTTTTCATATTGCAAAATGCAGTCTTTCCATGTATAAGAATTCCAAGGCATGAGGACCCTGCTTAAAATCCTTCMAGAGGAAATGAAACAATTTTATATATGTTATATTAGTATATATATCAGTAGTTGTGAAAGTCCTGCCTTAAGATGGAACACCGATAAAATATCCACATTTCTTTTTCTAAACATTCATCACCACTTCTAGTCTTTATTTCATTTATTTCTCCCTTGCCTCTACCTGGTCTGTGTAATCAGGCAGTTTTCAAAAAGCTGRTCCTCCAAACAGTGAAATGTCAGGTGATGCCTTCTGTGCCTTCCAAGCCCTGTGGGAGAGGGAGCATTTTGCCTTCTCCTTTTCCTTCTGCTCCTCCTCCTCACAGAACCCTGTATTTCTGCTTACTGGCCCAGAGGAATCCCTGTCGATTTTCGTTTCCAAGGGTTCACATTCACACTCCACCCCCCAGCACTGTTTGCTCAAATCCTGAGCCTGCTTTACAGCAAAAGCAGTCCCACAAAGCCATAGGATTTCCCTGCCAAGAGAAGATTGCTGCAGGGGAAACAGGGTAGTTACATCTCCWGTTGTGTCTCAGAGCAGCCAGAGGCATCTGAATCTCTCTGGCAGCACGGGGAGAACGAGTGCCTGAGACAACCTAAGAGCTCTGGTGAAGGAAATTGCAGCCCTTTCTTTCACAAAGTCACTTTGTCACAAAGTAGACATACAGGGACAATTAGTTTAAAAATACAYGGCATTATGGTGATCAGAAGGTAGTATAATAATTTGAAAGATGATTTTGTGAGCTATGGACAGCTGATAGCTGCAATTATCAGCAGCTTCTTTTGTAACTCTTGTGTATCCTGATGGCTTCGTGGTATCCAGTATTAGATGAATGAGCTGAAATGGCTTAAAACCCCCAGGGTTGCACTTGGCTCATGGAAAATCTATTTWGTCATTAATTTTGCTCAGGAGAGAAGAAAGATCTGAGCTATTTGTTTGGGACTTGTTGGACCTCAGATGTCTGAGCATTAGCAGAAGCAGCAGCTCTCACAATGCTGATGCAGGAGTTAGAGAAACAGCTTCYCCTGGACTCTGGCTGGCAGTGTCATGCAGAGCATTTTACTGCTGCTGTGATCACATCTTGTTTATGATTTTCCTGCTYGAGCTGCAGCCATCTGAACCCCAACTGTCCTGACATTTACTCTGGGGCTTATCTATTCCTGGTGTGTAACCTATCACCAAGGTGAGAGGTGCTCAGAAGCACTAACAGAGAAGGCCTTGTCACATATTTTTTAAAACTCTSTGCAGCCATGCAGACTGACATAGAAAACTTCTGTTTGTGTATTTATAGCTTTGCACTGTTTTTCACTGTTGGTCCCCAGGTACTTGGATAACACTGATGTAGTGGGCAGTGCTTTGACTGTTACCATTAAATACTGTAATGCCTTTCWTTTCCAAGCATTTCCCCAGTGCCAGCCAGGTGTACTAGGTACCACCTCCATTGGTAATTGCACTTATTTGGTTACGGTATGTTCTACATTGAGAAGTTCTGGGGAGGGAAGAGAGCAGAGATTTCAGTCTCCTGTGGCTGCCAGCAAGGCTGTTTATGTTGCTGTGGTTGTCATAGAAACTCAGGGAGACAATTAAAGCATCCACATATTTTTCTAGAAGAATATAGTGTTTGGGTTCTGTTGGATGTTGGGAACTCAGTGACTGGCAGCGGCCCTGGGGGAGAGAGTGGGCAACAATAAATCTGACCAGGTCCAAGTCAGAGCTTAAGCAGCAAGGGGGGGTGTGCAATGGGTGTGCCTGTAAGATCATGCATGTACCACAAGCAGGAGAGATGTAGCTTTCATTATTTAATCAGTAACATAAACACGAGTGGTATTAGAATAACACAGAGAGRAGAGTCTTGCCCAAGGCACCAGCACAGGCAGGTGCTTTGCTGCCCTTGGTATTTCTGAACCACTTTACAAAATAGCTGTTGACATGCAAATCTTGTTGCCTCCAGCTCTGCCCAGGGATACACAAAGGATGGTTCCAAGACAGTGAGCAAGAATATTTTTAAGAAATATCTTAAATTATTTTCTTTGTAGTAAAAGAAGAGAGCTGTATCTTTTATTTCAGTGTGGTCTCATTGTTCTGCACTGGGACTCTGTTTTCCAAGATTTAGGGAAGTTTTGCACTTAGCAGTTAGCACAGAAAGCCTTGCAGTTCTGTTCTTCATGAACATTGAATTATGAAATCCCCATGAACTTAATAAAAAACATTATCTCACCTGTACAGGTGGGGAGGCAATGGGAAGGTTCCAATATGAAGCTCAGGTGGCACAACATACRTCATGGGCAGAGTCCCTCTCTCAGCCAGGACAAAATGTAGAGGTGAYTGATTTCAGTGCTGGGCTTTCTGAACACAACCCAAAATCTAGGGYTTTCCCCCAGAATTCCCATTATTCCCASAGTACTCAGAGAAATTTCTCTCTTTAAATTTCTCTGTGTGTAATTGCAGTACTCCTAAAGGTCATCCAAGAATGAAGAAACTTTAAATTGCATTACTACCCTTACAGTTGAAACAATAACTGCAAGGGAAGGGAGGTACTTACAGTGCCTTGATGTGACATTAACCTTGACATGAGTATGTTGTCAAGACGACAGCAGGCCCACAACTGAGCTAAAACACTCTCATGAGCAACTCTGAGCAATCTTCCTCTGGAGAGRATGATGTTGATTTTATACAGTAAACAATTATGAAGAAATAATAACATCATCATCAGATCAGAGACAAGCCTAGAAGCCATTCTGGCCACACAATTAGCTGGCAGGTCTCCACAGTCCCTGAAGGAGAATGATTTGGAACAGAAATCTGTAAAGAGAGAGGAGATGAGTGATTTGCTTTTTTTCAGCCATTTTTATTATCTTTGTTAGAGGACTATCTCCCTGCCAGGGGAGTTTAATGKTTCCTGGAGAATCCTGCTTTTCTCAATATAAAGAAGCACTCCCCTCTCTRAGGGCAGTCAGTGCAAAGGCAAGGATGCAGAAGAAGGGGAAGCTCTGTTTTCCTCTAGCCACTCATCTCCTGAGCATCTTCCTTCCATGTAAAATTAATGGCATCTTTACACATGCTCAGTAATGMTGTTATGTTTCACTGTGTGCCTGTTGCTCATATCTGCTAGTTTACTGAGGAGTTTAAATGTGTTTTAGAAACCTGTTTGGGGGAGAAGTGGGTTTAAATTGCCTGTGCAATGAGAGGAAGTGGGTCAGGCAGGCAAACCCTCTTTCCCAGCTGCAGGAGTGTGCCTAATGACCTTGGGCATTTGAGTCTGGCTGCTAACTAGATTCCACTGGTTAGRAAAAATAAATTCATGGGAGTTCATTAGCTGGATTCTCAGACAACAGATTGGTTTATGTCCAACAGGGGACATGGCAGTGTCTGTCAGCCTCGAGAGTATTCTGGGGAGCTTTGCATTCATACAGCACTGCCTGTTGTCTAATGCGTAGCAGATGAGACTCTTAGAATTATTAGAAATCTTTTCCTTTGTAAGAACATTAGGCTTTTCTAAAAATACCATGTTACTTTTCCCCCTTATAGATAAAGACAGACATAAATAAGTTTATTACGCTTGTTTTGCATCATGGCAGATACATTTGTAAAAGTTCCTGTGACTGATTTACTAATGCAAAAAGAATGKATGCACATATTTACACATTTGAAGACTGAGAATCTGTTTTCAATACATCATGGAAAGCAGCATTACAGACCTTTGCTGTTACCATGGAAAGAGTAGCCCCAGAGCAATGTTTCAGGAATTAAGTACTCTGCTGTCCATGGGTAGACATGGCTTGTTTTGTCATGCAGAAAGTATTGGTAGAAGATTTTATTGCTGAAATGGTTATTTGAAACCTTTCTATTGAAAATTCATGCTTAACTCAGCAGTCATTAGAAGAATTACTAATTACTAATTAGAAATTAGAAGAAGTRTTTCTCTTACCAAGTTGTCAGATCAATACATGAAGATTATGTATCGTTCTCAGTTCACAATTTTACGTGGTAAATATGCTTCTCATATTTACCATGTAAAAATGATAGTAGAGGGAGTAAATGATTCAGGATAGTAGCAGGATCAGGAGAATATTCACATGCATCTGCATGTATGTTGGCAGCACTCAGAAGACTTGTGATTGTAACCAGTTGTCTTAAAGAAATCTCTTGATGGACAATATGGTAAATGTTGGCTAAATTGAAATATTCATAACTTCAATAGGCACCAGAACATAAAATGCCCCCTCTCTGCCTCAGTATTATTTAGAAAAGAAAATCAATATATATGCAGAATTATATTCTGATTATCTTCCCCAGTGCTAGTAAGTATGAAAACCTGGAGCAGCTGGGTGGCAGGGCACAATCCTATTTGTCCTGTTTGATTAAGAGTAYGTACTTCAGCACAATAATATCTAATCTGTATTAGTGAGGTGTGTGAAAACAGAAATTAAAAGAAGATCTGAAACTGATTGCAGTCYTTGTCAGCCAAAACTCTAAGGCACGAGTTCTTTCTTGGGGGGAGGTTATCAGACATGTAATCACAGTCTAATGGTTGCATAACCAGTGTGATTTGTAAAAGGGATGTAGAAGAGGAACTTAAGAARTCTCATATCCATATTTTAATGCCCTTTCTGCTAATTGGTAAGAGCAAAGAGGAAGAATGGAAGAATAAAGTAATATAAAATACTGTGCCCTTACTYCTTAATGAGCCTGTCTTATTGGTGATGCAGGAGTAGGTAGTAAATTAGGTGGAATTTTAATTTAATGTTCAGGTCCTTTCAGCCACTCTTCCTGCTCAAATCTTTAAGACATCACACTTTAAAATTATTTTAAAGGAAATTATTTCATGGTGGAGCTGAGAACCATAATAAGCTCCTTTTAAGCATATATAAARATGGTGAAATCTATATATGTACTGAAATATTGTAAGGCTGTAATTAAATAATTGAGGATGGAATTTTATTGTAACTTTAATAGAAGATAGTCTTGTCTTTTTTTTTTGTAACTGTTTAACTTGCTAAAGAGGGAAGGTTTTTTTTAGCTATTGTTATAACATAATTACATTTTAATTTAATGCTGGTACAAATAAGGTACTTTTATATTATAGGTATATTTTAGGTCTTAAATAATGAGCAGAGCAACATGATAATCTAAACTGAAACTATTTACATTCCTTTTAGATAATTCCTTAGGAATTACTATTAATAACTCTAACACAATATTTCTACTCAACCAGTGCCAAATTCTGGATGTTTGAAAGCCTYGTTAGGAAGTGAGTGTATTCTGACTGGGAAATACTTCGTTTTTATGCTGAAGACAGAATTTATTTGTTGGAGACATCTAACACAAAATAGGATTCTAAAGGAGACTGGTTAGTTTGGAACATCCTTTGTACATCTGTTTGTACTTTTTCTTGCACTTTGCTRCTAAACATGCTTCTGGATCTTACTCCAGGTTGCTAGTTAAAAGGCATTCTGGTAGGGAATGCCAGCTGGTTGCTTGGTACAACTACTTCAGATGCCTGTAGCATTGAGGTAATTGGAATATAAAAACAAAAGTGGCCCTSGAGCTAAAACATTATCTATCAAATGCTGATGTCTGGAAAAATCATGTTAGTTAAATGGAAAAATGTTTGAGTCAGTGCTCTTCATTTTAAAAGTGGTCCAAAGAAGGAGATGGTATGCTGTTCAAAACTTAAATATACATCTGCTGAAGAAGCAAGCTTTCAGCTTTTTTCAGTCATTCTCTGGTCAGCTGAAGGGGAGCTAAAAGGAAATATTCCAGTTCCCTTTAAAAACCGTGTTTGCTCCTGGCTGACAAAGAAGATGGGAAGCTAAGGGGAAAAAAATGCCAGTGTGTATGAGAGAATTGTCAGTCTCTCATCAGTGTGCTTAGAGGATAATTCCTGCAGCTTTTCTCTCTCCCTTATGAAATGTRCGTTAGAGAGTCTTTTATTGCCCACAGGAGCTGCTGCTAATTAGYTTCTCCAGCTGCTCATCTTGGGGACAGATTGAGAGGCATTGGTGCCTCAGTGCAGGGCTGAGCTCAGCCCTGCTCTGCCATCCCAGGGCATCTGAGAGGGGCAGAGCAGAGTGGGAGCTTTCAGGGAGCTGCTGCTGAGAGAAACATGGGGATTTCCCCATGCCTTGGAGCTGAGGAAAGGGAACTGACTCATATTTGGGAGCATGTGGGTTATTTTTTTCTGAGGGGAGAATTTCCAGTAGTTGTTTTTCACATGTATTTGTTTATTGGCTCTGAAGTTTGAATTTAATTAAAAATAATTTGTCTCAGCAGATTCCTTTAGGCTTTTACTGTGAAATGGATTTACTAAAATTAAGTTTTCTCTGTTTGGAGGGTGGAWAACATTTTGGAAAGACCCATGTGGTAGAGGACTTTTACTGATAAAGACCATTCAACAAGACCAACCAGACTTCCATACAGCAGCTTGTACCTTTAACAGCATCCTTAATCCACATCTTACATACYTTTATTCCATAGTAATTAATTCTTCAATGATCACAAAATTGGATACAGTAAAATTTTCATRTCTTCCCTTCTTAAAAGAATGAAGCTTTTAGAGTATTTTTTTTCACTTTTGAGGGAAAATAAATCAACACATTTCTGCAGTTGGACTGTTGAATAACTCAGTATGTTTGATAAGTTTAAGTCRTAGAAATTACTGTATGTGCTGTTTGCATGTGTGGTTCATTTCCTTGAGAATGGAGGCAGTAACATCAATCCCTCACTGGCACAAGATGAACTGGAATTATTGATTCCTTTGATTTAGAGTTTTAAACTCAGCTCATTGCTTAGTAGAGGCCAGGAAGTGGGCAGTCTGTGAGGTGGCAGGGTGTTCTTCTCAACAGCAGCACTTTGGGMATTTCTCCCTCCTTGCAGGATGCACAGACTTCCTTCTGTCCTGGAGCTTTCCACAGCTGTCACATTAGCTTTGCACAGGTAGTAGTAAGGGATGAGTTTGAGGTTCTGCACAGTTATTGRCTTCTTCAGACCTGTGGCTCAGATGGGGTGTGTTCCCATTTAGTATATTTTCTTGGAAAAATAACTATTGTTAAAAAGCACTTATTTATGTAAAACTCTTTTTAGATGTCAGAGGCCATGAAAGGTAGATGATGACTTTGATTTCTGCTGAGTTCTTTGACTGTCACTTCCCACACTATTGACTTGCATATAACAATGAAGACTTTAGTACCCAAAGTTCATAAATTTCATAAACTAGAGATAATGTAACCACTTTCCATGTATGTATTTTATAAAATTCATTAGATTAGGCAGGAGTATTGCACCTGCATCGACAAATCAAAGCAGAGAACACTCTATGCTAAATGCTCACTCTCACAAATCAGGCATGAAATAATTATTTTAAGTGTTCTTAGAGCCTTAGGGCTCCATTTTCRGTTACAACATTAGTGATTTGCAGTGAATTTTAGGGCTGACAGCAGAGGAATTTTCTTTGGAGAGCTCTGTTGGGTGATTTAATTCAGAGCCTCCCCAGTACAGCAGGGATGGGTGGGGATGCAGTGCTTCATTCCCCTTTTGAAACAGGTTTCTCTGGGCTTTTTAGGGCAGAGCTATTGCCACCTACTGGAACCAGGGAAAAACTCTGTTCCATCATGTGTGTGAAACAATGAATGCAAGATCTCAAGTATTGTCTGGTTAGATTTCAGTCGTGATGGCAAACAGTTGCTGGCAGTAGTTAAAATGTAATATTTGTGTCTAAATTGCTGTTACAGAAAACGAATGTCACAGTTCAGTACTTAGATGGAAGGTTATGGTGGTCAAAATGTTAYTGTTAGAACTATTGAAATATAAATTTTATATGTATGTCAATAACTAGAAATTAGATAGAGCAGGGAAGTGCTAAARAGGCACGCTAATGCATGAAATATTGATCTCTATTTTAAACTCCTTGTCCTTGTGTGGTTTCTTGTCTCAGATTCAATAAGAAAAGCAAATTTAGAAAGTTCCCCCCCAAGCACCCCTTTCCTTTTGTTTCAGTAAAAATTTCCAAAGGATTGATACTTCACTCTCTCTTCAATTCCCACTGAAATATGTGGTTAAATGAGGTTTTAAGGTATTAACAGCACTATGGAAAATCATTTCTGCAGGGGGCTGGTTTGGCTGGGAGGCACAGGGTCTGGTGCCTGGAATAAGCAATAACCTATCTGTAAAGCCTCAGCAGTGTRCCTGCAGCCACAGAGCAGCCCCAGGTTGTGTTGGAATTGTGTCACCACGTCCCATCTTTGAGTTTGGGGTTTGGGTGGGATTTGCTTTGTCTTTCTCAATTGAACTATAAAATCTTGCCATTCCTTGCTAACTTCACAAACCAGGTTTCAACATGAAAGTGCAGTTTTTACAGTACCTCTGTATGTCTAAAACTTTGGGGTGGTTAAAAGCAAGACATTTTTTCCTCTTTATTGTTTTCTAAWGTGTTTGGAAGCATTCAAGGATTGTAATATAGAACCTATTTCATTTGGAGGATGAACTTCCAGCGAATATTTGTGCTGAGTTACYTTGATACTGAGTTACAACAACCACCTTGATTTCTTTAATCTTTATTTACCACAGTCTTGGAAATGCTTTTGACAATTGTAACTGAAGGGATGCTTTTTTCATGATGACATTCCTTTGACCCTACCACTGGTACATGGTGGACAGCACAAGCTTCAATAAAAAGTTACTTTTAAGTAAGAAAAGGAAGTATGGATGGAATTCGTTTAAATCAACTTCAGATGTCTAAAATTGTGACCTTGAACTGTCTTGTAGTTTCTTTTACTAATGGAGTAGTAAAGGTTCTCTTTTGCTCCTTTGCAGCTGGTCTTTGCCTGTGTTTTAGAGAAAARACTTTCTTATGCCATGCCAGCAGTTCTTGCATGCTGCTCTGTTAATATTTCTTCAGTTAATATTAAAATATTGATACTTAYTATTATTGAGCCCTACACTCATCCCTTCCCASCAGCATTMATTGGAGCAATCTGTCTTTATATARCATACAAAAGRGGCATCTCCTGRGAGAACTGATATTTTTGCAGTGATTACGCAGCTGGTTGATATTTCTGTTGTAACCAAAAGATATTTGGAAATTATAATTATTAAGAAAATGAAATGTAAATTCAGGTGAAAAAACAAATGAGATTAAACATCATATGGATATTGATTTTATGGYAAACCTGCATGAAATTCCAAAGTGCTGCATTTGACATCATAATCTTCAGACCAGTAGTTTTATTATTGAGTGTCARTGCTGCARTCAGAGAGACTAAATGCTTTTARATCTGGAAAGAAAAGCTARAAGTYCTCCTGTCCTATTTCCCCAGTTCTSTCAGTAGTTTGACTGCAGTSTGRTGCTCCATCCATAAGCTCCCAAACCTGGCAGAGCAGGGATGACCCAGAACTSCCACCAAGAACACCAGGAGCAGCAGAACAGCTGCAGCTCAGGGAARGACCAGGAGCACTGAGGTACAGCARGGGATCTGCACACAAGTGAAATTCTTACTGAGCTAGAGTATCTGTGTTCAATGCCAGTCTGTCTTTAACTAAAAAATACTTGAATCTCCTACATTTACGAGCATTTTTGTTCTGAAAGAGCTGCAACAGAATGAAGGCTGCCTGCCTGTAGGCAGAAATGCAGTGACTAAATCTGTCTGGTTTTTGCTAGRAAAAGGGCAGCACAAGTTAGCTCTGGCAGCCCCCAAGGTGTCTGATAGACACTTTTCWGTTAGTGCTCATCTCTGAAATTCCCCAGAGGTTTGTCTTTCAGAAGAAATGGCCAAGTCATTAATGAACTCTCCCTCCTGTCAGAGAAGCAGAGGAAGCTGGCAATGACTGGATRAAGCCAGACTGGATGTTTGTGCTCACTGCTGAAACTGATAGTTCCAAAAGTGAACTGTTTCTGTGTAACCACAGAAAAGCCACTAAACAAGCTTTAAAGCACATTCTGGGGTCACAGGGAGTCCACAAGCCTTTCTCAACCATGATGGCTGCCAGGAGGGAAATAATAGCTCATTCTGTTTCCAGAATGACTCTGTGATACATATTTGCTTGTTGTCATGCAGAGACAKCTTTGTGCTTATTTTTTTAATTTGTGAAATGGCATCTACTTCACAAACAGTTAAATATTCCCAGATGTCATTTCTTGCAAGCGTTTGCCATGTGCCTGTGCCCTTACTGTGGCATGAGATGTTTCTTTTGTGTTTGATACCAGTGAACACAATTGAATGGAGCTTTTGTGGCAGCCACCAAGGTGGTGGGAGCAGAATTCTCATGTCCCACTGGCCACTCTGTGTGCAAGTCACATCACTAAGCCACTGCCCCATCCCACACAGCACATCTCCCTCCAGACCTGTACATAAATACTTGAGTGTAAAAGTGTTGTAGCATCCATATTGTGGGTCTTTACTACATCATGAAGTTTTTTCCACTCCATCTGGTAGAATGCAGGGGGTTTCTTACTTTTTTTTTATATTACTGTCATACTAAAATACCTACTGATCATGGCAAAGGCTTCAAAATGTTGGGTACTAACACTTCCATCATATTTACTGAAATTTCTAAAYGTTCTTTGCTGATCTGCACCTCCAGGAAGTTCTTCAAAAGTTGATTATACCTGAAAGAAAGAAATAGTGAGAACTGCAGCATTTAACTGAAGTCCTTCAGTRTGAGAATTAGGACTGACCTAAACTTTCTTCATCTCTTACTGGATCTTTCTTAYTTTGAGGATTGACTGAGACTTTTTAAAAACAGCACTGGAATCAGGGAGGCTTCATGGCTTACTGAGGGCACTCTGCTGGAGCCCACCTTTTATAAAGCATCTATAAAGTCATTCGGGTTCTCATGCATGTCATTAGCTTGGAAGCTACAAGAAATAGTAGTACTTGTCTTGAAAGAGAATAAAACATTCAGGGTTAGTAAAGTTATTTAAGGACATGAGCAAATAAAAGTTTTGTGATGACAGGTGAAATCTCAGTGGAGCACTGAGCACAATTGCTTGAAGAACCACAAACCTTAATAACAGGATATGCTGAAGGGACAAACCTAAGAATATTTCAGTAAGAACTGTCAGACAGTTTAGTGGTTGTGAAACACTCTGTGGTAATTTTTTTTTTTTTTGTATCACTGTACTCTACGTATGAAAAAGCAGGAGAAGTTACTGAAGGTCTCAATGTTCAAAGTACACATATAAAAGCTTTCTGTAAACCATTGGAGCATGTCCTTGACAGGGGAAAAAGGGCAGAAATCTTACATTGCCTGCTGCTGCCTTCTGAGCCTTACCTGGAATGGTTCACTCTTTTATTGTTGCTTTTTCATAGACTTTTTTRGCTTGTAAATATACAGAATTATCTTTCAAGTTGCAAAATATATTCTTGTGTCTTCTCATGAAAACACTTCACAGCTTTGGGCTGTGCTTCTCTTCTAGCTTGGTGTAACTTTAACCTTGTATGATGTCAAACTCCAGTGAAACTTTCTCTGATGGTTTTGAGAAATATTTTCTGCCACTAAATATCAGTGTATCAAGCTACTGAGTCATACTTTATTTTGAGAAAAAATTCCTCAGAATCCATTCTTAAAAAAAAAATCACTATATTTATCAAAAAAAAAAAAAAAAGGTATCTTCAAACTAATTATTCAGCTTTAGGAAGAGTCTCTCCAGAAATAACTACCAGATAGTACTCTTATTTATTTGTTGAATACACAGTTATTTTATTCTCCATCTTGTAATTATCACTCACTGCTGTTGGTATCACTGAATTTTTCAGTTATAAACCTTGAAGTAGTCTTCTGGCTATACACAATAGACCCAATTTTTTCATGCCTTCTTAACTGTAGAATACCTAATTTTTGCAGCTGTAATTTCAACCTGCCAGGCCCTTAGCTGGTTATAACCAAGTTGTTTTCTGGCAGCTGTTTGTTGAGTGTACTCTTAGACTTGGATATAAATGGATGTAGATGGCGCCTCTGTGCACTCAGTTTGTGCATTAATCTATTTATATATTTGAGGATTTTATTTAAATTATTTTATTAAATGCTAATTTTAAAAAAATAGATAAATATTTTTAAATCCTTTTCCAGAAAAGAGTGCAAGAAGATCTTTTTTGCAAAATCAAGGCAAAATATTTGTGATCTTTCTGTTCCATTTTTTTGTCATCTGCTTCATGTCTCTGTTGAAAATTGGAGCAGTTTTGAAGCATTTCACCAAAAATGAAACAAAGAAGCCAGATTTCTTCTTTTGTTTTCTCTCAGCTGAACAGCTAATTTTGTACCTGAAAGTGTCCAACACAGAAAAGAAACACAAAGTACTGTATTTTGAAACTGCAACCTATTGTCCAGTGCTTGAAGTAGTTGAAAATATCACAGGCAGAAATGCATGAAGGACACTGGCATTCARCTAAGATGCTTCTGCTCAAAACTAATTAAGTTTTTGCATTTTGATCAGCTTTTAATTTGAATTCTTTCTCATTAGAATTCTGTACTTACAACTACTAGGTGTTTGTTAAGTGAGCAGTTGATTATGTTTCATAGTTTTRTGACCTCTCACAAGTTCCTGTGCTATTAATATAATATTTGAATTATTTATGATTATGAAATCATACCATTTAATTATTACTAGTTAATTCTAATTTGTACTGGAGTAAACCAAGTGTGTCCAGTCAGAATCAGAATTAGAACTAGGATAGGACACTGTAGAGCACAGAGACATCAGATGCTTCCTGACAGTTTTTGTAACCATATGATACTTTGGAAGAGTAGAAGAAAGCTTGGAAAGAAAAATAATTCAATCTCTGTGTAGTGTGATCAAGATAATTGTGTCTCCTAATATAAAAACCTAGTACATACTTATTTCTGATCCAGTTTTTGAGTGCACTGTCAACTGCTGTGAGGTCTGAAATAGTTGGGCTTTAACACTGGGTAAACATTACTCTGCATTTTCCTGGTTTGAGTCCATTTCTCAAGGTAAGGAATGCACACAAGATGATGGAGAAGCCTRTTGGACAGAGTTCTGGCACCAGCAGAGATTTGTCTCTCTCCCCTCCTGGTAGATTTGGTGAAGAATGAAGCCTGAAACCCKTGGGGTGTGACAGCAGAGCAGGGAATTGTAGCTGACAGCTTGAAGGTAGCCACAAGGACTTGCAAGGTGCCTGTATGGGATAAAAGAAGCCTGAGGCAAATCCCAAAGTGTCCATCTTTCACTGGGAGATTGGAGTTACCTAATGCCCCCAAAGGTGCTTGCTCAGCCCCCAGCTCAGGAGGGTCCAGCTGGCAGTGTCAGACAGCTCAGTTTCTTTGGCAACAGACACACACAAGTGTGTTGTCCACATTCAGAATCCACTGATAGGTGGTTACAAAAGCACTGAAATGTCCAGATCAGCCAACAGTTAAGATCCCCTTTGATGTGATTGATTTTGGGCAACTGTCATGGGGAAAAGTTGCTCCTGTTTCCAGGCTGTTGCTCAGTCTATTCAGACTCAATAACAGCTCCAGCAATCTGTTTGTTGGGCAAATTCAGATGCAGTTGCAAAGCTGAAATTTCTCAGCTTGTTAAAGTGTTKGAATTCAAACCTAAAGATTCTTAGGTAAATAAATAATAATATTAAAAAATTGTGTTCATCTGTGATCAGGTGGCCAGGGCAGAGATGAATCAGAACAGTGTGCTAAGTCTCTTGCAGGTGTGTGTTCTGACATGATTGAGAATCATGGAATCATTTMRATTGGAAAAGRCTCTTTAAGATCATCAGGTCTGYAGTTATAATGGATAGATCCTGTAGCAGGGGGSTCAGTGTGATAAAGACTTTTTCCATCATGTGCAGATGCACCTGTCATCTGCTGAGGTGAAATTTGCTTTCTTTGCTGTGAACTAAACTTTTCCCAGGTTTTTGAAACATATGCTAGTATTTTTAAAACTCTTTGCTAGTTATAGCAAAAGGCTTCAGTAAGTGTCCYAAAAACCTGTATTTTATGCAGTGAAGGTTAAGGATTATGTAGCTGCATCCCATGAAGTTTTATGGCAAAAGTTTTCAAGGCTGCATCTGTTCTTTTCTGGCTGTCTGGGGTTTGGGGTTTTTTTTGTTTGTTTGTTTTGATTTGGGGTTTTTTGGGGTCTTTTTTTTGTTGTTTTTTCAGTTGCTGTCATCTGTTGTAAGAAACTTCATCTTCATATTTTTAGGTAATATCTGGTTTAATGAATGATTAAAAGAATGATTTCTCTGTGTAAACTATAAAGTCAAAGTGATAAATGCAGACTTCTCCAGAGGGGTGTGGAGCTTCAAAGGTGTGGATGRCAGTAGCTATGGAACTGTGAGAAAGCTTAGAAATTATTGATTCAGACATTAGTCAGGTTTAAAGTAATGTTTGCCTTCAGGTGGAGTTGCAGTTCACTTGGTGCTATAGACAGCATTTTACTGCGTTTATAAAAAAGAGCAAGGATTTTTCTTTAAAACAGAATATGCTGATTTATGGTGAAACTACACTTCATGGTTTAACTGGTTTCTATGGGTTGTGCTAATGTAACTATTTTGGATGTACATGGGTGGGTTTGAGATGCCACTTGATGAACAGGGTAGGGGCAGTTTCCAAAGTTCTCCTTARTTACATGTCTGACTACCACTAAGTTATTACATGGTTCATGTGGTACCTTGCTACACTCTGCTCTCTAAGGTAGTTGGGGGTTTGTTCTGGCAACTAAATATCTTTAGCAGAAGAAGAGGGGCTTGAATTTAGGAGAATTAATCCAAATGTTGAGATTCAKATTCTTCTACAGGATGAGTGATCGYTTGTGGATAAATAATCTAAGTTGTTCCCAAGCATCATCCACAAAATCCTTCCTCTATCCAAACAGCAGCTACTCTAAATTATGTCTCTTTTGTCCTCTGTCATTTCCATTACAGACTTCAGATGAAAACATGAGTCAATAAATTTGGCATAAATTTATGTTGTTCAGTGGACTGCCATGATATAAAAGTCAGCACTCTACACAGRAGACTTTAAAAATCTCCTTGAAGGAGATTTTTAGTAAATTAAATATATTTGTGTTACACTCAAGACTTAAATTGGCAAATTGTAGATTTTCATCATCCTGATAACCCAGGCACAAAAGGCTGGCATAAGAACAGTGCTTAAGTAGTTTTACTTGTTTTAGAACAAAGAAATGGGGGATTAGTGAAACTGTGAATTAACTATAAAATCTTTCTGTGCCATCAGCAGCTGATGTCAAAGTTTATCTCAGAGCAGAATGTGTAATTTTGAAATATGCTTGTTCTAACAAGCATTTTGCAGAGATGGAAGACCACATTAGTGTTTTTCTTAAGAAGTAATTTCCTTTGCCTGACTTGATTTGAATTTTGACCTTTTAAGATTTTTGATCTAAATCCATTTAAGATGGTTCTGAAGGGCTTGAAACACAATGAGAAGTCAGCAGCTTTCATATTTAAAATATATGAACTGTTCACAATGAAACAATTCACACAAAAGCTGTATCTGTAGGGCTAGACAGTCCTCACTGGACAGCAAAGTGAAAATTAATGGATATTTGAGAAGAAAATCAAATTGGTCTCTGTCTTATGCCTGTGCTATGTCATGCCCAGCCATTTCTCACACTGGRGTTTTCAGTGTTGTGCTTCAGAATTATTGTACAGCCAAAATGGCTCAAGCATTAGGAACATTTACATTGATTATCAAGGAAATGGTTTTATTCTGTTTCATCCTCCTGTTATTCGCAATAATATTTTAGACTCCCCACACCAGCTCTTTTCTTACATTCTTTTATGTGCCATATGAAGGTAATTTAAGGAGATGGGGAGCAAAGCTTTAGTTCTTTTGAGCTTCAGACCATATCTGGTAGAGGATGGATTCTGTGATTTTTAAACTGACCATATAATGCTTGTAATTTGAAAATCTACCAATCTTCTCATTTATTTCCAGTCAGTTGAATTTTTTGCATCGATTATTGGTAGGTCAGACTTTCACTAATTAGAATTGATGTGCATCTTAAGTAGCCTGTAGAAAACACATAGCCAAAGAATTCACAGTAAAGATTTTCTGTGTAGCATTTTCATTATTTTTGGTTTGGCAGTAATTTCAGAGGCTATGATGTGGTGTCTTCACTGCTTGTGACTATGTGACTATGTGACTATTCCCAGCATATTGGCACATACAAATTCATTGGACCAGCACCTGACTGCATCATTTCACTTGTACCATTTACAGGGAATTGCCTGCATGGTCACCCAAAGTGTTGCAGTCAACAACCTAATGACCAAGTGAGCACCAGTGGCAAGTGGCATTCCTCAGGGGCCAGTGCTGGAACTGGTGCTGTATGAGATCTTTGTCCATGGCAGGGACAGTGGGATTGAGTGTGCCCTCAGCAAGTTTGCAGACAACACCAAGTTCTGTGGTGCTGCTGGAGGGAAGGGATGCCATTCACAGGGGCCTGGACAGCCTTGAGAGCTGACCCATGTGAGCCTCACAGAACCACAGAATCATCAAGGTTGGAAGAGCCCTTTAAGATCAAGCCTGACATCAGTCCAGCACTRCCACTGAAACCAYTAAAGCATGTCACCCAKTGCCAGCCTCTYAAACACCTCCAGGGATGCTGACCCCAACACTCTCTGGGCAACCTATTCCAATGCCACCCTAACAGGGCAAAAAACTTCTAATCTCTAACCTGCATCTCCCCTGTCTCAGCTTCAGGCCATTTCCTCTGCTCCTCTTACTTCAGTCCCTGTAGAAGAGACCAGCCTTGTCTAACTATAATCTCTTTCTGGGTAGTTGCAGACAGCAATGAGATGCCCCCTGACTCTCCTCGAGACTAAGCAAACCCAGCTCCCTCAGCCATTACTCCCAAGATCTGCTTCCTAAACCATTCAYGAGCCTTGTTGCCCTTGGCTGAACATGCTCTGGCACCTCAATGTCCTCTTTAGAGTGCTGATCCCAGAACTGAACAGAGGATTCGAGGTGCAGTCCAGTGCTGAGTACAGTSGGATGATCACTGCCCTGCTCCTGCTGGCCACAATATTGATACAGGCCAAGGTGCCATTGGCTTTCTTGGCCACCTGGGCACAGGCTGGCTCATACTGAGCCCACTGTCAGCCAGCACACCCAAGTCCCTTTCTGCCAAGCAGCTCTTGAGCCACTCCTGCCCCAGCCTGTGGGGTTGCTGGGAACAAGTGCAGGACCCAGCATTTGGCCTTCCTAAACCCCCTGTAGTTTTGTCCTCAGCCCATTGATCAAGTCTGTCCAGGTCTCTCTGCAGAGCTTTCCTACACTCAAGCAGATCAACACTCCCACCCAACTCAGTGTAGTCTGCAAATTTACTGAGGCTGCACTCAATTCCCACATCCACATCATCAACAGGGATGTTAACAGGCTGTGGAACAGGCTGCCCAGAGAAACTGTGGATGCCCCATCCCTGGAAGTGTTCAGGGACAGTTTAGACAGGGCTCTGAATAACCTGGTCTAGTGAAAGGTGTCCCTGCCCATGGAAGGCAGGGGTTGGAACYTGATGATTTTTAAGATCCCTTTTAGATCACACCATTCTATGATTCTTTGATTTTCTTCTGTGTTTCAGCTTATGAAGCAATGGGTAGCTGCTCTTCTGCTTGTCATACATGCTCCCTTCATGCAGGACAAAATTCAGAATTTTGTTTGGAAATGAACTGTATGCTAATTATAAATATGTTCTTCAGCAAAATAATAGGTCTTGTACAGTGGTACAGTAGGAGATTTACCACAGTAATAGAGCTTGAACAAATCTCCAACCTTGATGGAGTGGTTATATTTTTAACATTCCCAGCACTGCAAGATGCCAGCAAATGCAGATGTCTTTGCTTTTACTATGTGTACCATGCTGGTTTACAACTGAAGGATAAGCAAAGCACAGTTTATTGCTGCCAGGTTTCTATTTATTCTAGTCTCAAGTACTGTTTTTACCATTTCATTGCCCTGAATCTGCTTTTTTGCAACAAAATTTCATCTCTGTTAGGGGCAGACAGCAGAGAATAGATGAGTGGCCTCAGTCACRGGAGGTTTTGGAGACATCTGGCTCTCCCTGGTATTATTTGTGTTCCACTCTGTTAAAAGTAGGACATAACTGGGGAAAGATGGCAGGGGAAGGAAACACGCTGACCTGCCTGCAGTTGTGTCTGCATGAATCAGCATGTTGGTTTGTGCTCAGGGAGATGGATGCAGGATAATAAACCAAAGATGTCTTTGCTTACAGTTTTGTTTGAGAGAAAGCACGAGGCCCTCTCTGCAGAGCTGCCAATCTGGCTGRGCACAATGGAGAATCTCATCTCAGCATCAAGATGCTTAAAAGGGCTCATCAGCTTGTATTCACTGCAAACACCTGCAAATGGAATTCACACAACAGCAAAAGAAGCAAAAGTGATGATGTTAAGGCAGTGTGAAACTGAGCACGCCTGTGTTCTTGCAGTGGGCCAGTCTGTATCCAGGCACAAAGGACGTGTCTTTGAGAGGGCTGTTCAGCTGATCTGTTTTCTGTGTGTTTTCCACCTCAAGAGTGAAGATGAATTGATGCCCTCCCTGGATGAGATGGCCTTTCCAGGGGAACTCAGCAAGGCAGTGAGGAAGGGTAGAAAGGTTCACACTGGCACTGTCTGCATTGCCAACACCACATTAGGGGTTAACATTTCTCCATTTGATCAGRTGCTGGTCAAGTGCAAAGTGGAACTGCAAATCTCACAGGTTACTTAAGGAAGCATTAGGGCTTTACCAAGGTTCAGATGTGCATTTTTCCAGTATTTGTAGGTTTAACATCTCTCTTTTAAATATTTTGGAGTTTGGATTTCCAGCTGTCCTGAAGTGGGATCTGGGACTTCACCATGATATCCTGCTTTAAATGYTGTCCTTTCATCAGTGATGGCATAGGGAAGATTTCTGCCCCAAGAGTGCTGGTGGGTTGGTCATCAGTGTGTAGCACATTGCTGTTCAGCTCTGAAGCATTGCAGGGTGCCTGTTACTCCACCAGCCACAACTTGTTGCCCACTTAKTGCCCATTGCTGGCATCTTCATTCTGGTTCCCCTACTGTCAAGAGGGTCATGTCCTTCACATAAGTGCTGAGCTGATGTGGAAATCATAACCCAGGCAGATGTTCAGCTCTCTGTCATTTCTTCTTCCCAAGTAAATAACATTGTTTGCATATGAAAGAGTAGTGCCTGCTTAAGTCTTCTCTCCAGAAAGTATAGGATTTTCCATTTCTAGCAATTGATTTGGTGGCAGCTGAAGAGTTTCACTTGCTACATTTATTACTTGTTCCTTTAAACAAATGTTGATTTAAAAAAATTATAATAAAAAATAAAGTTGCCAGTATGCCTTTTAAAAATGTTGTATTGTTGGCAGTCAGAGGGAAATACCTGATCTTATACCTGTTCCTTGAAATATGGAATTCCCACATGGTCCTTGCAATAGAGATGTATTTTCTTTCAGTAGCTAATTACAAGTGCTCCCTTCTCCTAAACTATTTCACTGTGTAGGAAGGAAAATAGACACCTCTTCTCATTGTGACTTCATTTGACCTTGGCACACTGCACAGACATTGCTGATTACACCTGAAATGTGCCACATGTAGTTGATTCAGCAGTGACACAAGGACTAACTTCTATCTGACCTTAAATCCTTGTGTGCTGCATCTTTGGCTCAAAGTCCTGCTGCTGCAGCTGGTTTTGTGCTGTGTGATATTCCAGTGAATTGGTCTTGATGGCTTTGGTATCACCATTTTTGTAGTAAGGACTGGTTGTTTGAAGGAGATCTGTAAATCCAAGGCAGGTGTTTAAATTCAGGAATGTTCTGCTGATAACTCKTCCTAAGACCAGGCTTGAGAAAAAAATACATGTTTCTGAGTGCAGAACTTTGCTCAAGGATCTTGATAAATTTACAGGGATTAAGTTCTTTTATCTTACATATACATTAGGCAGCTTTTGTTAAGACATTACTTGCCATGTTTATACTGCAATGTCAACAATTGCCTTGAAAATTCTTTAATAAAAAGAAGTTTTGTTGATTTTCAGGTGTTCAAATGAAACCACRTTCAAAAAGGAAGATTTATTTTGGGCATACAATTTCTGCCCCACTCCATACTCTTGGACAGCACTTCTGGGCCTTATTTTGTATTTGGTTTTCTTTGCACCTGGTAAGAAAACACTCATTTTTGCATAGAAGTTTAAAATGTCAAATAGTGAAGCTACATGTTAAATATATTTTTGAGTCTAGCCATTGAAGTCAGATTAATCCTTTTATTCCTAATTCCTAGGGATGGGTCCTATGCCCTGGACTGTCAATTCTGAAATTTATCCCCTTTGGGCAAGAAGTACAGGAAATGCATGTTCTTCTGGAGTCAACTGGGTGTTCAATGTGCTCGTGTCCCTGACATTTCTGCACACAGCTGAATATCTGACATACTATGGTAAGTAACAGTCTGTGTCCATCTGTGGCACAGAGATTTTCTCTGGGATCTGGGTCCCCCCACTGGTTTTGCTATGAAGTGTCAAAGCAGTGTTCTCATCCCACTGTGGTTTCATGAGACAAGAGATCTGATGCAACCTGCTTGGATCATAAAGTTCGGTCTGGATTTCATAAGAAACCTTTATTTTTGCCCTTAACTGAGAGCCTAGGCAGTTGATTAAAACAGAGAAGCTGGGAAAAAACCAYTTCTGATTTAGTGAAATAATGCTGGCTCCCACTTCAGGTGACAGCATCTGCAGTTTTCCACTCTATGGTGACATCCAAGGCCAGTATCAGGAGGTACTTGCAGAAATACAGCTGTTGATAAAGTGCTGTCTGTGGGAGCCTGTGGAGTGTTTGTCAGGTTCCTGCTCAGCCACTCCAGTAMAAGTCATTTAAATCACATTAATCTGCCAGGGAGTTGATGTGACCTTCACATCCTTACTTAGTGCAGAGCCTTTCAGCTCTGCTTGTTATTCCTTTGAGCCATCAGTGTAGCAACACTAGGTAAATGTTAGTTGGTACCTGCTCTGCCCCTCTAGGTGTGCTGGAGTGTGGGCAGGAACAAGCTCTTTCTCAGTATTAATTGTCACCACAAAACACTTCTAAATAATAATTAAGTGTAAAAGTCACAAACGTTATTTTAATCCTGACTCATTTCTTTTGCTAGAGCTTTTCATTTTGAGGACTTGTTTTAAAGTGTCCTTCATTGTCAAGACAAACCAAGAAAGCCCTTCCCTTTCATGTCTGGTTTTTTTTTTATTTGGGCATGTGATTGTCTAATTGCTGTTTATTTTAAGGGCAGAGCTACTTGCCCAGAAAGGATGTGTATTACCTTTCACACAAATTGGCATTGCCTCTGTCAATTTACTTTGCTGAGGAATGGGGCAATAAAGAGTCCTTCCCTTACACCCACAGCCCCACAGTTAATTGTAGTTAATTGTTGTAACCCTGCCACTGCAGCCTTTGCATTTGCAGYTTCCTCTGAAGCCACAGCCTGCTGCTTCTGTCACTGCCTCTGCTGTGGCACAGAGGAGGGATGGGAGCCTCTGTGACTGACTGGGACMATGGTTTTACATTGCAGGAGCCTTCTTCCTCTACGCAGGCTTTGCTGCCTTGGGACTGGTTTTCATCTACGGCTGCCTTCCTGAGACTAAAGGGAAAAAGCTGGAGGAAATTGAGTCTTTGTTTGAAAGCAGGCTATGTACATGTGGTATGTCAGATTCTGATGAAGGGAGGTACATCGAGTATATTCGGGTGAAGGGAAGTAATTACCATCTTTCTGACAATGATGCTTCTGATGTGGAATAATTTTCAGCTGCTGATGTATTTAATCATTTAAAAGCCTTCTGGGGGAAAAGCAGCTCTCTTGATGACCTCACTGCCCTGCTTCTGGTCTGGTTCTCCTTTCTACTGTGTATTTCAAAATGCCTTCATGTTCAGAAGTGCTCCATTTGGGAGGAAATTCAATATGCTAGCGTTTTCTTGGTAACTAAAAGCAATGGCTTCCAAAAGAGATTGAATTCCACAATTATGTGACTTTACCAAGTGTGTGTGACACTGCTCCATCCCCAAATGTTTAGTAGGGTGCACTGTACCAGATGAATACAGAAGGCTATCTTAGATGGACAGGGGCTGTCCTTATCTCCAATACTGACAAAACCTAAAATAATCAAGTGGTTGATGAGAAAGCAGCTGACAGCTGTCGGATCCCCATCCCACAGGAGCCAAGGAAGAAGCTCTGCTGTGCACTATAACAAAGGATGAATGCATAAGCTGCTGTAACAGTAACCATTTAAGGTTTAACTGATCGGGAAAATACAAATACCTACTGTATCCATCAGAGGGACATTTCCCAAATTCACCCAAAGASAATTTTCATTTATTTGAGATAGCAAGTAGAGAGCCATACTCACCTGGATGGGGGCTCACTAAGGTGGTGTGTGTCTGTACTACACCACATTATCTGTCCACTGCTGCTCCTGAGTACATGCTGCAGTTGGGAGTTTATGTTTGTGAGAAAAACTGGCAAAATTAATTACTGACAGCAGGAAAACAGAGCTCAGTACGTGGCTGCATGTACAAATGTACTGGTATAAATTGCTAGGTACAAAATAGAGGCTTCAGTTTAAAAAAAATATATTTRTTTTCCTTTTTGGCATTTGAACATATTGGTTTGTGCCTAGTTTTGAACACAAAAATACCATTAGCTAAAAGAAAGAGAAGGAGGGGAGAGGGTTTGTGTTGCTAAATGCACAGTGGTCATCCCTCCTGTGCCTTTTGCTTGTGAATAATTATTGCCTTCAGTTTRTCTCCATATATGCAGAGTAAATGACTCCCAGCACATTTTTCTTCAAATTTCCATAGTCAATTGGTGTCTTGCTGGATCTAAAGAGAAACATTAGCTATGGGCAGAAGCCTGCATCTCCTATTAATTGCCTTACCGAAGCATTGCAAACTTGTCAAGAAAATGTCAGGCACAAAACTAACTTGGCTGCCTTTAGCATGGTAATGAAAATATGAATGGTATTTTATTYGCCTGCCATGATTGCTTGCCTTGGCAAATTGAATTTTATGCAGCTACATAAAAATATTATTTCTTTTTCCTGTCCTCACTGCTTTAAGTCTTCAAAGATATGAGTTTGAAAGCATCAACAATTCAAATTCTTATCTTTGAAACACTTGCTTCATGAAAGAATGTGGAAAAATTCCTCTGCCTGTGGGCTGATGCCCATTTATTTGGTAAAAAATATATTTATTTTTCATTGTGTTAAGATTAAAGAAGTCATTAGGTTAATTAGCTTTTTCATATTTGGGTTGTGGGTTTTTCTTGGGTTGAAAAATATTTYTAATGTTGGATTGCTATCAAAACCAAGCCTTGACATTTGTTACTAAATTATTTTTATTGGATAACATGAGGTTTTGTTGTTGTAAAGAAATCTGGCATTGTTATCTAATCTTC
>CADDXX010000087.1:1384597-1446225 GCA_902810485.1 Alauda arvensis | reverse complement strand
TTTTTGTTAATCAGAGAAATATTTTTGAAAAGAAAACATTTTAAGGAATCCTTCTGTGACTTGACTGGGGTTAAAAGGGAAAAACATAGTAGACAGAGGGAATTTCAAATGAATCTTTGCAAAGAGCAGCYTGACCTTGAACGTCTCCTGTGCAGTGCGAGGGCTGGGTTCTCATGCCTTCCATCTTGCCTCCCTTTTAAGCGCACAATATTTTAATGCTTGAAAGCACCAGCTGTAGAAAATGCTGAGATCTCCAGATCTGYCTGTTAAAAATGCTGAGGTCCTCAGACCTCTCTGAAATGCCCCTGCTGCAGGATGCCTCCRTTCAGCTGTCACCTCTTTGAAGCCTTCACTGAAGGTGCAGTACCTGAARTGAGAAAAAGAGATACATGGCACAGAGAAGAACAAAATTGTTTCAAGGAGAAATTAACTTTTTTTGAAACCAAAAGAATTGTGTTTGAAGACCCGTATTGGAAGCAGCTTTATTACCTAGAGCAGTGTGTGAATACGTGTGTAACAGCCAACCTGTGCTTACACAGTTGATAGGTTTAAGTGGGTATTTACTGGCTTCTGGGGATGGGCACTTAGTGTTCTGATGGCCCCAAAAGCACAAGCCCACACTCACCTTCACACCTGAGAGCGTTCCCTTGCTTGGTGTGCTTTGCTGGAGCAGGACCCGGTGTCCCAGCACTGACCTCAGGCTTGTGTCCTCAGGGAGAGGGAACACTGCAGGTCCACAGGGCATGATGGAAGTGAAATGGCTGGAAAGGTCACTGTCACGGGGTCAGCAGCCTCTTCTGTTTTGCAGGCAGTGCTGGGGCTTTTTAGCAGCAGAAGACCATCTCTCTCTGCCAGCCTTGTTTCATGGACCTTCCTAAAGGGGCTCAGTCGCGCACAGCRCTGGGCTCAGTTCCTCACACAGGTTCAGTCTTACTGCAAATGCTTTTCTGCAGGTTTGTATCCACTGTCCTTTCTCACAAGACACAGAGATTGAAATGTGCATTTTTACTCCTCGCTGCTGCTGGCCATGTGGGTGCAAAATACATTGGCCTCTTTATTGTCCCTCCCTGTGCCCACAGAGAGCGGGGTTTAAGTCTTCCTTTAAGGGTTTCTTCACACCAAGACAGCATTCCATACCTTACAAACACTGAACACAGTACCAAGCATCATGAGTATTAAGAATGAGATCAGATACTTCAAAATAATCTTGTGCTGTTAGGGTTTTATTTTTAGAGCTTGTGAACATTTAGAGTTTATGAAGAAAGTTAGAAATAYGTTTCTATTTTGCAAATATTTTTTATATTTATGAGTATTTTAAGTTTTAAGAGATTTTTGCTAAAGGTAGGCTTAGTAACATTCCAGATAAAAGAATAAAAATACAGTGTAGATGAATAATATCTTATTACAAGATTTTAATTTATGAAGTAGCATAAATAATATGTCTAAGCACAATATTCTTTTATTGAAAGCTTTTTGCAGAAGATGTGAAATTGTTTCTTCACAAGGACTGCACAATTAATTCGGGTATTCTGTACATCGGGAGTGCTAGAGTAATACTGCTGGCAGATTTGGGCAGATGGATTATACACAACAATTTGAGATATTTCTGAATTATCTTTTAATTAATTAATCTTTAATTAATTAACTTTACATGTTGTGAGCCAACACCAACTATAAAAGAAATAAGTCCTGATGTGTTTTTAATATTTTTAAATGCAATTCATGGTAATTTGCATATAGTAATTTGAGATAATTCGGCTCTTTTTTCTTCCCCTTGTCACTTTGTTGATCAAAATAATCTTTTAATAAGAGAACCAAACCTGTTTTGAAAACAGAGTCAAAGCAAGGCCCAGGAGTCCTTTGGAGGGCTGGGGTTGCATTGCTGTGTGGGCACCTTGGATCAGTCACTCTTGYAGACATTTCATGGGGAGGTGCAGTGACAACGCTGGCAGAAACTGTGGGGCAAGAAAAGGTGAATCACAGAGGACCATTGCTCCAACCCTAACTTATTTCTGCAGGGGTTGATAATGCTGCATTTCACTTGTGTAGGAGKTAGGGTTGGGAGGGGAGAAGAAGGAAATGATGCACTGAAAGTCAGGTTTCAGYAGAGATGGGTGTTGTAGCCAGCAGGAGCAGTCTCTGACTTGTCTCCCTTCAGGGTGAGGATGATGGGGAGAGGGGCTGTGCTTGGTGCTGTGGATAGGAGTGGAGGGGCTGTCAGGGGAAGAAGCACTCTGGTGTTGCTCTCCCATGCCTGTGTGGAGTTTTTCCTTTCCTAGCACGTTTTTCCTCGGTGAAATCTCTTTTGCCATTCACAGTCACTTGGGCTGAGCCCTGGGGTGAAGATTTGACCTTCAGAGGCTGCTCCAGGCCCTGAGCAAGGGTCTTGCCTTAGGTTGTGGCAGTACTGGGTGCAGTCTCACAGGCATTCAGTGGGCCAGGAAAAGACAGACCCTGTRCTTCCCTGCTTTTTACCCAGCTTTCTGCTTCTCGTTGATGCTCTCCTAACATGGTCATCTTGAAATTGTACTTGTAAGGGGCTTTGTTGGCTGAACATCACTGCTGCAGAAGAGGCAGAATCTACAGCAGGGAATGATCTTGGGGTRGAAATAAAGGCAGAAGAGACAGTTCTGCAAAGCACTTTAAAGAGTAAGATATGTGTGCACTTTTTTCCTGAGAGAATCAAGCTAACCAAACCCATTCCTGTGCATTGGGAAGAAAACCAAGCTTTGTGTACCAGGCCAGAAGCAGATAATGCCACAATATGTGCTTTATGGCAAAATGTGTTTTTATTGCGGGTAACATTTACAGCTTACATGTAGCTGCTGCCTATAAAGTGACTCAATTGTTCTCTGGATTTTAACAAGTCATACTTTTGTGCAAAAATCTTAGTGGTTTTCTATCAATCTTCATCACCTTGTGTACAGTACAGTTAAGCATAATCCACAAGTGGTCTAGATCGTGGCAGTGTTACAAATGTCAGCACAGTAAAATTCTAGGTGAACATTGTTAAAGAAATATTGTTGTTTGTGATACTAAGGGTTTAAATTCCTCAAAGGCAACTATATATAGATTTTAAAAGTCTGAAAAAAAAAAGGCAGTTCTTATCTATTTTGTGTATGTTTTCATATAGAGAAGGAGTTTTTTATGTGCCAATAACCATCACTGTAGTGTTTTGTAAATGGGTGTTAATAGTGTTGCAGAGTTCTGTATATGAGAATATACTTTAGCCACAATGACCTGTTAGTGTGAACCAGTGGCATGTTTTTAATCTTACTCACACCTCTCATCAGAGGTGCTCACTCAATGGCTTCAGTAGAGCTCACTCATGCCAGGGGAAGTTTGACAAGAGTCAGGCTTCAAGAGTACAGACTYCATTTCACATTGTCCCTAGACAGTATGTTACATGTGAATGATCTGGCACATGTAATTTTAAAGCTTCAACTCCAGTCACACTCCTTGATTTTGTTGACAGAAATTTTGTCAGAATTTGCTTTTGGCCTTTCATCGTATTTATATAAATAAGGAGCWTACTGATGAATTATGAATATTGTCCACCTATTTCTAAAGGAACCATCCGTATCTGAAGTGTTAAAATAAAGGCAAATTTCTCTTGCTGCCTTAAACATTACACAGACTTTGGAGAGGACTGAATGTATGACCATCATCGTGACTTCTGCAGGAAAAGCTTCACAGATCTCAGCAGGTGTGAGACGAGGTGGTTCCGTGGTGCTGGGCCCTGCCCAGTGCAGCCTGGCAGCTCTTTGATGTCAAGTGTTCAACAGTCCCMGTGAAGCTGATGGGATTATTCATGTGCTTGATATTCTCCATGTGCTCAGTGTCCTGCTGGTCCAGGACGAGTCGTGTCTCTGCTTTCCATTGTGAATCTCACTCCTTCTACAAATGGGTAACCAGATCTGTGTGAGACTAATGCAGAATATTTGAGACATTTTTGGGGACCAAGCTGACTGTAATAATTCCATGCTGAATAATGTGCACATGGTGCCATCAGGCACTCTGTAATCCCTGGGCACGGGYTGTGGTATTCAGTACAAAACAGGTTTTGGCAAAACAATTTGTTTTTGGATTGTCCAGGTCATTTCTTAACCATGTCAGATGTGCCATTTCCATTTCCAACCGGTCAAGCCTATAATGTATGAAAGTGTTGTACATTTTCTGAAACTTAAGTGATGTAAAATTATTTAATTGACTTATGATTGCTTTAATGAAGTTTGGTCTTTACATAAAAATAAATATCTTCAAAGAATTGTCAGTGCCAGAAGTGTAAATGAACAAAATAAAAGGTGAGATACTTAATTACAGATTTTTTTCTCAAGATTTCATTTGTTTGAGTATTGGGGTCACCTTTTTGAGTGGCAGTTTAGCATTGCTCAGCAAAATGAGCTCACATAGGCCATGGGCTTGCCTGGAATAAGGGAAGGGTAAGAATAACTTTGAATATGATCTTAATATGATGTTTTTAAAATCAGAGAATGGTTCTTTGACACCAGGTAAGTGTCCCTTCCGTTCTGGAGGATTTGTTTGAAGAGCTGAATGCAGCTATGCAGAGCTGCCAGCTGTCCCAATGTCCCACCATGGGTTTGCAATGTCCTCAGCTCAAACAAACTGGTTTCCTTACAGCAATTTACACTGTCAGACTTGATTATAGACTGGGGAAAGAACAGGAGTTGCTGTTTTCTAAATGTGAACTGTCCCAATTCTGTGTGTTTTATTAAGAAAATTGCTGGAATCAGTTTGATGGCTGTAAAAAAGCAACATGACTGTGACTGTGCTGTGCTGGGGCTGCCCTGGCAGCTCCCCAGTGCTACAGAGGAATCACACCCACAACAACAAATGGAAAATGGTTCTGTTACATCCACCCACCACAGGCWCCACAACTGAATCCTGGTGAGATCCAGAGCTGGCTCTGACAGAGCTGTAGCCTTTTGGTCCAGGATGCAGAGAGATCACAGCCAATGGGGAGAAGCTGGCAGAGGAGACTGCTTGGCAGCCCTGTATCTGTGGCAGTGCCTATCTCCAAGAGGGGAGCGAGGCAGCTCATCACTGTGCACTGACAGCTTCTGTTTCCAGATTTCTGGCTGATGGTGTTTATAAAGGTGATGAGTGACTGCAGTTCATRTTACTTGTCACCAAAACTACATGGCTGCTTTGTGGGATAATGAAAATCTGGTGGCTCTGCTGTTCAACACTCCATTTTTTTGCCTTCTGCCATTTCTCTCTGCTCCAGCTACTATTACAAAGCAGCTACTGATGGATTGCTTTTTGCCAAATGCATTCTCCCTTCTGTAGAACTGAACTGCAGGAAGTTACAGTAATTGCTCCAAATCTTTGTGAGTGTTTTCAGGACTGGGGCTGGGTGATGCTCCATCTGAACTACAGTCACCCATACAGTGCTGTGTGGCCTTTGCTTTGTGCAAGGCACACAGTGCTTCTTTCAAGGYTTCTACAGCTTGTAGGAAGTAAGTGGGAAACTTAAAGGTAAGCTTAAAAAAAAGTCCTKTTTCTCTACTCTCAGTGGCCACCTGCTGAGTTGCTCTGGGCTGGTTGAAGAAACCTGCTGCCAATTGTCCCCTGAGCTGGTGTCCCTCCTGTCACCCCTCGCCCCCACAGAGTTCCCCATGAATGGCATCTCAGCTCTGCTCCTGATGGACAGTCTGACACATTCAGCCCATCAAGCACCCAGCTGAACTGTGGGAACCAGTCACACACCCTTGCCATCAGCAGTTCCCCAGTCTCATCCTGGGGCTGTTTGTGAGCTGGCCTCCAGGGCAGGCTTGCACTCGCTTGTTTAACGTGTGTTACCTACCCAGTGCATGTGTGTGTGATTGAGAAGCTCTGCATAGACCTGAAGTTTGGAAAGCTTTTGCCTTTTGAGAGTTAACTGCAGAACTACCAGGAGTATTTTCTGCATCTTGATTTTGACAGAAAAATCTGGAGGGCTGTTTGAGTTTAATTTGGTTGGATACATTTATAGATATTGGGATCTGGGTTTCAGGAGGATACAGGGATCCATCTGTTTTTCTGATGTGTGAAACCTTTGCCTTAGCTAGCACACTGATTTTGGATGCTGTGATATCCCAGCAAAGCTGGGTGAAAGCTCAGATAGAATTCTTAATGCCAAATGGAAACGCAGGGAAGCATTACATGAAGCAGTAAGATAGATTGTATGAAGGAAGAAAGAGGAGCACACATCCAAAATGAACTACCCACAGTCTTGTTACACATTAACACTGGCACCACATGGAGGGGACTTAGGTGCCTTTTCTTGCACGTAGGAAGGGGCAGGGAAATGAAGGGCTTCCAAACCAGCCCTGCTTTGTGGATCATTCTTCAGAAGGTCAGAATATGCAGCTCCTTACAGAGATGCAGGAGTTGTGCACAGTGTAAGGAGTGTAGAAGCTGCAGTGYGCTGATGCCAAGGGAGCACATCCCYTGAGGGGACTCAGGTGTGAGAAGGGAAAACAAAGGGCCCCCCCCACTTCACAAAAAGCAGTGACTCATGTGTCCATCCCCACTGGAAAGAGAGGTACTTAAATATCATTAAAGGTGGAGAAAGGGGGGCTGGAGAGATGGGGAAGGTCCATGCCTGGAGGAGCAGTGAGAGTTTGGGGGCCCACCAGGGAGGTGGTCTGAGATACATGAGCAGTTGGAGGGCAGAGGGGCCTGGATTGGTTAAACTCCATCATCAAGGTGATATGAGGAACTGAGCCTGGATCAGGTTGCCTCGGCAACATGAGCAGAAAAAACACAAAGCAAATCCTGAGCAGAGGCTGGGGAARGGAAGTAGGGCATAAGGTATGGAGGATGGTTAGTGAAGTGTGAGTGTGGGGACATTGTCTGCCACACCACTGCATGATGGTGGGGGACAGCRTCAAGCTGTCCTGGGTAGAGGGGGACAAAGTCAGAAGGCAGCACTGGGCTGAGGATKCAGCTGATTCAAGATTTAAATCTCTCTCTAAAAAATAAGGGTTTTTTTTCCCAGGACTCAGATTCATAGGCTTAGTCCTCAATTTTTAATTTTTTTTACACTTCTTGAGTGCTGCAGTGCACTTTGTTAATTGCCTAATCTGTCAAAACTGCAAATAGAGAGAGAGAATTAGTCCYAATTTCCATGGCCAGTTCTCTGTTCCCAGCTGCATCCACCAGTTCGTGCATGGTGACAAGGCACAGGAACAGGGTGAGCCAAGCCCTGCTCTGCTGGCACATCCTGCCCTTCTCCTTAACATGTGGCATTTTCAGCCTTCCCAGCCCCCCAGTTTTTCTTTCTCCAAATAATTTCCCCAGCTGAGGCTGGTGAGACCTGTGTCCCCATCCAGCTGCCACCAAATCCCACATACAGGTTTTCCACCTGAAACCTTCACTCAGGGTCACTCAGCAYAGCTGGAGTTGCAAAGGGGAGGCTGCTGGCAGTCACCTAAGGAGCTGTCCTGCAAGCACCAGATGACTTCTCCATCCCTAAAGTGGCAGTTGTGGCCTGCAGCAGGTGGCTGGGTCCCCMCTGGGAAGTGATGCCTTGGAATAAGCATTGCCATGAAATTGGTACTTATTTTAATATATTCATGGTGAGATGGCATCAAAATTGTCTTACTGCTCCCAGTGAGCTCCTTCATTGTCCAGGATCAGTGTGCCCTATCACAAGATTGTCACAAGATGTGACTGCAGTCAGTCAGTCTCTCCTTTGCTCTCCCTGGTGTTTGAGGTACCCATAACCTGCAGGTTGGCTGAAGGGGCTGAGGGAGAGGAAGATGCCCCATGCAGCTTTGGAACCAAGCTGAGGCTGGTGTCCCCTCTGCTCTCCTCTCAAGGGCTGCTAAAAATCATGGGAAAAAAGTCAAGAGCAAGCAGTTTTGTAAGCTGGGTGAAGGCTGACTGCCACTCCAGGCTGGCACCAGATGAGATAGCTTTTGTATTCTCTCTATATGTCAGGTTTCCTTGTGGCTGGTGGGATTCACAGGGATACACTGGGGGCATTGGGGCCCCCACAGTCCCTGGTGGGAGAGTGATGAGAGCCCACAGTGCAGCCCAAGGCTGCAGAGCTGCTGGGGGAGGYTCTGGGTCTGTGCACTCAGGGATGAGCTGGTSTTGGGGTGAAACATGGCWGCTCYTCAYTACTGYACAGAAATGTGGGTGAGGAGAGGCAAGAGGGGCAGGAGTTGTACTCTGAGGATGTGGAGCAGGGCAGGGCACCCAGCCTCCCTCCCCACACACCTACAGCTCCCCTTCCTCCAGCCCCAGGCCCCTGCCTTGCTCTCAGCACAGGGGGAAACGGCTCAGGCAGTGCTGCCTCCATCTGCAGCAGCTGCTGTGAGCAGGGACAGCTTCCCTGGAGTCCCCTGCCTGCAGGGCTTGTTCCCTCAGCCCCAGGCTGGGTGTCTGGTGATGGCAGCTGGCCTAAAGTGCCCTGCTCAGCTGGCCCTGCTGTGAGTGGGGCTTGCACTGGGCAAGCTTGGAGATCCCTGCCAGCTTCAGCTGGTTTGGGCTTCTCCAAAAATTCATTTGTTTGCATGGATTGCAGCTTCTCTGGAGAGCAAAGCTCCCTACAGACCTCCTGTTTCCCTCCTGTTTCCCAGTAATGACTCCAGCCCAGGAAATGAAATAAATCTTCTGCAATAAGGTATTGATCTGTCCTATGATCAGCCACAGCTCTGAGTCCTTGGGCCAGGCCAGGAGCCATGTGCTGAGTGTGACACATTGGCAGCAAATCACAGCACTCTCTCYGCAAATGGGCACAAAGGGTTGATTTGGAGGTGTTTTCTCTCAGCTCTGTTAAATAATTCAGGCCTCTTTCAGCCTCCTGCCTTATCTTGGCTCACTCCCCACCCCTCTGTGTTAGGGCCCCAGAGCCCCATCAGCTCACACAGAGCTGGTGTGTCAGCACCCCCTGCAGCCGTGTGCTGTGAGAGCTCACCACGAGCTGCTCCTGGCTTGCACACCCAGAGGGCTGTGGCACCTGGAGAAGCACCACCAGGGTGTGGTTGGAGAGGGGAAAAACGTTCCGTGTTCAGCTCAGAGTCAGGAGACCTGGCTGGAGTTCCACATCACCTGCCCTGGAGAAGCAAGATTTGGGTGGCTGGGGCTGTCACCTCTAACCTGTCAGGGGCTGTCAGGGAGAAGAGGCTGAAGAAGTGCTGCAGAAAGGTCATTGACTTCCATGAGGACASATTAGGCACTGGATGCAGAGAGTTAAATATTTTTTCCAGGAAAATATTTCCTCCCTCAATCTGCTATCTGGTAAAACCCTTAAAAAGCCAATTCACAGTTTCTACCAGAGAAATAATTACTTGTATGAAGACTTAAGCCTCTCATTTCCTATAATGACAATCCTTCATGAAAATGAAATAAGAATTTCTACGAAGTTTGTGGAGGCTCTTGGCARAACATCCAGCAACAAACTGCCCATTAATGACAAAACTCCTTTTGGTGCTTGCCCAGAAAACCTTACCTTGCAGGTTACTGTAATTAGAGCTGRCTTTAGAGGAAAATAATGTTACAAGCTGCRTATTAAAACTGATTCTGACTGAAGCTTACTGCAGTATTTTCTGTGAGAGTCTTTCAGTCTGTGTTTAGAAGCATTTGACTGCCACAGATAAATAAATGCTCTGGGTTTTTTTTTAAATTACAGGTACCTTCTGTCCTTTTCCCCAGCAAAACTCTACTTATAATTGATGCTTACCAAACAGTTAAAAACATGTGACTGTCCACAGTCTCCCTGGAGGCTCAGCATAATGCCAAGAAGAATGACATGGATGAAAAAGGGGTGACTATGTCTAAGCTGTTGCCTCAGAGAAAGCTGGTGGTGCCTGAATGCATTTAGTGAGATGACAATCATTACTGTAGGCTACAAATCCTGATGGATTAATAGCATCAGCTGCTGAATTATCAGCTGAAGAGAGCACAGTTTGAGGTTACTACTTCCTATTAAACCAAACTCAGCTCTTCCCTGAAGTCACAAAAAAGCTGGGGGAAAGAAAGCACCTGAGCAGAGGGGCAGACTGGTGCTGAGCTAAGGAGAAAGCACGAATCTTTTTTAATGCAATAATAGTAATGTAAATACTTTAAAATACTTCTCTAGTGGCTAAAAAGAGCACACAGCCTTATTTGTCATCATTGCCAGCACACAAACTACCACAAAGAGAGTTTTCTTTCTTCTGATTGCTTTGCAATTACAGGTAAAAATGGGAGTGTAATTTGTATTTATATCATCCAAAGGCTTTGAAACATTATTATCTACAGTGGTTGATATCCCAAGTGGTGAATTATTGCATTAGAGACGTGTATGCAGATCTTATGTACAGCCAGTCAGARGGTGAGTTTCTGGCACTGAGCAGTGGAATTTCAGTGCAGTCCAGGCTGAAACCTGRCTGGAACTGGACAGACCATGAGAGCTTCTGTATCAGTGGCTGAAGTGAATATAAGTGATACCCACTGAGAGGTTTTTAACAATGATAAATATGAGCAACAAATAAAGAGCATTTGAAAAACCTCCCCATCCATATGGTGCAACTGTCCCTCTTTGCCCACCTGCATTCCAACCTGTGTTCTTTGTCCCACAGGTTCATGGGCACAGACTGGGAATATGTCTGCTCAGAGGTCAGCTCTGCAGACCTGCAGTATCTGCCTGAACGTGGGCAGCTCCCTTCGGTGTAAAACTAACCATGGTTTAAAAACCCCAGCAACAATGTCACCACCAGAGAAACCAGGAGCAGAATTCCCACTGCAAGTTCATGGCAGTTCATCTCTATTTGGGTCACCAGCACCTCCCTAACCCCGACACCAAAGAACTCTTTGGTCATGAGGCAATTTTACATCCACTGGGGTAATAAAACYCCTCCAGTCTGAAACATCCAGTGCTGGAGCTTTTAGCTATAATGTGCCACTCTCTGGCCTCTGCCCCAGTGTATTGCAGGCTGGCAAGCCAAGTGCCTTGGGGACACAGCTGWGGGASAGGCTGGGAAGCTGGACACACACCACTGGAAGCACTGGCTGGTATGTACCAGGTGTGAGGGACTGTTGGGAAAGCAATATTCAAGCCAGCATGGGCCACTGCTGGTGTGGCACAATCTGACTTGACTTTGTCATACTGAGTGAAAMACCATGCTTTAGAAACACTGGTTACAGCTGAGCTTTCAGAAAATCATAGCTGTTATTCAAATAAAGTACATCTCCTGTAAATATGATTAATATTGCAGCTTAAAAAAAATTACTAGGGAGTTTGCTTTGACAATAAATTGAGGCAACCTAAAAAAGAAAATCTGCTTATGTCAAGCCTTAGGAAGTGGGCAGTGAATTGGCTAAGTGATAGTTACATGGTTCAGAAGTCTGGCTGTGCAAACCACTTCCTGTGTATGCAATTTATACATAYAAAAGACAATGCTATTTTCTTCCAAGACCACTGAAATTTCTGAGCTGCTATTTTTAAAAATAGCACAGCCATAAATCTGCAAACTGTTGAGCAATGTAGATCTTCTTTTAAAAATGGCTTTTAACTTCAAAAATAAAGCAGCATAAACAGCCACTAGTTTGATGATGGGAACAGAAACAAAGAATGGTGACAAGTCTCATCCAGGCTGKGTCACACTCACCCCTTCTACAAAATGTAGAAAAACCCTGACCTGGTGGGAATAAGAGCAGTGAATCTTTTAACAGCAGACTCCAAGGGGAAAGCACAACATATTAATTTTATAGAGGCAAATCTCCTGTTCTTTTTAAGGAAGTCTCCAGTGTAGCTTTTGCCTAAGCCCACTTTGTGAAGAAGAGGAACCCTGCTTGCACCTAGCTGGCCAATACTAGCACAGGCAATTATATACACATAGGTATATGTACATATATACATGCACACACAGGTGTGTATCTTATCTATCTATCTATCTATCTATCTATCTATCTATCTATCTATATATATATATATACATAGTAAGATAGAGAGATGTCTATATAGAAGTGGAGGTGTATGGATCTGTAAGTAGATGTTAGTGACAGTGAGTCCCCCTGATACCTTTACCAGGAACTTTTTAGAAGGCAAGAATATAACCCAGAAACAATATTATCAGAAACTTTTATTTGTTGTGATTTGTAAATTCCACAGAGCCTGAAATGAAGAGGCAAGTAGTTCAGATTTTCAATTTGCAGACAGAATATAGAAACACATGAAAGATTTTTTAGATAAACAGTCAGAAAATGAATGAATGGATCTGCTGTGGAAGGAAAATTGAGCATTTCAAAATGTAATAAATTAGCTCTTTTAAAATCACATTCTATTCTGTGTGTGCAGCTGTACATTTTTCTATTRTTTCCCATTTTTGTGTTTAGTATGAACACATGACAAAGGCAAGTTTTTCTGTTTAAATAGGTGAGAATCAGAMAATGGCTCTGAATTCAGAGCCACATTGAATATGTTTTGAAGTAGAACAAMATCTTCCTATTACCTTAAAAGAAACAGTCAATCAATTCCAAACTACAGAATACTATGGATACATGGTGAAACCAATATAATTCCTAAAGTTTGTATTTACTAGGCTATTGTAAAATCCTTTGTTAATAGTTGCATATCTATAGAAACCYATACTTTGAGATAGCAGTAGGTAGACAGAATTCCATAATTATTGATTGTTAAAGCAAACAAACAGTAAAAATATWTTTTGCCTAACCATGCTAGAAAAATTAGAATATGCCAACTGAATGAAACACACTGAGAACAGGACAAAACTARTGTGTTCCTTACATGCCACAGTTGATCACTGCTTATCTCTCTCCTTCATTTTATCAATGTAGTTCAGCACCTCGAGGGTTCTCTTGCCAGCCAAGCTCAGGTACTCGGCCTCCGAGGAGAAGGCGTCAGTGCGGGATGCGCTGCGGGTGCCCGCGGGCTGCGGCACCTCCGGCACGGGCCCTTCGTGCTCCCCGCCAGCGCCGGGAGGAGCGGCCCCGCCGGGGCTGCGGGCAGCGGGGAGGGATCCCCCGCAGCTGCACACCCTCCAGGTGTCACACTGCGTGCCCACATCCACCTTCTCTACTGCCACAGAGCCCTCGGTCTGCGACCAAACATCGCACCCCGTGCTGCGGGTGACTTCCTCGCTCTTAAGGATGCGGTGTGATGGGCCCTGAGACAGRGCCGTGTGGGTTTTGTTTTCCTGCTCTGTGGCACAACAAATAGAGTCTTTCTCCTGAAGATTCTTTGCTTCTTCTCTAGCCAAAGTGGGCCGCATATCCACACTCTGGGTGTGGGAGCTCTTGGGGGCCTCCCTGCTTGCTGAGGCTGAGAACAGATTGGCATGATACGCCTTCAAGGACCTTCTACTCAGATATTCCTTCTTTTTGGCTGTGTCTTCCTCTTCAGACTGTTTGAACAGAATTTTGCAACTGTAACTGTTCAAATAGTTGAATAACAAAGGMCTAAAGTAATGACTTGCTAATAACTAGGTGAAATAAACAGAAAGGTCAGAACTGTCTGCTTTTGGTTGTTTGCAGGTTTTTCATTCCTTCTCCAAGGAATTACTCCTGGCTCTTGGTGAAAAGAAGGTGGCCRAGGCAGACCTTCACTCTCACATGCAATTTATACTCTTACACCATAGCATTTTTGTGTTCGAGAATGACAGAATACACAGTGTATCAAATTCTTCTGCTTTGCAGGCACATAATGTACGGCAGCTTTAATACAGGAAGAGCATAGAACATAGCCAGTCATTATCAAGAGAACAGGCCACACATCTGTCAAACTAATTAGGAAGATTTACAGCAAATTACTCCTTGTCCTCATCACACACGAAGTTATCTCACACAAAACAAAACGAGATTCCAGCTAYATCCACTTAGGTGCACTCAGGCACAGAGATCTGATTCAAACAAAGCCCTGCCAGCCCACAAGGGTTTACTCACTGTGTTAGGACTAGAGCTCAAATAGCTCTCAGTCTGCCTTGGAGAGTAACTGTGAGACTGGCTGCTGAGTGGTGAGTCCACATCTTGAAAAATTGGATGAAAAAGAAAGAAAGGTTACTCACCAAACRCTCCCCAAAGATCCAACTCTCAAGTACAGCATGTAGAATTACACATTACTATTTCTGATGCAGTTTTAAGATACTGTTTAAAGAACAAAATGATAACAAGGTCAATCTAGTTCTTAGCAATTGCCAGTTCTTCTCTTCTCAGGTCAACACATCTTAACAGAGGTTGTGACATGGGTCCCCCAAAAGCCTCAGCAGCAGAACTGTGCTACCCAAAAGGAGAAGGGGCTCTGGAGAACACAGCCAGTGAGAGAACACAGCAGACTCCATGTGCACACTGGCTGCCATACAAGTTAAATATTCCTCTCTTGGAGGCCCTTGAGAAATCTGCTCTGAAATGCAGCCTCACAGCTGACCCTACAGCTACTGAGGGAGTATGAAGGATGTAGGATTGTCTAGCTTACTCCCTCTGACCACATGTGGTGTGACAGCACATAGTCTACTGGAAGAGAATATCTCTTCAAGGACAAGCAAACACAGCTAATTTTTAGTAACCTGGTAATGGTAGTTGTCTTTTTACAGTGCTGTGTGAATCAGAAATACRAGCCCTCATGAAAGTTAACATCCTAAAAAGATCATTTTCTCTCACTTTAAAAGTAACTGCTTCAGTTTCACATGTAGAGAAAAAAATTTTCAGTGATAATGTATAAATAGTACTGACCCATCTCCATCTCATGAAGATATGAACTCAGTCCAAACTTACACCCTTTCTCTTCTGCTGTTGTGAACTGTTAAAAATAACAAGGTATTAATAGTGAGAGTTCAGCTGGGTCAGCATCCCAAGTTAAGAGAGGAACATTCAGTTTCTGTATTACATAAAGGAGTCACTGCACTGTACCACAAATTATTTTAAGAAGTATTTTTACCCCTGAGTAGTACCMTATGTGGCTTCTACAGGCAAGGCATCTAAAACACTTTTTTTCTGTACACTGGCACAAAGCTCCTTTATAATACTGAAGCATCCTGCATCTAATGTCTGGGCATTGCCTGCAGAAYCTGATCCCAAGTGTTGATGGGTAACTTACACAATGTTTTTCAGGCATCAGCTGAGGTGTGAATGGAACCATGTGAACTGTGGACCTGAAAAGGCTGTGTGTCTGAACCATGGCACTAAAGCAGCTCTTTCTGAATTCCTTACATAACCATGATGGGAAAGAAGCTTCCATGGGGGTTAATTCAGTGAAACTATATTTAGTTTCTAACTGTTGTGGACAATCCTTCTCCACCTCAAATTAACCATGCAAACAGTGGGTTTGACAAAAAATACATATTTTTAAAAGTTACCTCTTTAAATACAAAGAGATGGTTCTGATTCCAGGCTGCTTCTTTCAGAAGCTTGTCATCACTGAGGAATGCAAACACAAAGTTCTCTGGTAAGTGATTTTCCCCCAGTATTTTTATTTTCTTTCTGAGTTAAAGTCCTTACTAGTGACTTTTCAATTTTTATTTTGTCTTCAGTAAACATTGAATGCTTTCCACTACTGAGATCACTGGACTGAGATCACACTTCATCTCTGAACCTGAGATTTAATATATTTTTCATAAACTTCATTTCTGTTGAAATGCRAAATGGRATTGAAGCAATGACAGAAGATAGAGCTGTTTTATAAAATGGAAGGTGCTATGTATCAGTCTTTGAAATCAAGTCTTTAATAAAACACAGAGCACTCACATAGCCCAGGAAAGACACTCACTTGCTTTGTAGCCAGTGGAATGAGACAGAGTATTTTAGAGGACAAGCCAGATCAACAGCCCAACTTCAGGAACTCCAAACTGTCCCATGAAGCAGTATTTCTTATTATGGGCAGATACACAGAGACATAATGGGCTTACCTGTGCATAAATTCATTCACATTGTACATTCCCATTTTCACTGGGAAAACTTGAGTCCTCAGTAATACTGTTTAGAATTTTGCCTTCCTGTGCTCCTAGCTGGATTTCTCCAATTCAGCAAGGTCTCTGCAGTTATTGCTGGTTAATAGATTGGTAATTTCCATAACACTCACCTTTTTCTTCCTGAATAATTCTGTGCATTCACCTTTAAGCTATTCTGCTGATCATGGTGATTAGCAAATGTCTCTAAAATTAAAGACAAAGTAAACCTTGATTTTGAAATGTGTTAGAATAAATGCAACTTGAATATAAAAGTTTCTGTCAAGTTTCTAAAGTAATTTAAATGGTTGGATTTCAAATTATGTGACTGCATTCTGAAGATTAATGACATTTCAGTTGAGGCAGATACATGTCTGGTTATAAGAACATATGTCTTGAAAAGGAGAATAAAACCCAGAATATGCCCTTAAAATACTACACGCACCAATTTTTTCAAGGTTTGCTCTTATTTCCTTCTTTCCACAGGGTATGAAGTAGTGCTGTCCCTCATGGCAGCTCTGCAGGTGGGTTTCATGAAGTCCACTGGTTTCTTTGTAGCTTGTACTTGACACGTTGCTACTTYTAAGGAAAACCTGCTCTGGAGCTGTGAAAATGCCTTCAAGGTGTCTGTCTACAGCATTTCCTTTTGCATTGATTGCAGGATAAACCCTTCTAGTCTCATAAGAATAGAGACTGTTGGTAATTTGATTTCTAACATCAGGAACAGYGAAAAAAACCTCAGTATTGCTTTGGTTAGAAAAAGGATTAAAATGTTTTGTGGAAGGATTATTATGAATTAGTTGACTCTCATCTTCAAATAGTGCCASAAAGGAACAACCACTTCCATCTTGGGCACTTTTCCATTCTGCAGTTTCTTTCACAACATCAAATATTGGTTCTTTTATTCCTTCACAGTTTTCTGATTCATTACTGGCTATTATGAGTGGATTTTTCCCGGCACAATTCATGTGGTCTGGCCTGGAGGTAGGCAATGAGGTGGAACAGGGGTAGAAAAGAAAGAAAAACAAAACATTTTGTTGAGCACACAAATAAGCAAAACACTGACAGTTGACACAACACTTTGTGATAATGTGATGATAAAAATCTCAAAAACTTCATTGCTCATTGCATTTGATTTTGTCCTAAATATACAGTATTTCAACTAAAAAAGTATATCTATTTTAATATGTTTTATATCTATTTTATATAAGATTGATTTAAAAGAGGTTCTATTTCTTAATGTCTCCAAATATACGAAGCACATCCTCCTGGACAGGGAACTGTGATTTATAAAATCAGCCACAGTATGTCACTGCTGCTCCACCAGCTGACCAAGGCAGCCACTTACAGGGAGAAAAAGAAAAGCAGGGAAAATAAAAAGAGAAAGACAGTTTCTTCTATCCATAAAAGTAGTTTGCTTAAGACTATATTTCTCTTCCATATTGAAAGCCCATAAGAAGTGACTTTAATTTGTATTTGAAATCAGTAATTCTGATTCAGCACAGAATTTTTCTGTTCCAGTGTCAGGAGGCCAGTCAGACATTTTGTTATGCCCCTAATTCCCTAYCCCACTTCAGAGAGTAGTGCTTTTGAAGATTTTATCATGTGAGCATCATGGACATGAAAGCTATCATGCTTCCACTCACTTGGCTCCTAATCTAACATTTTCACTGTTTGGTTTCCAGGCTGGATCTGCTGACTGACCTCTCAGAAACTCTGAGCAAAAAGTTGAGATTTTTCTGTAGGACAGAGACCTGGCTAAAAAGACCATTCAAAACAACCCCTTTCTTTAAAACGTTCTGAGCAAGGCTACTAATAGAACTTGAAAACTGAAATATGGTACAGAAAACTCTCACTGGAGAAAACACCAGTGGTGTTTTGATCAGCAAATACTTGGAACTGAATAAAGATTCTATGGAACTTAAATGAGAAACTAGTTTCCTCTAGTTACAGAAACCTCACCAGGACAGTTTTAGAAGGCTAAACACACTAGAGTTTATTCCTGAAGGTACTTGGATAGATCAACATGAAGAAGGTAAAACAATTCTGTGAAGCAATTTCAGAGAGTCTTTTTCAACTCCAGCTGAACATTTTATAATGCAAAGTAAAAATTAAGAGTAGATGAGGAAATACGACATGAAAAMTTTTAATTAATATTTAATAACCTTGAGATGCCACAGCTCCCAGAACTATGCACATTGATTACATCATCAGTATGTTACATTAAACAATTGTATAAATTTACACTGTATTTTTCACATGCAGTGAAAGAAACTCCCTTCACAGAAGAATTGTGATCTCTTGAGGTATAAGAATTTATACCTCAATGAAAAGGTGAATTTATACCTCAATGAAAAGGACAATACAAATAAATGGATTTGAAAAGCAGTTGGAAAGGAGATGTTGTTAGTTACCCATGAATGGGTAGAAGATGAGAGGATGTAACATAAGCAGATGAGTGCAGCAAAATTCTATATGGCCTTTTTATGTCTCTATCCAGCCTAAGCTAGAGATGGACAGGAACTTTCAACCAAATGGCAGACTTATGGAATAGAAAGTGTAAAATAAGATTAGCTATGTAAGGCCTCTAAGTCCAAGAGAGAGTCACTAGATAGAAAATGAAATAAAACGTTCAGTACAAATGAGTCTGGCCCTAAACCATCTGTGATTGGAAATGTACGTGATTTAATCAACACATACAAAAAGAAATATATTCTTGATTTCTATCCATTCTTTTAAAAACAAAGTGGATATTCTCAGAGAAGTAGTATTGAATCAGTTATAGGGAAAAAAGAAAGCTATAGTARGATCAAATATGAAAGAGAAGGAAAGAAAATGCTTTGTTCCTGGAATACCTAGTATAAATAATGTAGGTGCAGATGCTCAATTGCTATTGYATCAAGATTGTCAGAAAAGCACTTGCAAAGAGTGCTCAGAACTAGTAACACCTGGGGCAGCTTCCCCCTGGGGCAGCTTCCCCCTCCCAATGACTTATTAGCAAATCTGTGCTATCATTCAAGGTGAATTCAGCAACACTGTCATGCCTGTCACATTGAAAAAAACTGGTCAGGGTTCCAAGTGCCWACCCAAAATTCAGATTTTGCTGCCTTTCAGCAAATTTAAATAGCTTTATATGTTTAGTATTTCCATTTTATTTCATTTTCTATTTGAAAAACACTCAGTGAAAAAAAACAAAGTTAACAATAAGGTTCAGATTCTTTTAGTAYTTTTCTTAATTAAACATGACTGCTATTTTCCTCATTAATGTACAATCATTGCCTACCTATCAAATGGCTTGAACAGTTCCTGAGGCACTGTATCAGACTTCCTGAAAATAAACTGGCTTGGAGGTTTTTTACTCCAAGGATCTTGATCAAAGCTGTTTCCTGGCTGAGAAAACAGTAGAAGCTGTCAAACTGTGAACATACATATTGTCACAGTCTTTAAAACTTTCAGCTTGGGTTTCCAAACAATATACATATTTTCCCACTATTTTTATTTCTTTCTATCTTTACAGCAGAAGCTCAAACCTTACAGCCCAACTGTTGCCAAACAAACTTTAGCCAACAGACAGCTACTTTGAGCATGGCAGTAACAGACAGGTTTTTTCTCATCCTATTGTCCATTCATCTGGCTCATAGCTGCCCATTTTGGCTACTAGAATCCCATGGGAAACTTCATCAAAAGCCTTCCTAAAGTTAAGGTAAATAATGCCTGCATTTTCTCTCTAATTCCCAGAGCTACTAATTCCATCACAGRTAGTAATTGGGTCCACCAGGCAGAGTATGACCTCGGAAAATGACCTGATGGCTGTTTGCAGACACCTTCTTGTTTGTCTTGTACCTTGGAATTGCTTCTGGGAACTTAGCTTCTTAATCAGAGGTGATGATCAGAGGGACAGAGGTGACAGAGGGACAGGGTGAGATGATGCTTCCCCAGATCATGCTTACATTTTTGCAGAAAACRTAACATTTGTGTATTTCTTCTCACTGGGAAGCTTCTCTGATCACCACCACCTTACAAGGGTGATAAATATCTGTGGTGTCATCCAACACCCTGAATATACTTGGCGGAACTTCAATCTCAAATATTTTTGTATGTCCAGGTTACAGGATCTCTCTAACTTGTTCCTCCCCTATTGTTCCCCACAACTCCTGACTGCATTTTAAGATGAGCCAGAGAGCAGATCTTGTCTGAAAAACTTTGAAGCAAAGTAGTTTTTGAGTACCTCAGGCTTTTCCATGTCCTRGGTCTCAACTCTATTTAGCAGTGGACAGCATTTTCCTTGGTTTCCTTCCTTTGATGAGACACCTACAGCAGTCCTTCTTGCTGTTCTTCTCACCCATTGTGATTTTCAGCTCTGACCATCCTAACACCACCCCTCCGAGCTGGGGGGATGCTCCTGTCTTCTTCCTGGGTTGCCCATCCGTCCTTGCCCACTTCCTCTTTGCATTTGAGGGGAACTCAGCCAGGAGTTCCCYGATTCAGCCAAACTGGCCTCCAGAATCTAATAATTCTCTTGCACATAGAGGTGGACYGTCCTTGTGTTCTGAAAACATGTTTCTTGGGCTTCTTTGTTCTTCAGGTCAGCTTCCTGTGGGTCTTGGCCTACTCATTCCCTGAACAACCCATCATCTCCCCTTTTAAAACTCCAGGAGTTTCAGAATTTCTTCCTCACTTACCTCAAGACTTCAGAATACCATTCATGAAAGCCATAGAATTTGTTTTATTAYTTCCAATGAAGAATATATTTGCTAAAAATAAAGCATATTATATTTGCTATCACTTTTTAAAGGATAATTCTTTTAAGAATCACAAAATTAACAAAGAAAAAATAGTAACCTGCATCAGAACAAATGACTTTCAATTGTTTCTTAAAAGTRAAGAGTTAAACAGCAGAGCAATGAGAATACTGTAAGAATTATTTCACTCACTGACACACCGAAAGATAAAAATTAGGTCATGGGATCACCTGGGATCATGCAACACCCAGTTACACTAACTGTCTGTTTAAGAAAGCTGCATTTCTAACTATAATACATTTCCGTTTTCTTTAACCAATTTTACAAAGAAAGCCATCAGTATGTGATTAATTCTCTCTCTGCAGATATCAGCAATACTGAGAGCACAGTATGGACAAAAGCTCAAGCTGAGCTTATTTCAGAACAATAAAATAAATAAATTTGTACAGAATATTCATTGCCACCAGCCTACAAAAAATGTTGATCACTCATAATCACCATCATACTAGTTTTTCACATCAAAGAAATGAAAGTTAGTTTAAAATAATCCCATGGAAGTAAAATATTAACCAAACCTGGTTTTGCAACTTCTTTTCATAGGTCTGTTCCCAAATGTTGCCCATTAGGTTTGTGTTGAAACTTTCTTCTGGAAGTTGTGTATGGTTAGAGAACTGGAAACCAGAGGAGGACAATGGACAAGCACTAAAAGCTCTTGCCATGTTGTCTTCATTTTTCATACCAGAATCAACACAGCCTAATGCCGTTACTTGTGACAGCTAGACAAAACATAACAAAGAGATATTTTAGYTATCTAAAACTGGTTTGATTTAAGCATAAAGTTCAAAGTAATCAAGCCATTACATATATTTTACATCTCAGCACATAAATCACAAAGAAGAGAAAGTTTTCTATCTTCTGATAAATCCATTTAAAGTTTTTTATGAAAAACTTAAGGCAATAAGGGCTTATTTCAGGGAAACATGTAAGTACCTACTTAATCTGAAGCATGTACACAAAAAAGCTGTCCTGAGGAGAGATGGATATAAATACATTTTTAGCTTTTTTTCAAGAAATATGTAAGCAGTAGCAGGAGAATAATTCATCAGTATAGTCCTAAAGATAAAGAAGACTTAATGTGTTTCAGTATGGATGAAATTAGGCYGCTCTTTGAAAAATCACTTAAAATACAGTAATTACTGCACATTTTTAGTCTTGTATCATAAAARCAATAAACTTACATTATGCTGGTRTTTTGCTTTTTCTGAGAGATGCTGTCTTCTGCTGTCCAAAACTTGCTTTTGTAACCTTGTAAAATGAATTAAAACAGCCTATGAAACACAAGATCCTAAAGCTGAAAATATTCTGAGTATTAATTTCAAACAATTTAGGAATATTTTTCCACACATCTTAAAACAGCCTGATTCTTAGGCCGTTATGAGAAGCCTGTCTGTGAGYTGGTCACTTTAGGGTGTCCAAAGCTGGATGGGAAAACAGTGTAAGTGGGTAATGCTGTTTGAATAACCTGCTCCTYGAGATAAACTTAGTGTATGTAGCTGACATGAATACAGACACATAACCTTTTTTAGGAWATCTCTCAGCTTCATGTGCAGTTTTTTATTCAGAATTTATTAATTACTCTCTCACAGTAAGAGTATCACTGGAATTACAGGAGTGGACAGAAGTGAAACCTCCCTGTTTACAATGGTATGTTTATGTTTACATAGTACCCCAAAGACTATCATGAAATRCCTCTCCCAGAACCTCACTACTGTGTAACCATTTTATACAAGTACCTGCTCTGGAGATCATCTAAGTTTGACTTGTGTTGTGTACGTAGGGGTGACGTGGGAAGCTCTAAGTTATGTCTCCTGATAGGTTTTTTTGCATCTTCAGTGATATCAACGTGGACTGGCTTCCTCATGTTCTCTGCAATGAATGTATTTGTCAGTGCTGGGCTTGGGGAAAGTTTTGAGGTTCCTGAACTTTTATTAGAGTACAAAAGCTGTTGGTTTAGATTTCTTAATCTGTTTAAAGTTGTATTTGTTTCCCTCTTTGCTACTAACAATACAAAAACTCATCTAAATGGCACAATGGTATAAAATTATTTATAATGTTATAATTATTATATAATTTTATAATTATAAAATTTTATAATTTACATTCTACTCTTCTGAGCATAGGATAAAAAATGTTCCACCATCTGGTTTATGAATAYGTCACAGATGACAAGAATCATAGACTCATAGAATCATTTAGGTTGAAGAAGACTTTTAAGATAATTGAATTCAGCCATTAAACCAGCATTGTTAAGTCCAACGTTAAACCATATCTTTAAGTACCACATCTACATTTAAAGAACTAGGACTCAAGTTTTAGTTATGGTTCTCAAGAAGTTTAATAATGGATTTTAAGAAAGATAATCTGGGTAGAACTAACAAGACTATTCCAAATGCCCCCAAAATTAAGAAAATGGAAGTGGATGGGAAACAGACCTATTCAACAGCAAGGAGGAAAAGAAATGGATGTGGGGTAGAATTAATAAATAGAATGTGGGAGGTAATAAGTGTGTGTAGTGGTTTGGAAATGGTATTCTGCAATGTAGTCCTCCCACTGAAACACTTCAAACCATGTGCCACTCCTCCCTCTCCCTTCTCCCTCCTTTCCATCCCCCTCTCCCTTTCCTTCTCCCTCTCCCTGTCACTCTGCAGAAGGATGGAGAGGAGAAGTGGAGGCACAAAAGGCAAAGATCATGGGTTGAGATAAGTACAATTTACTGGAAACAGCAATGAAATAAGAAAGGATATTAATAGCAGAGTGATAATTCCCAGGCAGGTGCTCAGCAAAGGGAGCACAACATTCCGTGGGCACTCAATTCCTGCAATCCCCCAGGATGGGACTCCTTCATGCTGTGAGGAGGTGCAGAATCACCTCAGGGGCCTGGCCATGCCTGCCCTGGTACTGCAAACATTAACTCTGGCCTTGCCTGGAACCAGGACACTGCACAAGGCTTCATTTGATTCCTCTTATGCCCTGACTTTTTACTCAGTTGTAATTTTTGTATTTATGTACAATTTTTTATTTTAAAAATAAAGCAACACTTACTTGAGGGTTATGTTATAAATGGAAGAAWAAGAACTAAAATAACAGCAGTAATAGTTAAGAATAACTAATTCTGAGAAGTCAGAATACCCAAAACTCACCGGTGTTTTCTTTTTTGGTTGATATCTGGTTAACCACATATAGATTAAGAAGATCCAAACTGACTGCTGAACTTTTAGGAGATGATGCTTCCAGGAGCTTCATTTTTGACTTAAGTTTCTTTCTTTCAAAGTATTCCTTAATTTTTAAAGGAGAGAATAAGTTTTTGACAGAAGCTTCAACAACACATTACCAGTATAGGTAATTCTTTTGAAATTAGGAAGCAAGACATAGTAAACTATTCCTAATATAAAAGCACATGGTTAAATATTGCTGAATTCTCATGCCCCATTTGATCTTAATTTATTTTTATTGCCTTGAAAAAGAATGCAAATATAATTTGGTCATATTCAAAATAAATCATTGTTATCTTGATGCCAAAAATTTAGTCTTTAAATGCTCATTTCTCAAACTTTGTGTACAAGCACTAAAAATATTTCTTAAAATAAAAGATACCAAATGTGGCAAGGAMAAGGTCCTAAAAAAATTTAAAGGGGCTTTTCAGGAAGCATATAARATAAGCAAATAAATCAGCAAGATTATGTACACCAGATGTTTCATCTATAATGGCACAAAGAGTTTATTGTTCTCCAAATTTGTCTCTCTTCACAAAGAAAATAGTCTTCTGACAAAAAGAAAAAAAAACCAGGAAAAAGTAAAAAATAAAAGTTTCTAAGATTAGGAATTCAGCAAGACTCTTTGTTACAAGGAATAAAAAGATATAACTGACACTCAATATATCAGGACMATAATATAGGAAACAAACCCCTACATTTTTCAGAGACTATTAATAACCATCCTAAAATCTTTAAGTACAGCAGATGAATAAATAAACCCGGTAAGAATTTTTTTTCTAAACAAAAAAAGAATATTGAGAAGTGAAGGCTATGCCTATTCACCTATTGCAAAAAATAGCAATGGCTTTTTTTCTGAAATGTAATTCCTGTCAAGATTGCAGGTTACATGTAATATACCTAACATGTTCATTGGTAACTAATTATCTATGGAAAATATCTGCTCTTCAGTTAAGAAAAATATCTTCAGTAAGGTAAAATCATCCTGTGTACAAATCAACACTTCAAAATTCATGTTWCTTYAGGGTCCACACTCCCAAAATGTAACCACTTCCCTTCAGTGTCCCAGATATTTTTTCCCCATCACCTCTCAATTACTAAATTGCTAATAATTGCATAATAGCAATTAGAAAATTACCACTGTGTTTAGWAATTTAGTACTACATTACTAAAAACAATCYTGTCTTTTTCTGTTTTCCCTCTGCACTGAAGCAAATTACATAGTTGTAATATAAATTATGTGGCTTAGACCAGTAATTCCTGAGAAAACAAAGAGCTCACAGGCCTCCAGGAAACTGGGAAAACAATGAGGACAAGCTGCTGATTGGTCCCACATTCCCATATGYAAATGTTTTAATTTGAGGAATTGTCTCTATACAGTCAGCCTGTTTTTCCTCTACCTCTGTATGCCTGTGCACCTGCTCTGGGTTTGGGGGGCATCAGTTTCAGTGATGGAGCTTCCCTATACCGCCTCTTCCTTTCCTGCTGCTGAGGAGCAAACTGACTCCACTTATTATGGCTATTGCCATTTTCTCTTGCTATTTTCTTTCTCTTTCCTGTTTGAAATCTCTTCTGCTATGCCAGGGATAAGTTTGAGTCCCTTATTTCACTTTCAGATTGAAAACACAAATAAGCCATTCTCCTTTTGCAGATGCCAGAAAAGGGACTTAAATGAGCCTAACATCCTTTTACATGGCCCAGAAGAATGGCTCTATGTGTGTGTGTGTGTGTGTGTGTGTTAAGCCAGCTGACCACGTGGCTATCACCTGAGGCTTCAAGCAATCCCTTGTGTCCCCACACACCAACATGGTAACAGAAGTAACCCAGGAAAACCAAAATTGGGCATAGGCATTCATTCATTTATTCATTCATTCATTTATTCATTCATTCACACTTTGTGTGTCTCTCTCCTTTTCTTGTTGTAATTCAGTTTAGTAAATCTAGAGCAAGACTTTTCCCCTAAAATTCAGGGAGACACATTGTAACTGTTTAGCTACCGTTTTGAATATCACTCCAAATTCTTTGAAAGTTTCACCTAAGTGAACCCACTAATATAACAATATAAAATCCAATATGGCTGAAACTGTTTACCTTTTGTTTTCTCCTTTCTTGCTTTAATATTATTCTGCTTCTGAAAAATGCAAAGAATTATTATTTTAATTGCAAAAGTGTAATCTTGAGCCATGGCTTGAATTTCCCATCAATGGTTCTGAGGTTTTAGGACAAATATGTGTGTTACTTTATGTGTGGATAAATAAGTATGTTATGTTATGTTATGTTATGTTATGTTATGTTATGTTATGTTATGTTATGTTATGTTATGTTATGTTATGTTAATGTTATGTTATGTTGGACCAAACCTTTAGGTAGTTAAGTCAGCATATGTCTGTTGAAGTAATTTTGACTGATCCCAGTTTAATCCAGTAAGGATTGCACCACATGTGATATTAGGCTACCAAACACATTTAATATTAAAAAAGAAAACAGAAAAAGCTTTTAGTCATTTGACTTGTAATGCACATTTCATCRATTTGTAGTATCTTAAAACTTAAGAAATCTTTGTCAATATATTATTTTCTCCTAATTTTCTTTGTCATGYTGCAACATAGCTACAAAACTATATTAGCAAACAAACCAAAGGAGCACTAGATGAGCTTTTACCTTTTGGGACTTTCCAGAACGGACCTTTTGTAAAACAGGAAAGCAAAATAGATTGACACTACAAGTTGCTGTTGTTTGTGCAATATCAGGGACAGTTATACATCCAACTACTTGTCTCACCTGTCAAACATAGTCTGATGTGAAATGCCTATAGGACTTGGTGCATAAAATTGGAAGCTGGGGTCACTGTCCCATGAGCAGAGTGAGCATGGCAACAATCCTTAGGTCAGTAAGATTAAGACTTTTTGTGAGGGTTAGAAATACAGAGTATCCCCTTGGAATTACCTTTAACTTAGAGCAAACTTTCCAAACATATTGGTATAACATTCACCCTTGCAGTGGGGAGGARCCCCAGTGATGTGTAGTTTTTCTGACACCTACAATGTAAACCCTAGATTCACCTGAGGAACCCCAACAGATACTACCAGCAGCAGCAAGCAGCAGGTTGGTTTGTATTTGCTGTATGTGTGCAATACTCCTACACACTGGGTTTTCTTACAGAGGGTATGGCAGACAAGCATTTAGGCCAAAGTTTGGGTAGGAGTTTTGGGGTTTTTTCCAACTGAAACTCTTCATTCTTCCTGCTTCACAGAGGCAACATTCAGAAAACCCAATTTGCTAGGAAGACTTCCAGATGGGTAGGGTGTTCTTTCGGTCTGATTCTGCACCGAGTCGAGACGATTACAAAGTTGTGTTCAGCAATGCTGCTTCCCAATGGCTGACAAAATCTGTGGGATTTACATTCCTGGTAGATTGGCAGAGGGCATAGCACCCTAAGAACCAGAATGTTTAATTTTTTTCTTTATCACTACAACTCAGCTTGTGATGTTTTACTATTTCAGTGAATCTCAAGACCCTTACATCCTTTTCCCCAAAAAGTACCCACTGCTTTTTGTGAGGGCATGGGAAAGGGCTCATCCAGCTCCTGTCTGTGGAGAGAAGCTGAGCCCAGGGGTGACCCCCTGCCTGGGGTGGGAGGGCAGCTGCACCCCCTCACTCAGTCTGGCTCAGGAGGAGACTGCACACACCACCATGGCCTACTGGTCTGTGAGGGGACACCAGTGAAACACACACACTGTGGCACTACTCTTCTGTGTCGTTTGGTCACAAACACCATGGCTGTGCTCATTCTGTGAGGGGAAATGAGGCCTGAAACACACGCCATGGCTGTGCTCAGTTTGTGAGGGGAAATGAGGCCTGAAACACACACCATGGCTGTGCTCAGATTGTGAGGGGACACCATGGCTGCCACACACAGCATGGCAGTGCCTGGTTTGTGAGGGGGCATCAGGGTTGTTAAACACACCATGGTGGTGCCCAGTCCCTGAGGGACACTGACACACACGGAGCTGTTTCTGTTGGCTTTGAAGAGTTTCACTCACCGACTGCCACCGACCCAGTTCATTTTCGGCTGCTGAGGAGGCAGGGAGGGAGGCAGGGCTGCCCTGTGTGCTGCTGGCAGTGYGGGCAGAGGCAATGGCTGCCCCAGGGATGGTTTGCAGCCTCCCAACAGGGCCACAGGGCCTTCTGTGGGGCCTCTCCTCCCTGGGAGCACCAGGGCAGCGGCTGTCCGTGCCCCAGCCTGGCAGAGAAGAAGGAAAGGATGGTACAGGGCTTGACAAAGGGGAAGAGTGCAGAAAGCCAAGCAAGGCAGCTGATGGGGAAGAGCTCTGGCTGCCCCTCTTCTACCCCTGGTGTTTCCATAAAGGCTGCTGCCACAGCCAGCGCCCTTTCCCAAGGGAGTTATGGGTGTCTTGTTCCAAGTGAWTTGATTTGTCTTTCAGATGCAGCTTGTCTCTGCTACAATCACTGTGAATTTTAGGACAAGAGAGCACTTTCCTCTCCATCCTGCTCTTCCTCAGGAATTTTRGGGGCAACAGAGGAAGCGATGAGCATTTTCTACAGGTAGATGTTGTTGCCCTTGGTCGTGSCTGATGAGCTGTTGTGTGTAAATGTGACTAATCCTCCAGAAGGGATGCAGAGCCACTCGGGGAATCTTGGCAGCAGCACAGCTCCACTCACTYCTTCCCTGTAACTCACTGCCATTGTCTCAGCAAGTGAAGGCACACATTTAYAAAACAATCATCAAAATTCTGTATGAATATTCCCCTGTGGTGTTTCTTTCCTGAGTTATCTTTAGCCTAATATTTTTCAGGGTACTAAAGTTTGACTAGAATTAGTACAACAATGTGAAGAGTGTTCAGARTAGATATTAGGAGTCCAAAATTAAAACTTAGCTAAGATGTTTTTCTTTCTAATACTCCTAATTTGGCTAGGGTGTTTATAGAATCYGATAAGTATGCATAATTGTTTCTTGTAACAACACTAGATTAAAATCTTCATGATAAATTACATCTATATTTAAACTCCATGTGTCTCTACAGCTAGAGATGATGGACTGAAATGACAGTTGATGTGATAGATGATGGACTGAAAATTTCTTAAATTTCATCACTTCAAATACTAATTTTTATTTTCAATTCCATCTAGTGTAAGTGTTGAACTTGCTAATATTATATTTAAGATGTAGTTTCATGTATAACATAATMAAATCCCTTTTACATTTGTTTTTAAACATGTGATATTTTCTATATCATYCTTACTCCTCCTTTTTCACAGTATTGTCTAGATTTAGAGGAAAAAAGTGGGATTTTCTTTATGTTTGACTTGTTTACCTGGTAGTTAGCAGTTATTTTTAGAATCCAGGAAAAATTACATGACAGCTTCAATTATTTATTTTTCAACATAATAAATCTTCTCCTCCTCAAATGATTTCTTACAAATAAAGCTAATGACCTTTCAAACAGTCATAAAATTAAAAATCAGTTMTTTTTTGAGGAGGGCAAAGTAAAACATTAAACAAGACCTATTTTCAGTGTTTGCATATTTTGCCTTGACTGCCAACATTTTAAAAGTTTGAAATAATTGCTTTGACTTTCTGAATGATGGCATAATTTCAAAGAGTTGTATGACATAATTATTAATTTTTAAAAGGTGATGAGAATGAGTTTCATGGAGCACAGTTGATTCTCTGGGAAATGAAGTAAGTGTAGAACAAAGAGGCTTCCTCTATTTGTCAGAGACTRAAGTATAAAGATTTCTCTTTTTAACTTTTATAGCCACTCTTCAGAATAACTATATTTCATGTTCCTTAGCTAAGAAAGTATTATACAGGATCTTCTTCAGAACAACTTTCCAACCTTCAGCATCTGAATTTCCCTCTCTGACATGCTTCTTYATTTTCAGATCAGCTCTAGATAGAAGAGACATATTGAAGCAGCCTAAAGCAGCCTAAGAAAACATTTCTCCAGGGAGGCTGGTGTTGAAATGTTGACTGTGTAATTTTTGGCACCCAGCTTTGAGTAGGTCCTTATAGAACTCCTGTATAACCAAGTAAGAGAGAGGGAGGTCTTCTGATGGGTGACTTCAGCACTTGAGTTAGGCCCCTACTCTGTGACTCCACATACTCAGAGAGGAARCAGCTAATCTAGGCAATGAAACTGTGAATTCAGTGTGTGCCAACTCTGTCTGCAGCATTATTGTACCCTGAAGGTTTGAAGATGCTTCTTTCCCTAAACATGTTCCCCTGAGTGAGCAGACACTGCTTACGTAAAATCATACTCACCAGAGACAGAGAAACAGAGAAAAGATGTGTTTCCAAGCAATTTCTTAGAACTAACTGCAAATAGTTCTCATGTTTCATAATGAATCTTCCCCTTTCCAGCAAGTGTCCTAATCTAGTGCTCATTATAAAAGAAGGAATTGCTAAAGAGATGAATGTTAAGTAAAAAACCCAAAACAAATCCAAATTGGTGAATCTCACAGTTAGGTTTAAATATTTTACAACATTACTGATTTTTTAAAATATTAAATTAACATACTTCRATTTTTTGTTTGTTCTTGATATCTTATTCTTGATTAGGTAACTAAATTCATCTGTAGAAAACTGCATAAAAGATGCAGGGAAAAGAAAATGCTTTCCCATCGCTACCCAGGGTGAGAATTTCTGGCACTTTTAAATACCAGGAGACACTTATTTAGATCCCTAAATATTGACCTAATTATCTAACGCTAGGAATGCATGACTAAAAAAAGCCTGACTCTATTCCAAGTGGAAGCTTTTCTTTGGCAAATGCACTGTTTAAACTTTGTTTACAGGGTTGCATGGCCTTCTTCCAGTCAATACTCCATGCCATTCCCTTCCTTGAGAGATCAGCTTATGGAGAAATAAAGCAACACCGACCTTGTAGTGTTTTATAGTAACCTGGTTGATGGTTTTGCCCTAAAGAGTACTTTTTAAAAGATAGTTGTGATACTGCAAAATCATGACAGAGTCTGAGGAAGTTCAAAACAGAAGACAAAGCTTGATTTAAAAACAAAGCTTCCCCTTTTAAAAGTAGTTCCTCTTCAAAGACAGATCTCTCTTTCAATTAATTTGATGAAAAGTCCTTCCTCTATTCACCTTTAAAGGGTGGAGAGACAGAAAATTGTAGAGAGGCTAAGTAGYTTCCAAACACAGCAAACTGGCTAGCTCAGAGAGAAGCACTCAATCTACCTGGGTCAAAATTCAATGTCCAGCTGAAAAGAACATGGGATTGGATGCACATGGCAAAGCACCAGCCAGGACAGTACCACTGACAACAGGAGGTTGACACATTGCTACATGAAGCAGATGCCATTCTTGGTGGCATTATTTAGATGGAATAATTTTTTACACTATGAACTCTCAAGGCAAAGTGCCATCCTTGGCTGGATGGAGAACAGYGCATGAGATCTGTTACAAAGTCTTGTGCTGAATATCTCACTTTATAAATACAGTATTTTTATAAAGATTAACAAAGACCAAAGAATCCTCTGTAGATGTGCCAAACTCCAGTTAGGGAACAGTGTCAAAAGCAGATCAGGAGAGGGAGCTAAGAGAATTAAATCCTTACAAGGGGTTAGGAAAAAGCTGAAGGATACCAGACTTGAATAAAGAGACAGTCTGAACCATAGCAAAAAGAAGATAACAGAGAACACAAACTCTGACAAAAACTCAAATACAACAGGCCAGAAAAATATGGGAAACAACAACAAAATAACCRAACTACTAAATAATTTTTCTTCACATCTACTAGAAGCAAAAGCTTGCTAGAAAGTCTAAAGGGACAACTGATGGCCAAGGAACAACACAAGCACTCAGAAGAGACATGGATGTTATGGAAGTTAGGCTTTTTGCATCAGTATTTATTGATGAGGAAACTGGGGAGAAACCCATGCAAGAATCCTTCCTGGGGAACTCAGTGAGGATCTGTCCAAAGTGAAAATAAAAGCAGACAAGGTAAAAATTATTTTACCAAGGCAGAATGAAGACTAGCAAAGAACCARGACTAAATGGTATTTAATGAAGAGTTCTATAATGCAGCACTGTGGAAAGGACCACTTGAATTTGGAGTAATCTGGGAGACTATAGGGTAGCAAATCTGACATAATTTTAAAAATAAGAATTTTGTGGCAATCCAGAAAGCTCCCTTCTGCATGAAAAAAAAAATAGCAGGAATTATAATATAGGCCAGCATGTGAAAAGCCAGTGGAGCTTCTATAGATGGAAGTTGCTGTAGAAAACATGTAAAAAAGAATGATCACTGCTGTCTCGATGGGTTKAATTAAGGCTGTTGACAACATCTGTTACTGAAGGTTTTAAGAAGATAAAGTTGTGAAATAATAGGGAAGGTCCACCATTGAATAAAATGCAAAAGGGAGGGGAGAGAYTATTTAGTTCTTGTTTTCATGCACTCAGGCACTGAGGACTGATATGGAATAGAGGCTGACAAACTCCTGAGTGGTATGGGAAAATTTTGGTGTGAGGGGAAGAGAGTGAGCAAGAGTGAGCTCTGTTGTTGAATGCCTCTTCCAGAACAGGCATAGGTGGACATGAAGSGGAGCTTGTGAGAGCCAGGGTCAAATTAAGCAGGAAGGAGTGTTTCTTCACATATGAAATGGTAAATCTGAGGAATGGCTTGTCAGATGTTTCTATTTATGTAAGAGTTTACAGGATTTAAAGAAAGACAAAACAAGTAATTSTAAGAGTAATTGTAAGGAATGTTTAATCGAAAAACTTCCCAGTCTCATAAAATTCTCACAGCTTAAAATGGCCAGAGGTTGTGAGAGTATGAAGCTGCAGCATCACACTGAATTACAATTTTTTTCTCTCTTGGATATCTGCTTAGAGCTATTGTTAGAGACAGAATACTGTGCATGGTGAAGCAGTGGCCTGTTTGCGTATTTTTACTGTTTAGAAGTCTCCCAAATAAGAGTTAATAAGTAGACTGCAGTAGATGATCTTTTTGTTGTCATACTCACCAGCTGCAAACCCTCACATAAATTCTTGAGGCATGACAAAAGGACGTTATCAGATGCCGTGTTTGGGATGCAGGAGTGAAAGAGATGTTTTTGCTGGATTTATTCCTGCCTTCACTTTTACAGAGTAGAACACTGACTCTGCAGTGGGCAGTGCCAGTGTCACCATTGTTAATGGACACCAGCTACATGATTTTACCACTTATACCTGTATTGCACTTGGCATGTAGCTTGTTTAAGAGTTTACAATGCACTTGAGAAAAGGTTTAAGAAGGTAGCATTAGAATTTTCTTCAGATGATCTGAAAACAGAATCCTTTACAGATTTAAARCAAAACCTGAAAAACATATATAATGTATTTGAGACTTCTGAAGGCATAACAGAGACACATCCTAGTTCAGCTGAATTATCTGTATGGAATAAGTTTGACAAGAGAAATCTAGATGTTAAAGGTTTGGATATTAAAGCCTAAATATTAAAAGTGAAATTCCTTGTCTGAGAACATCACTTGACAGTTTACCATGCCTGGAGCAGCTGACATTGACCTCTACCCTTGCCTATTTCCCTGTCCCTCTCACTTTGTAAAAGGAAAACAACTTGTTTGTATTTCTTTCTAGAGCTGTATTCTCCCTAGAATACACTGTTCTCAGAAGTCAAAACTGTTAGTGATCGGTCTGCTATTGACTGCCCTGTCAGAGATTACTTGAATTCCTTATGGATAAATCATTAGAACTACAAGCAATGCAGGCTTCGAATTTACAGCAGTAAGTGTGTATCTCCCTAAAGACAGAGTAAGGGAAAAAGGAATTCTGGTACAGGAATGCACCCCATTTACACCAATTCTGTGATGCTTACACTCAAGAGCCAAGCAACAGAATAGGATCTTGCTGTTTYCTGTCTCTTCTCTTGTGATAGCATAGCTCTGCCTAGTCTGGGCACCCCTACATTCTCATTAGAACCAAAAAAATTGGAATCAACTGCTTGATAGGATCAGGGTCAGTCTCACCACACTGACACTTCTTCAAAAAGCTTCCACATCCGTGCCATTAAAACTGAAGCTCCTGCTTGTCTTAGATCTCCAGATCCTAAAGGAACTACAGTGTCTGAATATTCTACTGAGGTGTATGAATACAGCCAATAGCTTCTCTAAACAAGACTAAATAAACAGATAATTTCTGCTGACACAAGTCTGAAATCAAAGGTCAGGGTATCTTATCACCCTTTTCTGATAAAAACATCAAATTTGCCATTGGTGTGCCTTGATGATGCAAACTAATTCAGTGAGTGTATTTCTGTACTTATGTAAGTGATGATATTAAAGTAAATAGAAAGTTTGGAAGTACTTCAGAGAAAGGTATTTACTTGAATAATGGCTTCTATGTTCATACTCTGTTGAATTTGACCCAAACAAAATCCTACTATTCCCACACCACTATGCAAACATACAGCTCAAAATTAAAGGAAAAATCAGATGTTCCTAGCTTACCATAYTACAGTACATCATATTTTGGATATTATTTACAGTTCAGTATTAGTAACTGAAAACAAGCACTGTGTGGATTCGTGTTACATGTTTCATATACTCATCCACCTGGAAACCACTATGTATGCATGACCTACACACATCTAAAACATTTAAAGTTCCTAAATAGCAATAATTTATATCTATTTTTCAGTATTTTCATTTTTTTATGTCCTTTTGGCAAAGTGGATAACTCCATAAGCAGCAAGGAAATTTCAGTTTACTGCAGACTGATGTTACAACTAATGGAYCCTCTGTTAGGATCATGTAAGACATCAGATAAATGGACTTTTGCTTAAAAAAATGGCACATTATTTTTTCAAACACTAAATCAAATGGTAGAAAAAATGATCATTGAGTAAGCCTGACTGATATCTCTTGCATAACAGCCTGCATGTTCCAATTCCACTGCCTTCATCACAACCATAAAGTTGTGCAAGGATGGAATGCTAGTATGGGAAACACTGGGCATAAAACAGAAGATAAAAAAGAGGCATCAGTTGTCATGATTACACTCTAGTTCCAGCATATACAAACATTAATGGACTTTAGTCACCCTGATACTCATTGCTGCCATATATTCTTCCTYCTCAGGTATTGGTTCCTATATTTTAAAAATGCACACAAGTTATTTTAATGCATTTGACGAAAACTAATCATATGACTAAAAACCAATTACTTGACACTAAAAATTGAGTTTCTCCTTAAGAAAGGATAAACCCCCAAATAGTCTGGATCTAATATCAACAGCCTTCCAACTCCACAGCTTCAGTTACTCAAACTTATTTGATTACACATATTTCCAGAAGTTCATTATTAAGTCAGTAGAAAACGTGGAGACAACAGAGCACTTAGCATTGCACCAATACTAYTGCAGTTTTGGCAGTTATTTTTCCAGTGATCTTGAGAAGTGTTATTATGTCTAAATGTTGTAAAGTTGCTGCCTTCGGTAGTAAAAAAAATAATCTAACACCTAAGGCCATGCTTGACAAAGAGGAGTTTGTGCATGGATTACTGAGCAGGATTGTGGCAGAGCAAAACTCTCGAGACAGCAAGAACAGAAGGGRGTATTTAAAACAACAGTTCAGTCTTTTCTTCATCCTTTCAAAAGAAGGAATTACATTCCTTTTATTGACTGAAACACTGTGTGGCTAGATTTGCTTCACTTAAATGTTCCCACAGATCTGACTGTGGGGTGCATGTCTGCACTAACCACCAAATCACCAGAAGTTTCAGTCATCCAGGATCCTGTGAAGTGAAAGGTCAGCAGATAGGCAGAACCGAAAGAGATCTGTGAACTTTCCCCTTGGTAAAAAAATGCTAGAGTAATGGAATATTGCAAATAGCTGTGGTTTGGCAAAATCTAAGAGTATGCTGTGCTACACACAARCCAGTAAGGGAAGTATCCAGTGGAGAGCATGATTAAAAAAATAACAAGCTGTAAGCAAAGCAATTTCTTAGCCARTCTATCTTCTATCTTTGTGAAAAACCCATTTTACTGACAAAATAATTTGCAGTGAAATCTGGCTCACTGAATGTCTTCTGCACTGCACTAAGTCAGATTTTGACATTTTCCTGGCTTTATCTTCAGTTGTGCATTTAGGAAAAAAAAAAAAAGCTAGAAGGGCCTCTGTCCTGATCTCTGGCCTGTGCTCACTGGCAAAAACATAATACACTTAATAATTACCCTATATCYTCTTTACCTAACTGTCCAGACCACTGTGGACTGAAGTTTTGCAGCCTCCTAGGGAGAAACGAGAAATAGATCTTCCTTGTCCTGATGGTCTTGGCTTACTGGACTTTTTAGAAGGCACCTGGATGTTTCGATAAGTAGTGTCTGATTTTTAAAAGCAAACCTCACTTGCTTTCAAATCAATTATATCATTCCTTCATCCTGAAGCTTGTGCTGCTATCGAAACATCATCACTGCACTATGTTCAATGAGGGGTTGTTTTATAACAGTAAATGTGACTTATTTAACACAGTATTTGCTGAGTTACTGTGAGGCAGGTGGGCTCACTCTCCATTTTTAGGGAAAAATCGGGCTCTTCACCACYGCCATAAACGCCTAGTACCACATTTTAAGAACATACTTTTACATGCACATTCTAAACGAATGCTTTGTCATATAGTATCTTATGCAGTTACCTCGGTAYTACATTTTCAAAGTGTAAAAGGACCAGAGTATGTAAGTACTCTGATCCTTCCCCTGTAATTTCAGTAACCTTTCCAAACAAGCGAAGCAGTAAAAATAAATAATTAAGAAAACAGAAAAATAAAGCAGCAAGACAACTGCCTTTAGTGTAGATTCCTTTGTGTGAAATTAGCCGGGTTTTACTGCCGGGGCTGTGCGACTCGGTCGGGGTTATTTTGGGCTAAGAACGCTACCAGTGCACAATACCGGTTTCCTTTCGGCGAGAGGACAGGAAATAAATTACGAGCAGTGTGCAGGCGCTGGCCCGGAGACRCCGAGCTGCCCAGCTCCCTCCCGCGGCCGCCCGGCCGATTTCCGACCCGGGGCCACCCGAGGCCACCGGCCCGGCTGCGCCGCCCTCTGCCGCGTCGCTCCCGCACCGGGGACCCCCGCGCGGGCCATACAGCCCCCCCGCCCCGGGGAGACGCGGGAAGGGCCGGGGGTGAGGCGCTACCCATCCTGCCGGAGCTACCGCGGGACCCGAGCTCCCCACGGCACCGCCGCCCCCCGTCCGCTCCCCCCGCGCCGCTGGCGAGGCCGGGGCCGGAGGCGGAGTCTGCTCCGTAGGGCAGGCGGAAGGAAAGGGCCGGCCGCAGCCTGGGGCGAGCCGGCGCCTCCGGGGACCCGCCGAGCGCCGGGGGATCAGCGGTGCGGCCGGAGCCGAGCGCCGGGGGACCCGCCGTGAACACGGAGCCGAGCGCCGGAGGCTCAGCACCGCTGCCGCCGCCGCTGCGGCCGCGCCCCGAGCTATAGCGGTTGTGGCCGGGGCGGCGGCGCTGAGCTGCCGGGCCGCTGCCGGTGCCGCCCCGCGCGGCGCAGCCAATGGGGGTCGGCGGGGCGGGCTGCGCCGCGCGGGGCTGCGTTGTGCAACGCGCCGCGCTTTGAAGGCACCATCACCCCTGGGAGGCAGCGCTCACTCTGCATCTGTCACGGCACGGCGGTGGGCCGGGCCCAGCGCCCCGATGAAGACCCGGCGGGACCGGCCTTCCCAACGGGCATGAGCCACCCGCGCTAGGAGCGGCGCGTAGCGGTGCCCGGCGGGCAGGATGGCCCACATGCTRCATGCGGCGGCCCGGCGGGTGCAGTGGAGCAGGACGGGCGCCGCGAAGAGGGCTGCGTGCCTGCTGGCCGCTGCCTACGGACTCAAAATCCTCTACCCCATCATCCGCGGGCGTGTGAAGCGGGCGAGCGGCAGAGGCGGCGCGCAGGATGAGAGGGGCCAGGCGGTCCCGCACCGCACCGACAGCCGGGGCAGAGCCTCCCCGGCCGTGGACGCGGAATTCTTTAAGCAGCTGCTGGAACTCCGCAAACTGTTCTTCCCGAAGCTCGTGAGTGCCGAGCTGGGCTTGCTTTGCCTCCACTCGTTTGCTCTGGTATCCAGGACCTTCCTCTCCATCTATGTGGCCGCCCTCGATGGAAAAATTGTGAAGAGCATTGTGGAGAAAAAGCCCAGGAGCTTTGTCTTCAAGTTAATCAAGTGGCTGATGATTGCAATCCCAGCCACGTTCGTGAACAGCACCATACGGTACCTGGAGTGCAAGCTGGCCCTCGCCTTCCGCACGCGCCTGGTGGATCACGCCTACGAGACCTACTTTGCCAACCAAACTTACTACAAAGTGATCAGCATGGACGGGCGGCTGGCCAACCCTGACCAGTCCCTCACCGAGGACATCACGATGTTCTCGCAGTCCGTGGCGCATCTCTACTCCAACCTCACCAAGCCCATCCTGGATGTTGTGCTCACCTCCTACACCCTCATCCGCACAGCGCGGTCCCGGGGGGCCAACCCCATCGGACCCACAGTCCTGGCTGGTCTGGTCGTCTATGCCACGGCCCGTGTGCTCAAGGCCTGCTCGCCCAAGTTCGGCAAACTGGTGGCTGAGGAGGCTCACAAGAAGGGCTACCTGCGCTTTATACATTCACGCATCATTGCCAACGTGGAAGAGATTGCCTTTTACCGAGGGCACAAGGTAAGGAGGAGAGAAACTGGAAGCACTGGGGTCGCTCCTGCAGTGCCAGAGTGGACCCATGCTTCCCCTGATGCCCTTCCTGAGCACTTTGTGTCCCTCTGACATTTAAACTTGTTTACAGCTTGGCACTTCCCATTTCTTAGGAATTGCCGTCTCCCCGCCAGTGTCTGTGGGGAACAGATCACAGTTCCCCTGAACTCCGGCAATTTTTTGGTTTTGCAGATGGATCTTACGCTTATCTAGAAAACTAATCTTCTACTCTACTATCTAATTACTGATTTTTCCCCTCCCAGTCTGTTCTGATTAACTTTTCTAGACTTCTTTTTCCAACCATGTATATGAACCATCATATTTAATTCAGCAGAAATAGTAACCACAGCACACCAGAAAGTTTAGGGGGAAACTCTGTGATGGTTCAGAGCACACTACAACCTTTGACACTCTTTCACATAGCCAAGCAAAGATGTAGTCACCAGTCTTAAAATAGCATAAGTACAGTACTTCTGCAATCACAGTTACATAAACTAGTAGCTTGTTTTAAAGCCACCTTATTAAGGGACTCTTCATATTTTTATTAGAAGTGAGTTTTGGCTGTAATACCTTTCAAACACAATTTGGAATAAAGTTTTTTCATGCAAGGTGAAAATGGAAGCTGGAAACCAGCCTGAAATACTACTCTTTCAGTTCAAGCAATCATTATATCACGTTAATGGTTTATTTTTGTAGACACAATCGTTCTCAAAAGCTGCCTGTAATAATGTTTTAAGTGCAGCTATATGAAACATTTTCTCAATTCCCGCATATATGGGCTTCAACTGAGTACATACTGTGTTGACTTGCAACTGTCTTTGACTTGTTAAACCTCCTGCCGTAAATTCTCTTTCCACAGACTGCTTACAAAAACAAGCAGCATTTCAGGAATCAACTCTGCAACTTTAAGTCACTGAAGATAATTGATCCCCAAATGCTTTTCAGTATAAGTTTCAGTTGCTGTGAAACTCTACAGCTGTGGATTTATTAAGAGGACATGAAATCAATCTTATTTTGATTGTTAGAATCAACTGTTGTGACTGCTATGTTGTTCTTGTATATATTGGAGATCTTAAAAGAGTTGAAAACCTGCCAACGTTCTGTCGAGGGACAATGGTGTAAATAAGAACCAGGTCCACTGACTTCCATAAAGCCATGTACTTTTACTGTGATACTGCAGCACAGTGAGCATGATGTGATTCAGAAGTGACAACTCTGGCTCCCCGATTATTTCATGTACACATGTGAACGTATCTTGTACTACATGTGCATCTTTGTTTCATTTTATAAATGAGTTTATTATTTTAACCGTAGGTAGAATTGAARCAACTGCAAAAAAGCTACAAGGATTTGACAGATCAGATGAATCTCATTTTGTCCAAACGTTTGTGGTACATCATGATAGAGCAGTTCCTGATGAAGTATGTCTGGAGTAGCTGTGGTATGATCATGGTCGCTGTGCCCATCATCACTGCAACGGGATTTGCAGATGGCGGTAATAACGTCTTTCACATAATTTCTAAATGTTTCTTTAAAGTTATGTCCTCAAAAAGAGTGTAGTTCCCTTGAGTGCTGTTCACATTGGTTTATTTTTCATAAAGTTTCTAACAACACCTGTGTCTTAGGTACAACCTGCAAGCATAGCAAGTCAGCTGAGCAAATGATCCAACTTGGAGCATGTGATAAATAGTGTGAAGTCAGAACTTAGAGGATCCTTGTATCACACAAGATTGTAATGATTATTGCAGTCTCCTTTTTCACTAGTCACTGTTGGAATGGCAGGCTGATTTGTACAGTATCTCCTTTTGCAAAATGATACTATGAACTTTCCTAGAGTGCTTATCTTCTCCTTCCATAAACCATACTGTAATTACAGGTAATTATAGGTAATTTTTTTCTCTTATTGTTGACCTGTTGGAAACYGCTTATTTTCCTGAACTCCCAGGGAAAAGAGAAAGTAAAAGTCAGATTCCAGGCTAGGGTGGTATAATTTTTGTCACCCTGTCACAACTTTCCTGGAAGTGAAATGAGACTCAAATAGTGTTACTGCAGATGCTATTAAAAAAAAAAAAACAGAAAAAACCAAAAAAACAAAAACCAAGAGAGAGCAAAAAGAAAGGTATTAAGGAGYGCTATTTGTTAATTTGGTTTAACAGGCTTCCTCATGCACAATTAGAACTTAATATATTACAAATTTCTTAGGATTCCTATAACATGAATCCTAAAAAGTCTTCAGAAGGATCAGTTCTAAATTGTGTACTTTGAATTAGGAATGAGCAAATTCTTTTCTGTGCAGCAGTTCTGTTTCTTTCTTGGAAGTTACATTCCAAATCAGGACTGTCCAAGTGGACAAGCTTGGTGTGAGCTGTAGTGCCCATGTGGTTCAGTTGTCTTACTAAAAAGTTGTGCTGGTGCTGGGTGCTGAGCTCCCTGAGCTGCTGCCCATCACGTGCCTTAGGGGGGCACTACATCAGCACCCTGGCTGGCATCCTGGGAACAGCTTCAAAAATATCAGGATGTCTCGTTCCAAACTGAAGAGGCTGTACAAAGCCATTTCACCTCACAGCGAAGGTTATCAGCACAACAGAAAAAGTGGTAAGTCTTTCTGCTAAGATGGGAACAGGTACAATCAAGAAAAGGAGCATTTAACCACATGTTGTAAATATCTCYTTGGTATTAGAGCATGAATTAAAAWGGACTCATATTCATGCTAAACTAAATAACATTCCTATTACTCATGTTTGTTCTTTTGTTAAATACATTTCAAATGTGGGAGAAAACAAAGATGCAGCAGTGGCTCATGTTGTAAAGCAGAATTATATTTGCTASCAGCAACCTAAACTATGAAAACATGGGGCTTATTACTGAGTCCTGGGGCTTACCATAATGGTGGCTCACAAACATAATASAGGTAGCACTGTCAAGATCAGTTTGAGGTATTACAGGTATTCAAAGAATTAAGCACACCTGAAATTGCCATTGACCTGCTTGGGAAAACAGTGCTTTTTGCCTCAGCAGATCAGACACAAGTTTCTTCACATCTGAAGGAAGAGGTAGTTGATTTATTGCTTTAGGTTGAATCACAAGAGTCAGGGATATGTACAAGACTGATACCATGGCCAGACTTTAGACTACAGGTGTAAAGCCATAGATTTTGTACACTCCTTCAGGGAGGAGAAATAAAAAATGAAAAAATAATTCTTCAGTAATAAGAAAAAAGAACCTCTTTGACAGTGATATTTCTGACTGAAATTTTAAAATGTTATATATTTCAATGAAGAATTTAGGTGGCAAAGACAAGATTTATGTTTGTTAGCATTTCTCATTCTTCTTGTATTAAACCATTCACATTACAAATGTGTCTCGGTTTATGGAGAGTAACTGTTTTTTGAAGGAAGACTTTGATTTCTCTTGACACAGTGAACATTAATTTTGTTTATAAAATAAGTGTGACTATCAATTGCATAAATGAAGAGTGAAATAGAAATGTTAGTTTCTGTATGAAACAGTCTCTCTRTTAAAATGTGACACTTTCAAACACAGGAGGCCAGCCTTATGAAAAATGTTTCAGACAAAAAGTTCAAGAAAAATTATATTGKTGGATTATATAATAGAAGAGCTTGTCTTTTGGGACTGTGAAATGCTCATAAATTCGATATAATTTCAATTTTTTAAATACCCCTAAAGTGACTGAWGCAGTGGCTTGTAGAGATCCTTAGACTCTTGCTAGATGAGCTGGCCTGGGTGCTGGAAGCAGCCATCAGTAAATACTGCATTTCCATTAAGGAGGAATGCTGCATCAATGTAGTTAAACCATACCTGATTCCAGCTGACTTAATTGTGGTAGTTCTACATGGCATAGGCTGCATGTGCTGTAATCCCAACAAGATCAGCAAAACTTGGTTGTATCAGAAGTAAACAAATTTCAAATCTTSTTTTACTAATGAATTAACTGAATTAACTGAATTCTCCCTGTTCACTAAATGTATTCTTCTTGGAGTGGAAATAACTTTTTTAAGTGAAAGCCACATCAGTAAGAATTTTGTAATTTCTTCTTTGCAAGAGCTTTTCTGTATTTTTTAAAAAGCATGTCTCATTGTGTGTGAGCAAGATTGCATACAACTAGTTAACAGTGTGCTGATGTAGAATTGAAGTGAAAAAACATCAAAATTAAAAGCAGGAAAAATAACACAGATGTTCTGTGTGTATATATACACTCAAATATGCATCTATATGAAAAGTTATGGTGTAGCAATTTTAAAAGTTTTTCATTAGCTTTTTAACTGTATTTCAGTGAAATACAGTGTAATAGTTCCATGTAATTATTATTATAATAAATAATTATTCCTGTGTATTTCACAGTCATAATAAAGGAATACAAATCAAATAAGTAGTCTATAATTAATATACTAATTGGTATATAATTAAATAATTATATATTAAATAATTATTCCAGTGTATTTCACTGTAATACAGTGTATTTCAGTGATCTAGTTATGTAGGAATGCCTTTAYGGATGTGTAAATGAAAACAGAATAACATTTAGATTTAACTAACAAAGACAGAAAGATACAYCTGGCTTTGGTACTGCCTGTAGATAGAGTCTCAGACACTGGATTTCTAGAATCTGATCTGTCAGGGAAKTGAGAGTAAGAAAATGCTGTTTGCTCTTCTCTTGCATTGCTTGACTTAGCCCAGGAAATTTATGGATTACACCTGCAAGGAATTCCTCCTAGATTTTCTTGATCATGAGCACTGTGGAACCATGGATGTTAGCAGCAATTGCTAGTACAGGAGTTGCCACAGTGGATCCACCTATTACCCTGCCTAGCATGGTTCCTAGCATCATCTTAGTTAAAAAAAAAGCTTAAAAAATGTTTACAAACTTCAGGAAASAAAAATAATATCCAGATCCCATTCTGCAAATGATTTAAGCAATATATGGAGATACATTTAAAGTTATGTGATGCAGAAAACCATTTAGATCTTTCATTGTAAGTCTTTTGTGTGGAAAATCTTAACGTGTGGTTTACTACACCAATGATTTATAGTTGCAGTTATAAACACTGAAACAACATTTAGCCTCAAAATAGTCAGCCTCTTCTTTTTAAATGTTGTTTCCTTCAGGAAAAAAACCTTGCAAGTTGAATCAATGGGACCCATGGCAGCAAGATGGTATGTAGATCTGTTAAATATACTTACTTCTCATGTATCTTCTATAAATTCTGCTGCTGTTTTCTCCTTGCCTCATGCTACTGACATGAAACAAGTCATTTCTTTGTAGCAAGAGTATTTTTGTTAACAGGATGCAGTGTCACAAATAAAGCCTCACAACTTTTTTCTGGGGTCAGATGAAGAGAGAAACTTCATTGTAAGGGGGAGTTATCCTACTGAAACTATGCCTTTGATACCAAAAGAGTTTATTGCTTTCTTACAGAAATATGATCATGTTGCCAGATTTACACAAATGTGAATGGTTCCTTCTACATGAAGTCAGTAAATAAGTAAGGCTGAAAATGAATAATGGCAAAAACGTTAAAAATTATCTTAAAGATCTGTTCCAGGTCATTGCTTAGGTTTCACTTTTTTCATATTTTTAAAAACTTGTGTTATATGATGATATATTAATAGGAAAACATAGCTCCAGGTAGATAAATRGATAAAATAATAGGATGTTTTGCCTAACAAGGTGAATTCCATATGCTCCCACTTATTCTTTTTGACCAAGCTGTTTTCGAAAGGTTGTCTTCATAGAGTTAACTTTTTCTTATAAAAAGAAAGAAACTGCTCACATTGCAATAATAATTTAATCTGTAGAGATAATTTTCAGCAGAATATTTTAACAAAACTTTTTTTTTACATGTAGAGTTGGAAGATGGCCAGAAACAGGCAATGGTTAGTGAAAGAACAGAAGCTTTTACTACATCACGAAACTTGCTGATCTCAGGAGCAGATGCTATTGAAAGGATTATGTCTTCATACAARGAGGTACTGTATATCCTGTATGCATGAAACAGAAGAGGAAAAAAAGAAAAACAATTTATATTTAATATAAAATATAAACAAGAGCAGTGCAGTTTTTAAAGGCAAATTCTACTGCAACTAAGTCCATGGAGATCTTTGAACTGGTAGTTTGATTTTTAGGGTCAAGTTGACAAAGAGTCTAAAGTGCACAGTTGCCTGTATGATGCAACGTGGAGATGTCATTTTTAATACTTRTGTTCAGGTGTCATCAGAGAGTGATAGAAGTTCCTGGAATGTCCGCAGTAAAGGTTCAAATTCCTCTTCTGTTTGGAGCCCAGACCTGAATTTGGGCTGTCTTCAGTGTACTGGGACTCTTCTGTTGGAAGTGTCATAAAAGCATATAATAGTTTAATGATARGAGTCTTTAAAGGTCTTCTAGTCCAACCCCCTCACTATGAGCAGGAACATCTTCAACTATTATTGAGTTGCTCAGAGTCCCATACAACCTGAACTTGAATGTTTCCAGAGATGGGGTATCTCTACCTCATTGGGCAACCTGTTTCTGTATGAAAAACAAGGAGAATTGAATACTTATTTCTGGGTCACTTAAACTGTAAGGCTGTTTTCAGTATCTTGTGAACCTGTTAAATTGTAAGTAATTTTTCAAAATAGAGAAATTTTAGCAGGAAAATGTTCACCTTGGGAGTACAATAGTCTAGAAGTACAGAATGTTCATCTAAAAGATCAGAGATGTTCTTTCAGGTCTGTACCCAAATTCCAGTAGAGCTGGGCTTTGATCTGTTGCCTCTCTTTGGGATTTCTTTAAGTGCCAGCTGTTAAGCCAAAGAAAAGTGAGGCAGTGTTACTAATCTCAACATTTCCTTCTGAATGTTTGTTCTTCATATTTTAATTGGTGTTTGCTCATCCCTTGGGTGGGAACCCCTTTTCCGGTGCAGTGTGAGGAGGGACACATTAGCTAAGGCAGTTAATCAAAGACTGTGGATTCTGTTATTTGGAATCCAGCCATAACAGCCACAGCTTTGTAAATTGTCAGAGGAGGGGTASTTTGGCACCTTCAGATACAGACTTTGACAAAGCCAGAGTCTGTGCTGTTTTCAGAAGTCCTTCTGATGGGCTGTGATTTTTGACCTATTCTCTTTTAGCTGTCCTCCTGTTTATCTCTGCTCTCAATACTGCCARATAACCTCTTATACACTGATGTGACACTGGTTTGTTTTCAGCATTTAAGTAATTTATATAATGTACATGAGGACTTAGAAAAACCGTGGTTTTGTTTTTTGGCAAAAAATGTACCCACAAAACACTAGAAGAGGAACTGAACAAACTCACTTTGTCTATAACATGGTAAGATACTGATTCAGGCAGCATGAGACCAAAGAGCATTTCTATGGATTTCCATCTTAATTTTACATCTATGCTTCTCTTCAAGAGGCACTGTAGTACTTCAACCCTATTGTCATTCCCACTTTGTGATTCAGGCAGTTTCCAAAGGACTTCAACCCATGTCAAGTGGTAGGGCAGTTCCAGTTCTTGCCCACCTCTTCCACCAAGAGAGGTAATTCACTGTAAATGAAGTGGGCTCAACTTTTCTTTGCAGTCAACAGTTTAGGTGGTATTTTCGTGTTTGAACAAAGTGAGTTTCTACAGTCATGGTACAGAAGCTCACTACACATTGTGGTTCTCCTGGGGCACAGCTGGTACAAGTTTCMTTTATCACTTGCAGGATTCTCTCCATCATCTTCCAGTGAAATGATGGCCATGTGGCCAGACCCAGTGCTCACTTCTGAGTGTGGCACAAACAGTGAAATTTACAGAAGAATTATGGAATTATTTCCAGTTACTTATAATAATCTTGGAATTATGTGCACCATAGTGGGTGAACTCAGTCATGGAGTGTATGTATTTAACTACAGCAAGCCAAGATTTTATAATCTTGGTCTTATTTTGTTGCTATTCTTGTCCTSTCTGCATTTTGTATAAAAATGTATCCTTTTAAAACCATTTAGTAATGCATTTAAAGTAAAAGGCCTTGGCTTAATTCTTTACTACCAGCAGATGGAGGCAGTTCTTTGACACTTCTTAAATAGCCCATGAAAATGAAGTTACAAGGTCCAGATATCTGTTGTTTCTKTCTTCACCAGGTGAAAATGTATTTAAAAAAAAATAAAATCAAGCCTTTTAAGAAACTTTACCACCATCTTCAAAATGCCCAGTTCTATTCTAAGGTGTCAAAGGTGTCAAATTGATTTAGCATGGARTTGATAGAAGAGTTATTTCTGATTTGTGCTGTATTTTAGGTTAGGATGCCCTGGTGTTGCCTCTTTTACACAGAAAAGCACACTTCTCCCACAGGAGGTTTCAGGAATACAAGCAAGTAAACATAAGTTATCGTAGTTGACTTATGTAAACATAAGATATCATAGACTTTTTCTCACTTCTGTGGACTTCTATTTTTCCTGGAAAATGCAGAGATTTTGTTTTTTCTTGTGTACCAGTCTCTTTGTTTTCAGATATGTTAGTAGCTGTTCTCTGTTCATTGAGGACTACAGAAATAAGCAGTCTCTACAACCTCTTCATTTATTGGAGTTATAGCTTTCATGGGCTCAACTCAAACTGCCCTTTCTGCTGTGTGGTAGCAGCTACAGGTGACATATGTGTTAGCACAGAGTTCAAGGAATGAAAATGAATTAGTATTGGTCAACATTGTTGCTCTTGTTGATCTTTGACCAAACATTTGATTTGTAGAATTTGTGAAGTGTAACTGAAATGAGGTGTTTGCTGTTTCTCAGGTCACTGAGCTAGCAGGCTACACWGCCCGTGTCTACAACATGTTTTCAGTCTTTGAYGAGGTGAAGAGAGGCATCTACAAAAGAACTGCTGTTATTCAAGGGTCTGTAAACAACAGCAGGAGTGAAGATAAAGCAGAGTTACACATTGATGGGCCCTTAGAAATCAAAGGTAATTAATTCATATTTGTATGAATTTCCCAGTGGTGGTGGGGGAGGCATGGAGCAGTGGGACAGGAGGTGAACAGAGGATTTTTTCTGTAACTAATCAGCCTCTCAGCCTTAATGCCCCAGAGACCATGTTGCCTTTCATTTTAACCCCCTGCTRCCTTCTAACTCTGTCCTTATGGTGTGCTTTTCTAATACACAAAATGGCTCAAATGTTRTCTGTAAACACTTGCAATGAAAAGGCATTTCAACTATACTATTATATGTGATGGTGATGTTAGTATCTGACAGTGCCTATTTTCCTCAAACCATTCATTTTTTCAGRAAGCTGAGACTGTAACATTTTCATCTTCAATCACATTATTTTGTTTGAGGTAGGAGGAAAAAGACAGATTAAGTCTGTAGTTTTTCCCCAAAACACTATGTTTTCCATGATTAAAGATCAGCCTGTGCTCATTTTTTCAGAATTTAGTGGGACTCTTCAACTGAAAATGACTACTTTACCCTTCTCCCGTCCCTTCTGACCCCATCCTGTGTCTTCTGGTGCCACTGTCCTTCTGTCCACACCCTCCCTGGAGCCTTTTCTGTGTACATCCATTTCTTACTGTGCTCCATTATGTGCCACCTCTCTCTGCCTCTTGCATCCAGCTTCTCTGAGGTACTCAAACCAGCTTTTGCAATGGATTTTACCTCATTTTCCCAACATACCATATCTGCTGCTGCCCTCTGTGGTGTTGAAAAGCCTCATTCTCTTCCTTTAGCTTTTGAAAAGTTAAGCCTCAGTAGAGTTATAGGCCCCAAAGGGCTCTTTGTGAAATAACTTCTTGCAGCGATTTCRACAGTGCTGCCCTTCAGCTCATATTTCTCCAAGGTCCTCTGACAAGGTTCATCATAACAAAGTGTGATGCAGCGTGGTGGATAAGTATGGAAATAGCTGGTGTCTTAATTTATAGATCTTGGTAATACTTGGTTGGTGTTAAAAGACATGGCATTTTATAACTGTTGCATTTTGTCATGTACATGAGAAAAGGTTGTAGCTCCTGGAGCAACAAATTTGGGGGCTCTTTTCAGATAACTGTGTTTAAAACCAAACCCARATGCAGTTCAGATATGCAAGTGTGTTCTYCATGTTCCCTTTRTATCTAAACTCCACTCCTCTTTTCTCTGCAACCTTTTCCCAAGATTTCATTCCACTACAGTCACTTTTCATCCTGTCTGAATTCCTCCTAAGCCATGGTGACTATACTTGCTCTTGTGCAGTTGTAGCTCTCAGAGGCAGCTAGCCAAGACCAAGCATTGTGCACAAGGATTTAAGAAGAATTTAGGCCAGATGAATCTAGGCCACAGGCTCCACATTTTTTTATGACAAGTGCTATTGTAATAGTGGCTTTCCTCATGTCTTTTGGTCAAAATACTTGAGAAATCCCTGAGGAGTGGATTGTGTGTGGATAAAAGTACATGTGCTCACATGCCTTTATGAGTCTGTGTTGTTAGAGAAGAAAAATCTTAATATTCAGCTTCCCCAATGGCTCTTTGAACACATAATACTTATTTCCTTTTGAATCATCCAGTATAAGTCTTTGTCACTAAGCAAAGTCTGTTTTGTGCCTTGCATTTACTGTTGTCAGTAGGAGTGTGAAAATATGAAAATGATAATAATATTTTACAGATAATAATATTGCCTTATAGCATATTTAATAATTCAGAATTTTAAAACTTAAATAGAATTTTGAACATCTTGTACAAATACTGTCACATTGTATTTCTGATTGCACATAAATGTACTTTAAAGCGTGCTAAAATTGCAGTCAAATGCTGTGAAGTTAGGATTAGGAAATGAGAATTAAGYTTATTTACTTACCACCTGACTATATTTTATCATTGGTTTATTTTAACTACATCTCCACTGTATCAAAGGAATTTCTTTTTACCAGAAAAACACTTTTTCCCCCATAATCTCATGCTGTTAAAAGTAAAATTTATTTCATGAAAAAAGAACACTTAAACAGATAATGGCATAAAAATTTCTGCCCAGGTTGTTATACTTTGGCAAAGCTGAAAGCACTTGAACCAAGAGCCTCTAAATGAAAAATRTAAGACTAAACTTAAGTAAAGGAAATCCTACCAGAGCCTTTTATAATTAACTAACTTTGTTACATTTTTCTTTGTTCAGATTAGTTTAAGTTATARATAAACAGCTTTCTAATACAAAGAGAAATGTCTTTCCTTTGCATCTTGTCTACAMRGGTAWTTTCTAATATTTTTCTAGGAATCCARCTGGTTGGGTTCTGTTTGACAGGTGATTGAGWAGTTAGTTTCATTCTTTTTCTGTTTCCAGGACAGTTAATATCAAAGTCCTTGTATTACAGAGTATCCAAATGTCCACTAGAGATTGTGTATTTAATTTGCCTGAAATCCAAATGCCAAGTTTATCTACCTGACTGAAATGTTAYATGAGTTTCTGCAAATACTTAGAAGACACGTTTTCAGTGTCTGTGGCATCAGAAAGAGATGGAAGCAAGCCACTGAATGTTTTCTCCTTTGCTCTCGTTGCTGGAGGAAACYGAAAGGTGCACCAGCTTTCAGAGCTGGTAGTGATTCCTAATTAAATCCTCAAAAGAAGGCTAACTGGTTTGCCTGTGGCTAAGGCTGTTCTTGGTATTTATTTTTTTACTGCTTGGTATTAAACAGCTACTTAAAACAGAATACAGAAAATACATGTAGAATTTGAATGAAAACTTCTTTAGCATCACCTATTTATGATGCATACTGTACATTGTGTTTAGGTTCAAATTTAGGTTTCATTGCACGTTCTTGGCTACTGTTGACAGTGTCTTTTGGACTAGCTAAGATTTATTATCCAGATTTTCCACTAGGGGAACCTGGAGCATATAAAAGAGCTGTTTCATAYACCAGTCCTTACTTGAAAATATACTCAGTTGTACACAGAGGCTGTCACAAAGTTGTTGYTTAATGGAGGGCTTCACAAACTCTAATTTTTGGGTTTTYTCTTTCTAGGGAAAGTAATTGATGTTGATCAAGGAATTATTTGTGAAAATGTTCCTATAATTACTCCGAATGGCGATGTGGTGGTTTCCAGACTAAACTTCAAAGTAAGATGATATGCAAGAATCYTCTGATTGTTGCCATCACATTAACATAAACAGCACAGAATTCATATACCTTATGTTAAGTTGGAGGAGCATATGGATAGAAGGGGAAGTCCAGAAAGGTAGGCATAGTAGCTCAATAGAGGCAGACATATGTAGATTGTCCTGCTCAGAGAAAGAAAAGGGAGGATTTCTGTTGCTGTTGCCAGGTGAAAAACTGACCTGGTATTTTCAAAGGTGTATATGGGAGTATGCATCCATCCTAAGTTAATTTCAATCAAATTGAGATGCTTTACTCACAAAGGCTTCTTTAAAAGTCTGAGGCCACAGCAACAGTGAAAAAATCAAACCTGTAGTTTTTCTTGATCACCACAAAGAGCAGTGCTGACTCATAGCTGACAGCATAGTTCAGCTGGGGAGCATTCACTCAGTAGAAACTTGTAGAATTCTTTTTTTAAAACCTGTTCCAGACACCTCTCAGTACCTGCTCACAATTTTAATGAGTGACCTTTACTGAGTTACTCCCATATGCATTTTGATCTGATGTTCCTGTGCAGATGTTCTTTTTAAAAAGAGTTGAAGTTATCAGAAACAAATGTAACAATTCCAGCAGATCTTTTAATTTACCTGAAGCAGGATGTTCCTTTTTCTCTGAATTAGGAACTAGGAGGAAAGGGTCCTAGCTATGGCAAAATTTGCAACAACTTCAGTGTAGGAATTTCAGAATTGTAAAATTACAACCTTRTGATCAAGCAGACATTTCTATTTATTCATTTGTCTCAAGAGATAGAAACAAAGAAAATACAAACGTCAGTATATTTCTGTGAAACATAGATAATGACATTGTAATTATGCATAAATATACACTCATATATRCACAGGGTAATAATCAAATGAGTAAAAAAAAATCACTTGGCACCACAGCAAAGTTAACATAGGTAATTAAGTGGGAAATGGCAATATGAAATAAATTTTCCAAATCACTTGACTGGCCTCCTATACCTGCAATTAATATCACAGAAAGGCACAATACTGCTTGAAACACTGTTAACAGCTTTGGACCTAATCTGCATTAGAACAGTTGATTCTGACTGTGATGTATTGATGCTGTAATATAATCATATTACATATTACATTACATGCATATAATAATAYATTACTATAAATRTTACTACTATACACTGCTGTAAACATTAGTTTATAGAGATCCTCAGATATAATTGAAATTGTTTTCATTATCTCAGCTCTCATATTTTATCTAATGTCACTGTTTCCAGAACAATTGCATGAATATATGCAGCTAATCAATGAAATTGGTTGATAATTTTTTATAAATGCTTATGTAACCCCTCTTAGGGGTCTTGGACTCTCTTATGCCACATACACTGTGTAGTAACATCTTTGCATTTTCACTCCCTTTGCAGGTCGAGGAAGGGATGAATCTTTTAATCACTGGACCCAATGGCTGTGGGAAGAGTTCACTCTTCAGAATTTTGAGTGGTCTGTGGCCTGTGTATGAAGGAGTTCTCTACAAGCCTCCTCCACAACACATGTTTTACATACCACAAAGGTATGTGTCTTGCTGAAGGTGATGCCTCTCATCTGGTAATATGAATTTTGACCCTTCTTCTCATGTCAGTGATGTGTACATCCAAGTTCAAAGGTGGTAAGCACAACCTCAGGTGTGTGAAGTGTGTTTATAAAAAAGAGATCTTTCCTCATTGGTGATGCAGCATCATTARTCATTGGAAAGGGCTCACATACACTGTGTTCCTCAGATGGCTAAAGTCCTGGATAACTGGGATCATGGGAATGGACTGGAGTCTGAAAGAAATTTGAAATAGACCTAGTGTATCTCAAATCTGATTTCTTTWAAAACCAAGAATTGAGAGTGGTTTGATTCTTAAGTGTCACAGTAACCAAAACTTAACCTTCRTACTGCAAGGCCACAATCCAATCTAAGAGTAACTGCAGATTGCCTTTTTAATAAGATGTGCTCATTTCACTAATGGAAGCTTGGCTTTGTTGTGCTTTCTTTGTACTCTGACATGCTGTTGGACTCTCAGTATGTACTCTTATGCAATTGGTTCTAGAATATCTCCTTGGAGACCTCTAACTATGTTGTTTTGCAAAAGTCAAACACTGAATCTTGGCTTCCTGTAGTTCATTTCTTCCCATGGGCAAAAGARGTATTCATGATAACAGTTTTTAGCCTTGTTTAAAAAATACAAGGTACTAAGATGAATGGCATCTACTGAACTGATCGGTAGATTTTCCTTGCTGCTGGTGAAGGTAGCAAAGAACACTGCTCTATGATTTTTTTCAAATRTCTGTATAATTTATTGCTAGCCATTGTAATTTTCTGATTCACTCAAGACTTTTATTCAGGAGTTTGGAGCAAAGTGCTTTAYTAAATGTTTTTCAAAACATTATTTTAGAATATTCATTGTGCAGAACATTCTGGTTTACTCAGAACAGAAGCAAATTTGAATTTTTTTCTTGAAGAAAATCTTGAGTTTCAGCCACTTCCTTCCTCTGTGTGATCCCAGCCCCTACTCAGATCAACATGTGTGGCTGGCTTGCTTACAGCTCTTTCCCTTTATTTGTGTTCCCTTTATTCTGTGAAWGCAAACAGAATCACCTTGCATTCAGGTGGATTTGCCAAGGTGCTGGTTGAGGGGATTGCATCACATCTGCTGGRTTTTCATTTCYATAAACRTGGTTCTTTGTTAGTTGCTTCCCCTAACTTTGCAGTGCTGGARGAGTTTGTCCAACAGACCTCTTCTRTGAAACAGTTCCAAAAGTTTTAGTCAGAATTCACCTGACATCTGCAGCCCTTTGTGACCAAAGCCATGTAGGGATTGGCATATGCAGTCCATCCTACTAGGATCCCCAACAGGAAGGGTCCTGAAGCATCCAAGGGACACTGCCTTAGCTCAGCTCTGTGGCTCTTTGTGAGCTCTGTGCTTCCCTTCCCAAGGGACAGAGCAGTACCTGGGTGAATGGGGCAACAGTGAGTGACAGAGAGGGCTCTTCTGCAGAAGTGCAACACCTTGACTGTGGCTGAAGATTCTGAAGTCTACTCTGGAGCACAATTCAGCTGTGTCAGWGTGCATTTTGTACACTCAGAAATGTGGCCTCTCACTCATAAGTGTCTCATATTTGGACAGGGACTGAGACTGAATCTTGTAGGGATTTCTGGGTGAATGTGGCTGAAGGGGTTGATAAAAGACAATAATTTGTTTAGCTGTCCTTGAGGATCTCAAATTGCTTTTTTTGCCCAATGTATTTGTTCTTTGGGCATACAGGGCCTTAGATGAATATCTGAGATACTGAGAATTACTTGAAGGATATTCAGTTTTACACTGAAGTTTGTACGTTTTGGGACAAGATTTGCAACAGATCTGCTGGACTTTTTTTTCACACATTCATTTGGGGCTTTTTGTCTGTCCCTGGCTCTAGTATACATTTAGAGTTTTTGTACTGGTTTGTAAACTGTCCTGAAATCCCCAAATTAAAGAGGTTTGTTTTGTAAGGTCCTGCTGGTGCAACCCTTATGCTTATTAACCCAATTCAAATTGCTGCTTTATCAGGATTACCTTCTGTTTGTTTATTTTTGCTAGGCATTATTCAATGAATTCTAGACTGAAGAATAGAGTGCCCTGCCTATGTTTCATCATGTTTGTATTTCATCATAACTTTAGGGGGAAAATTGTTCCTGTCAGTCTGGAAAATGTTCTGGAAAATATTTCAGACTGACAGGATCTGGGAGGTGGTAGGATGGGATCAACCTGGCATCAGCCTACCTCACTGTTTTGTTTGCTGGGTAGGTGAAACTGTGGTACAGCAGAGRGCTCTTGAATTGGTGGATGTCCATCAGAGCAGCAAGTTAGGATGACCACCCTGTGTTTATGTATATACATGACATCTCTGGTCTAAGGCATAGCAGCTGGCTTTCCATTAGTGGACACAGTTACYACTGAAGCATCTGCATTCCTGTGGCTGAGTTTAATTCTGCATCAGCCCATTTTGAGTCAAGTGTGGGAAACCTCGTCTGCACGCATGAATGGTGGAGAATACAGCGGCTACTGAGTAACAGAATACTCCACAGTACATAGAAGCTCACTGAAAGGATTATTTTTTCATTTCTGTTTTTTAATGTTCCAGCATATTATTCCAGAAMTGTGTGGGAAATCATGTGTCTTTTTCAAGTTCAAAAGCTACATACAAAACTATGATGTATTAAAATATGAATTAGCTCATTGTATGCTCCGAATTTCATCCACACTGTGGGCACTTTGTAGTTAGCATTACTCAGTGGTTTGTAGGCCTTAAAACAGAGCYTTTAAGAATCCCTGTCTTTTTGGGTTTTTAGATTACTTAGCATAATTATAATGCTTTTTTTATCTTTTGCTGTGAATCATTGTGAGGGCTTTATTTCTCCCCTTATAGGACTAGGCCTTGCAGAAATTGTCTGTAATCAGTCACAGTTCTGGTGGATGCTGACAGGACAAACTGCCCTTTTGGGGGCAGGGTGAGAAACACCCAGGAATCTCAGGGGCTCTGCCACTGTCCCTGATGGGCCTGTCCAAGAGGGAAGAGTGGGCAGAAGACGGGGTAGGCAGAAGAGACAGAGGCTTGAAGAGCCTTTAAGCAGTCCAGCATCATTTGGTGCCTGAAGCAGCTTGTTGTGTCAGTGCTAGGAGCTGGTCACACCTCAACAAGTTGTCAGATTTCACTGGAGACTCAGCAACTGGCAGAGTGGATGTTCTTACCCCTTCTTCTACTTCTCTCTGTCCCTCTTTTGCAAAGTAAAATTCATTTGTGTTAACCACCTCTTTGCATTCTTCTTTGAATCAACTGCCCAAGAATGTAGCACGAATGAAAAAATAAACACTTGTGGCACTCTAGTTGTTAAGGAATCATGGTTCAAASCAGAATCCAGAAACATCATTTTAAATAATACATAATTAACAAAAGTATGTAGTGGGTAACATGAGTACTGAAGATATACCACACACAGAATCACACAGAATCACCAGGTTGGAAGAGACCTTTAAGATCAAGTCCAACCCATGCTATAACACCTCAATTAAACGATGGCAGCAAGTGCCACATCCAGTCTTTCTTAAAACACATCCAGGGATGGTGACTCCACCACCTCCCCAGGCAGACCATTCCAGTACTTTATCACCCTTTCTGTGGAAAACTTTTTCCTAATACCCAACCTATATTTCCCTTGGCACAGCTTAAGACTGTGTCCTCTCGTTCTGTCAGCTGCTGCCTGGAGAAAGAGMCCAACCCCCACTGACTACAGCCACCTTTCAGTGAGTTATAGAGTGACAGGAGATRTGTCTGAAGCACTTCAGGAATCAGCCTTTCACAACCTATCTGAAAGTACCTATTTCTCCAGACTCTGCCCTGTTTCTTCTCTGTTGGCCTTATACTTGGGAGGACACTCAATCTTCATGGAATTAGAGAGCTCTAGCACACAATTCCTCCTAGCATTTACTCCAGCTTTTCTTGCTCTCCAACTAAAAGTCTCAGCTTTTTCAKTTGTAAGGAAACAGATTCTGCATGTTGGCTCTCATTTCCTGAGTTTGATATAAAAGCCAGTGCCCCTCCATACTTGCAGGTTACCTTGACAACAGCRCAGGAATATTCCTCAATATCTCTGCACCATAAGTTGCAGTAAAGCTCTAATTACCACTGGGTTATTGATATAAATTGTTAATCATTTTCTGCCTGCTATGTCATATTGTCTTATTTGCATGGAGAAATGTCTCATGCAGTCTCTGTTAATTCCATAACCTTTGATCATGAGTCCTCCTTGCACAGCATATATGTAAAATGTCCATCAGCATTTTCTCTGTTTTTTCTTGAGGACTGATTTCCATAGAGCCTGGACTAATACTCTGTACTTCTTTCTCCTCATCCATTGTCACTGTTCTTTCTCTCCAGCTTGCTTTTAYTGTAATTTGGGTATTTTTGTGAGAGATGTGTTTCTCYAGTGGCATGCCTAGTTTCTTTGTGATTCTACCATTCTTGTAGAAGACTTACCTACTTTCTCAGCAGTTACAGTCCAATTCTGTATTCTTTCTCTTACTGCTACTCATTCAAGTAGATCTCTAACCTTTCTTTCAACACCAGGGTTATCAAATGCTAAAAGGGAGGCAAAGATAAACTAGTATCAAATGTTGTTTGTTCTTTGTCATTTAAAATTTATATACCTATAGCTTGCTGCCTTCTCAATAATGCTAGGACAGTATGGAATGGAACAGTTTAAAGGTTTATCTGGCCCTCGTAATTTGTTTGGTTTTGCATACATCTGCTCTATTATTGGTATTTTATTTGGGGTTCATTTACAAGTCTTTTCCTGTCTGGCATTTTTCCTTCTGTATTCTACAAATATCATTGGATACAAAACAAAATTACATCAGCCACAGAGATATTTTTCTTCTCCTTAGCTCTGTTGAGTAATCCAAATGTCTGATGTGATTTGCCTCAGGTAGTCCAAGGATATTCATCATGTGGATGAATGAAGCAAGAATGTTTCAGTTCCAAATTATATAAATAATAAAGTGATAAAATAAAAGTAAGTTTTAGATTATAAGCACATGAAAATTTGACAGTTACAGTGCAACTCAAATGTTTTAGCACGAAGTAGTTAGTAGTGGCCACTCTCATCCTGGAACAGTTCTTGRTTATGTAAACAATTTAATCTTGCAAAATTGCTGTGTTTCACTTTCAGATACCCTACATGACATATGGAAGTTTGTGCAAATGGAGTATATATCTCTGTGGCTCTTCTGTATCAGACTACTTTCTTGTTAGTGTGTGGTCTTTTGGAGAAGTAGCCTGGCTGAAGTATACCTGTGCAGATCTTGTGCCTGTGCAAGTTCTGTTGCCTTGTCTCTTTTAGACTGGCTCAGATGTCTCTGTCCTRTGTTGTATCTTGCACATCCTAGTTTGTTGTCATCTAATACTGCTGTCTTTAACTCTGATCTTTTTAGTTGAGTCAGGTGGAGTTAAGCTGTACTCTGCCCGTGCCAGCACTGCACCAATGATTGTCATTGCCCTTCAGCATTTGGCTGAAAGTGCATCACCACATTGACACATCACCACATGTTCCTTCAATACCTTGCCATCAGTTCATGTCATGCTGCACAGATACCTGCTCCCTGGCACACTGCATCTGTCTGTTGGACTTGCTGTTATCAAGTACATGATGCTCCTTTTCAATGTGTTTATTTCCAAAGTTCACCACTTATCTGACAGATGAGAAAAAGGTCTAGTAGACAAGCATTAACAAAAAAACACAACACACTTCATACTGTGTGCAACAATTTGCATACTATTTTGATATAGATATGCTTTAAAGATTGCCTGCTACTTTATATCTTATTTTTCCTCTTTTGAGATCAGTCACTTCAGACAGCTTACCTCAGTTCTGCTGTTAGAAACTGTGGCCTGGCATCTGAGAGGGCTGTCAGGCTCTCCCCTTGGCCAGGGCACAGCTTCTTCCATTTCATATTTTTGGCATTCCTATGGAAATGCTTGGACTTACCCGTCCTGATTGATGAAGGTTCCATCTTGCCTCATCTAGAAGAGAAAAGTTCTTGCCTTGCTGCCCTGTAGGTTGGCTGAAGCTTTGCCTGCCAGGATCTCTGTGAAACCTCTCCATTTCCACTGAAGGCTCACTCAGAGATATAAAGTTTGAATGTTTATTATTAGGTATGTGTGCTGACTGCTCACAAGTAATGGCAGAACCTCTTGGTAGGACACTGTGTACAGATTTCACCAACACCAATAGCCAGAGGTGGAAAATGGTTTTGTGGATTAGCTGCTACTCCCCCTCAAGCTATKACAGGGGTCTTCTCTACTGCCCAGACACAAGACTCAGTTGATTAAAGTTTACAGTTTACAGGCAATTTCTGGATATTTAAGGAAAGTGTTGCATAAATTCCAGACTGAAGTCAACTTGATGCATTGTGGTGTACCTTAAGTTTATAAGGTATTTACATAAATCCAACATTTAAGGGCCACTGCTAAACTGATGAAGTGAAGGACTTCAGCATTCTTTGGGGTTTTGGTCCCTCAGTGCCTTCAGACCAGGGCAGGTCTGGAGCAAGCTGTAGCTATGGGAGATACTAAGAGGAGCAAATGTGGGTGAGGAATTGAGATGTGTTGGTACATACTCAACTTTTGCTTCAGTGATCTGTGTATGTGCCATACTGTTTCTGAAACTCATTTAAAAGCTAGGGGAAAAAAGCTTTGAACTTTTTTTAAGTACATAGTCAGGTTAAGCTTGACAAACATTTTATAATTACAAAGCCATTAATARGTTGTAAGAACTGAATACATGGCTGGTGTTTGTAGGATCTGTATTTCAAAACAATGACAATCTGTTTAATCTGTGTTAGGTTCATTTTGCTGATAGAAGCAGCTCACAGACTCATAGCATGCCTTGAGTTAAAAGGGGCCTTTAAGACCATCCAGTTCCAACTCCCTACCATGGGCAGGGACRCMTTCCACTAGACCAGGCCTGTTCAGCCTGGCCTTGAACATTTAGAGGAAYGGGGTATCCACAACTTCTTTTGCCTTTAAAATTTAGTTTTGATAGCAGTGTCAGGGGAACAAATTCACCTAGAGGTTAACTGAGAACTCTGTAGCTTAGYAGTGGTACAGTCAAAGTTGCATGTTAGGGAGTAACCTGGTGGTTGCATTTACATGACCTAGTTTCTGCACTAAGCTCCCATTACTCCATCCAGCTTGAGCAGTTATGTCCAGCTTAATGCACCTGCTCTGCAACTGTGCAACAGAGGATCTTTGACAGATGAACAGAATGGCAACTGTTTGCTATTTCAGTAATATTTTACCTAGGAGCATCATAAAGCACGCTTCAAATGCCTTATGCATGTCGAGTAATGAGAAACAATTTGGTTACATAACAACGGGAAGAACTGGGAAACATAAACAAGGAAATCTCCTGACATAAAAAGCTTGATATGAGAAGACTAAAAGGATGCTGGCTTTTGTAAGGGAAGGGCAGCTGAGGGCTCTAATAAYGACTGGTATCAACTTCCCTGGGAGTAAGTCCTTTCTCCTCCTTCCTCCTATAGTTTTCAATCAGAAACTCCATTATGGTGCCCTATACTTTTGAAAGTCCAGGTAGCAGACACAGCTAACACCTCCTTCTTGAAGAGAAGGTAGTAGTTCTTCCCAAGTAGTTCTTGCCATTTGCCTGCCCCWGTGTTCCTGGGCTCCAAAACTCCAGAACTGTGTCTCAGCTCCAAGGTAATTCAGCCTTCTCCCAGCTTCTCCATGGTCTTCTCACTCTGACACATTTCTTAGGTTCTAGTTCTGTGTTTGACTGCCTGCARGCTAAACCTGTTTGCCCAAGACCATATCCAGATGGCTTTTGAATATCTCCAAGGGTGGAGACTCCCCAGCTTCTCTGGGAGACTTGCTTCAATGCTTGATTACCCTCACAGTGAAAAATGGTTTCCAGATGCTCATATGGCATCTCCTGTTTCAGTTTGTGCCCATCCATTAACTCTGATCCTGTCACTTGACACCAGTGAGAAGAGCCCAGYCCTGTCCTCTTGGCACCCTCTCTTCAGGTATTTATATAAGTTGATAAGATCCCCTTGAGACTTTTCCAGGCYAAGCACCCCCAGGTCTCTTYCCTCAYAGGAGAGATGCTCTAGTCCCTTYACCAGTTCTGTGGTAYTTGAATYCCATCAGGTGCCAGGAKCCCARCATTGTGTRGCATCAGACAGACCTTTAGTYACAGCACAGCATATGCTCTGCTTGGGCCCATCTGTACTTAAGGTTCCTTGGCACTATGGTCTTGAGYACTTCTGGTAGGATTTTCTTAGAAGTAAACAATGCCATTTGTCACTTGTRCTGTCAGACCAAAGGATGTTACCATGAGAACATGCTGCTTCACTTCAAGATAAAGACAAGGACAAGGTGGCASTGTAATTGCTGGTGCCAAGTGGGAGCTGCTTGCAGGCTCCCTTGTGAAGATTAGCTGACAAAGTTTATGCTGCACCCAGGAGATAAGTGCAGTGCAGCACAGGCCTGAAGGGCAAGCTGTATGTGGAGCACAACCCAATGCTGCAACAAAGTATGGCAAAGGCCCACGGCCACTCAAGGAACTGTTCCAGGGATCACCAACTCCATAATGCACCACAGTCTTCCAGCTGGGGCCGCTGCAGCTGCTTGGCCTGTGTCCTGGGACCAGTTCACTAGAGGACACCGCTGACTACACAGAGGGCCAGGGACAACTAACTCAGACTTACTTGAGTAACTTCTAGGTGAGATGAGTTTCTTCTGCTGACAGTGCAGAGTAGTCCCCACAACACTGGGTTTTCACTTCATTGWTCTTYAGCCATTAATTATGTCATGGTCTCATGGGAGAATGTAGCAGGTGGGATTTTTTCTTCAGTTCATYGTGTGTGCACCTACTTAGCTTAGATGGGAGTGTGGCTTTCCCAAGAGGGAAGACTTTTCCAGGCTTGGTTATTTGCCTAACATCTTGCATTAGTAATGCCCTGTCAATCTCAGTGTCTGCTTATTACTACAGCTCCCTTGAAAAGCTGTGTCACATACCAAAAATGCTTATAAAATGTCTTTAATAATGTTCCTCGAGTCCATATACATGGTGTGTCTMTATTCTGTCATGTTCTGTCCTGTGTAATGCAGTATTTCACAGCAGGTAAGAGAAGGAGGGCAGTGCAGAGTGTGCCTCTCACTTGTTGGCAGGTGTTTCAGTGCAGACACACTATTGCTCTGTGAATACCTGTGCATTCATATCACAGTGCGTGGAAAGAGTCACACCATGGGCAACTAAGCACTGTAGAAATGCAGAGCAAAACCAGCCTTTGCTCTAGAGCCTTTGCTGTCTACACTTGCTCTTCCCTCTGAAATAAAGTGTCACTTCTCATCTAC